>VXBJ01001130.1:518545-672502 GCA_013400055.1 Nycticryphes semicollaris | reverse complement strand
AAAACTGATTTTTCTCTCCCTAAGACTTGAGCTCCTGGAAGCAGACAAGTTTTGCCCTTGAAAGTGGATAGTTTTGAAGAAATGTGATAAAAATTGTCACACATCACCACAGTAAATCAGTTATTCTTTAAATAAATTGAATGTTTATGATTCTGCAGTTTGCTGTGAAGGCTTATCAAAGCACTTGTAGCCTGCATCATTTACTCCTGATTTTGATGAGTAATGCGAACATTCAGCGTCTGCATTGGTAAAAATTTGGAATATGCCTACTTATTGGATTCACATAATGTGATTTAATGAGGCTGCCACAGCTGTCTCTTGAATACTTAGTTCCTTTGTATTATTGGAAAATCTGTGTTTTGCTTTTAAAGGAGATGCTTAATTTGTTACGCTGTTGCTAAGTAAACGATCAAAATCATTGCTTCACTTGTATATTGATTTTAGCCCTGTCAAGTCCTCTGTCAGTGTAGGGGTATGTTTCATAGGTTTATACAGTCTGCTCTTTATCAGCAGCCATAATTTATACCTACAGCCTAACTTTTCAGCCTCAGGATGCTGAAGGTGAATATATTGTATGCACTGCGCACAGAGTCACAAAGCTAAAAAGCTATAGATGGGAGTAAAATACTTAAGAAATGTTTGCATTTGTGTATACATCCACCTTGATGCCCATGTGTATGCTTTGTGGAGGAGCAATCAGAAAGTTTTCCCTAGGCCTGGTTTTGTGATGAAGCTTGCTGACAAGGGGTAGTAAAGCACAAACAGGACAACTCCAGTCCATGGGTGTTCCCCATATGTGGGGAGGTGGACTGCATACCTACACAGGAAGGGCAAGATGGGGAGCATTAAGGCTGCTGCAGGATTCCTGCGGAGGTGGTGCCTGTACCCTCGTGGAGAGCCTGCACACCAGCTGTACAAACTCCTACACCTCAAGGACGTGTTTCTAAATTGATAAACAATGTCCTCGGAGGAGCTAATGCATTTGTCGGGTATGCTGAAAGTTGTTTTTCATTCTCACAGAAAGGTGGGGTCTTTAGACAGAACACTTGAGGCAAAATTTCACCCCCAAATGCATTATAGACAAGCTAAAATAAGGCTACTAGCTTGCCCACATAGTTTATATTTGGCTTTATACATTCTATCTCAACCTCTTCAATACTTCAATTATGAACAACAATCAGAATTTAAAAAAATATTATAGTTAAAACAGTTTGATTATTCTATTGATTTCTGGAACCTCATTGATAAATTTAAGGGTTGGGATTGATCTGAATCAGCATAAAGGGATTAATGAAGAAATAATTTAAGTTGATTAAAAGAGGTTTAAAATAATGTGATCAGACTATGGAGATTCGGGTGGCTTATTGGATTACACAATTTATTCCTAGAGGATTGTTTTAAGATTCAGAATGAAATTAAATTGGTCATCCTATTTTGGGCTCCCAGTGCCTCATAATCTCTGGTGCCATGAAACCAGGCAGCGTAGTCACGTTTTCTTGGAAAAGTACAGGATTGAGGTTTTTGAGCTAATAGCTAAATAACCAGTCCAGAAGATACTATTGAAATCTGGTCTGCTCTTCATTATACAGGACTTAAATGAAATCACGTGTGATGTCATGTGACATCCTTTTGGCAGGAATCTCATGCTGATGAATGCCTTTTTAGTGATGGGGGATTCTCCTGCTATCCTTGTTAGTTGTGACCTGCACCAACTATCCTCACTGTGGGTTTTACAGTGGTTTTTTTTTTTTTCTTGGGTTTTGGTTTTGTGGGCCTTTTTAGGCCTTAATCTTCCTTTGAATGTGTAAGCTTCTAGGTATTGAAAAGTTGTATCCCATGACAGTACTGATCTTTATGTAATCATGTATAATCTGTGGCAACGTCAGTCTACATCTTGAATTTCTGCAGGGTCAATAAAAAACCCCTTTAATTTGAAGGACTTCTAATACTTGATAATAAACCGTGATTGACTATTAATTAAACTACTGAGTTGGAACATTTAGAATAAAAGTGCTCAGATGTGCCTTTATTTTAGGGCATAAGAAGCATCATTTAAAGTTATTCCATATATTAATTTGGGCTTCTGCAATTGTTTGTGACCAGACAAATATCTGTATTGAACTAGCAGAATCTGGAATCTCTTACTCTAATGGGTTTTCCAATATCTTCCTGATTCTTGTGTTTTCTCTGATTTCTCTTCTGTTTGTCAGGTAATTTATAAGTTAAGAATATGGCATGATGGACAAAGCTATTAAAACTTCTCTATCCTTAATGGATATTATTTTTGTAAAACTAAGTGTACCATTGCAGTCTTTTTGGTACATTCTGTGCTGATCATCTGTGCTGATGAAGTTGAGGGATTTTTTTCCTAAAATTATTGTTTCCTGGATCACGGTCCTGTAAATAAGGTCTGCCCCTTGTGTTCCTAGATTTATGACCTCACATTCTGGTGCGTATTTTATGCATTACTTGTCAAGCAGTCTTTTGACTTTTGAGGCCATATTCTTTGCTATTCAAAGCTGTTCAAGCTTTGGCTTTGTATCATCTCCAGACTCCATGTATATTGATTTTGAGCTTTCTTCCAGGTCACTCTAGAAATGCTTAATAGCATTGGGCTAAGAATGGGTCCCTGCAGGATCCTATTTGAAGCATATCTACATGATAAGTGTTTCACATTTACAGCATTTGAGACACATCATTTATCTCATGTTTGATCCATTTAGTGTCTTCTGAGTTTATTTTTATTGCTATATCTTCTTAATCAAAATGTCATTCAGTACCAAGTCAGATGCATTGCAGAAACCATAGTGTATTACAGAGTCTAAGTAGATTTCAATGACTTTATTATGTGTATCAACCAAACTTTTAATCTCGTAAAAGAGATACCAGATTAGTCTGACAAGCACTGTTTTCCATAATGTTGGAAACAGTTAATGCTAATAATATTTTTATTTTTTCTAAATAAAATCTTTTTTCAGCTCTTCCATTATTTTGACAATGAAAAATACCCACTTACAGATATGCTGCAAATCCAGCATTCAGAGGTGTAATGAAGGGAAGTACCAGCAAGGCAAGTTTTTTCTTAGGCAGGTCTTTTAAAACAAATTGGGGGTTTTCCTCCAGAGTTACTATTGGAGTTCTCTTACTGTCCTTTAATGAATAGAAGTTCCTTTGTACTATTAACAACAGTAATGTTCCTGCTTGGGGATGGACTGCTGGTTGGATTCAGCCTCTTCCTAATATTTTCAAATGAACTCTGTGGATCTTCTCTACTCTCACTGCCACTTGCACCCTTCCTTTGCTTGGAGCAGCTCCTTTGGTTGCTGCTTCCTCCTTTGTCTGTTTTCTTCCTTTGCTAATGCTTTATAACCCACGCAAACAACTTTGCGTATTTTCAGTTTGTAATTTATTGCTTCCTTGTAGCTCTTCTTCTTCCCTGCTTAAGAGACATTTTTAACCAGTACAACCTTCTTTCTGGCTTGTCTGGCTTTTAATTTAAGAAAGTTTAGATGATTTACCTACAAGTCATTCTTTCTTGGTGGGTTTTAAGGAGAACTTTTCACAGATGCAAAGGGGGTCTCTTTAAAATAAATAAAAAAAAAAATCTTTCAAGTTCAGCTAGGTCAGAATTGTGCAATTCCCTCTCAGTGGAAGTCTTTAATTTTACTTTTTTTTGTTGGTTTTATTGGTTTTGGTGTTTTGGTGGGTTTTTTTCCCCTCTGAACAAGAGAAGGTCTTGCTGTGGTTCAATGTCCATGCCTGAATAACCAATAGCTTCAAAATACTTAAAGCATATGTTGTTTTGAAAAGATGCAGAGATAAACAAAATCGTTGCAGGTAAAAGCCTGCGGGAAGGTGTCTGCAGAGTGTGTTGTATTCACGTTTGGATTTGTTGTGTCGCAGGATGTACTGCATGATGCTGTTCGCCCAGGCCACACGGAATTGAAAGCACGTCTTCTCTATTTTCAAAGGCTTCAAGCCTTGTAGGTTATTTCTGGTGTGACTGCTTGCACTCTGAGTCCTGTGGATCATTGGCTTTACTGCCACAGTTTATTCTGCTTGTGTCTCTAACCGGGGGCTCCCAGGAATGCAGCCTTGGCAATCCCACTGGGACCTGGGCACTCTGAGGAAGGTGGCTCCAGCAGCACGCACAGCAATCTGTGGCTTCCCTGCTAGCAGGACCGTAAGTGAGGACCCTAAAGCTGGGTCAGGTATCTCTGTGTTAGCTCACAGGTGTAGCTGTGATTGCACCCACCCCTGTTGTAATGGAGCAGCTTCTAAATCTTGTTACAAGTAGGGACAGTGGGAAGCTGCTCCAGTCTCTGTGTTTTGGAAGGACATTGTGGCAGTGTCCTCTGCTTTTATGGCAGAGCTCTCATATCTCTGACTAGCAGAAGAGGTCAATATTAACACTGCGCTGAGATGTGCGGATACCACACAGCTCATTTTCCTGTTCCCCGGGGCCACGACAGCCCTTATGTCAGGGTAATGCTGTAACTCTCAGTGAACCTGCACAGTTTTTTCTAGCAATATTTTGGAGTCCACTGGGTCGTGGTGGTCAGAGCCGTCAGAAAGCTGCTGAAATGCTGGATCTTTGCTGTTTCCCCGTTCTTGATCTTGGATCTTCTTCAGCATTTCTGCTGCAAGCTCAGGCTGGTTACATGGTCTGTGCACTTGCAATGCCTTGGCTCCATATTTGTGTAGAGTGGAAGTGTATTTTTTAAATGGGAGGGCTGTGTATTTCAAAATACAGTGTATATTATGCCTGGAGAAAAAATAACCCAGCTACTTGTTGAAGTTACATGGGGGCACTAACGAATGGGATTCATGATCCTTGCAGTACAGCCCCCACGAATCTGTCACCAAAATAACTCTTGCTAAACTTTAGGTAATGTCTCCATATTCAGTTTTACAAATACACCTTAGAACAGGGCTCCCTCTCTTGTGTGCCTTGTTAAATGACATTGACTCAGCAGTGGCCAGCAGCGTGGTTTCCCGTCTGTCCCTTGTGTGGGATGTCTGGCCATTTTCTTCAGGTGTAACTCTTTCTCCCATGATCCAGGTTTTGGTCAGTACAGTACATCACTGCAGTTACCTCTGTAAACCTGAAATCAGTTTTAAGTAGGCATAAATGGGGTCAGCTCATGTTGCCTGAACTCCACTGGTTACTCTCAGTGGTGGCTTGTCTCCAGATTAGATTTAGGGCAGGGAGAGACACTCTTTTGCTGTGCCATCTAGTAAAAGTGGTGATCAGCTCAAATATTTAAAACGGGTACTTAACAAGGATCCCTGGTTTGGTTACTCATCTCTTCTCCCTGGTCAGAGACTGCATTGATCTATTGGACTCAAGTGCAGACTGCTTGGTATGGCTTATCAGCACGTGGGGGTTGTTAGGATCTGTGTCTCATTGCGTGGAGGGAGGAGGTCTGGAAGGCAGGTCTGTGATTGCCATAGGGCTAGCTGTTTTAAGTAGACACTCCTTTTAATTTTTGCCTCAGATGCATTCACAGGAGAATCTGTAAAACAATGAGGGCTTGCATGATGGAGCTCTCCTGGGAACACTGTGGTTGACATTTCATTTTCCCAGGGCTTGCTGCTACTGCTTCTGCTTGAAGACAAAAGCTGTCTTTCTGTCTTTCTCAGGTTTATATTCCCTTAGAGCATGGGGATATATTCTATCCTTGTCCAAGGTGACCTTGGAGACTCATAAGTATTACAGCCTGCGAGCAACCCAAGTACTTGGAAATAACAGAGCAGCTGAGAGTGGCAGCGTTTGGAGACATTATGTTCAGTGGGTTGAGTCGGCCCCTTCCAAATTAAAAGCTTCTTCCCAGCTGAAGTAGATCTGGCACTTGGGGTGTCATAAGTGAAGGTTATGTTGCACAGGGAGATGAAGAGCATCCGTGGAAAATCTTCTTCATCAGATGGGATCTTCCACAGGGTTATACATCATGTGTATGTATTGAAGTATCATACAGGAATTTATTTCTTAGTGTAGATTGTTGCTTAATACATAAAAGGATAGGTACCCGCACCTTTATTTAAGGGATGTCCTTGCGGAAACCAGTTGGATGATAAAGTGTAAAGAGAAAACTTCAGGAACAATTAAGGCAGAAGGAGTGGTGAAGTGGTAGTCTCGTTGTAGGCGTTGAATAGTTATTCATACTCTTGTGCTCTTGGAAGCTTCTGGTCTTTGGCTTCATGGCCCTAATTGTAAAAACAAGTTGAAGTAGTAACTTCGATGTTGTACCATGACAGAAAATAAACCCTTCTTGCACTGCGTGGATTTAATTTCCAAAAATTGTTTCCAGATGGAGTCTTTATGNTTTTTTTTTTTTCTTTTGCTCTCATTTGTCATTTAAACAGCAAAGGCAAATTTTCGTCAAGGTAAAATTGAGTAAATTTGGCAATGCTAGTGTTTAAAAAAGAAAAGAAGATAAAGATGCAAATGTACAACAAAGCATTCCTTGAACAGCAAATAATTTTTGTTCAGAAGTTTTTCTCAAAGATCTCCTCCAGACGTTCTTCTCCATCTGCCTCTCTAGCCTACAGTCCAGTATTTGAAAAGGATTTTTAGTAATGAGGGAAAGAGGAAAGAAGACAAGCCATTATAATCTTGCCTCCTGTTGAACTTCTCCCAAGAGGACTACTTGGCATCCAAGAATAGTTAAGCTATTGTAGTCTCTCTGTTTTCCTGCCCTCAGGGTGGGCAACATTTCCTCCCCTGTTGATGAGAAGCTCCCTGTAAAGTCATTTTTATATGTCGTGGTGACAGTCCTCTGTCCGTACCCAATGTCTCAGTAATCCTGGGGAGTTCAGAAAAGCCCACTGTAAATAATGATATTACTGTTCCCTGTGACACTTTTCTTTCCCCTACATCTGAGATCCCTTCGTCATTCCTTTCTCATGAATGATGATTGTGCTTAGGTTTCTGCTTGGAGTGTAAGCTCAAGCTAAACTGCTAGTTAGTGACAACTAGCTGGATTTGCAGACATGCTGGCATGACTATTTTGGTACTTGGAAAATTGTTGGACACTGTGTTCTGAAGCTATTTCTCATGTATCTGTCCGTGTTGTATTTTTGGTCTGCCTTAAATTTTCTGTTTATTCCATTACGTGTGTATCTTAGCCTTTAAGAGCACGTGTTAAACTTTGTATCCAGTCTTTACTCCACATGTGCTCAAATCCTTAAATTAGCAGGAATTTTGCTTTGAAGAGGCTACCGAGGTTGATCCTGCAGCATTAACATCTGCTCTCGCAATCAGTTGAGCTGTGCAGTTACCTTAGGGGTGACTGGCAGTGCCTGCGCCAGTGACCAGGTTGTCCGGTTCTTCAGCCGCTGTGCAAAGGTGCTTTGCCTCATGAGTTGTCAGCGTGGATGAATTTTGAGTAGGTAACCTTATCTTTGTTGTCCTGTCAGTTGCCAGAGTGGATATCTGACACTTAAACACTACAGGCCTTGCCAAGAAAGATTAGAGGGATTTCAGCTCATTAATTTGTTGTGGTAGAAGAGGCTGTGAGGAGAACCGATAAAATCTGCCAAATGGGCAATCCCGGGATGCTCTCTGAGGATGGCCAAAACCTGTCTGGGATCCACAGAAGAAATCTTTATATCCCAGTAATGAATACCAGTTTCCAATGATCATTGCTACTTGTAGTAACCGTGTGCCTGTACTGTAGGTTCAAGCTTTGAGTCGCATCTCTGATCAGATGGACCAAGCCTCACACTCACATGAGATCTGGTTGCAGCTCTGGCCTCAACATTGTCTTTCTGTGTTCTCATGAATAGTTTATATAAACCTTCCTTTGTCTGACTTCATTATCAAAAAATTACATCATCACTTGTCAGTCCACTACATGGTGCTTTGAGTGGCATTAGTGACTCGCTGACTGTTTTCTTTAATGTTTAAAGGTACTTTTTTTCCCACGACAGTTACTGTAAAGCTTTAAGATTTTGAGGGACTGGGATTCTGTGTGTGTAAAACTGAAATATCTAGAAGCATCCCAGAAAATCTCATGCTGTAGAGCTAATTAGTTTCTCCTGGAAAAAATAATCAGTTAATCAGTTAGCCAATGAAGTGGATCATGTGCAGTTTTCAGAGGAGATAGCTTTTAGGATGCACCGTTTATCACAGTCTATTTGTGAGGACAGACTCAGCTGCCTGTTACCAATTTCTTAGTGTTAGGTTTGTGGGAAATAGCAAAGATCAGAATGAAGCTTCTCTTTCAGCAACGGTGATACTCGCCGGTGAAAACGTGAATTGGGTTTTGGGGAAATGGTGCTTAACCACATTTGACAAGTTTAGCTCTCAGCATCATTACTGCATTTCACATTCTTTCACAGAAGTCCTGTAGCTCTTTATGGGCTTTTGCTGTCTTCGTTTAAGTGATGATTTTTGCCCTTCTCATGCTCCTTAGCAGAATTGTGGAGTCCTGGAAGGGGCCTTTAGAAGCCCTTCAGGTAACTTAATTTCAGACAAATAATAATTAATGAGCCTGACTTCTGTGTGCATGATTGTCATACAGCTCTTACTTCTGCCCTATTTCTTAACTTCAGCTCATGATCTATGTCCTATAGTTTTGACCAAGGGGGTGGGATGAGGTGGAGAGCATGTTTATTCATATTTTTTTTTAATCCCACATATTTATTTCTGTTAGCTCTTTGATTTAAACAGCAGAAGATTGAGTGGTCAAAGGTCAGGCTGAATGGGGTGGAGTTTTCCCACAACTGCTGATGGCTTACTGATCCCAATGTTTACTTATCCAGTCCCTCTGACGAGGATGATGTGTTCAACAGGAGAGCTTCTACTATTTTGGGAGTGTGCTTAGACTGGAGCTCTGGATCCCTCCTTCAGAAACCTTTAGAAAACAGTTGTTTGCAATGTTAGGATGCAGTGAAGCCAGCTCTCAGAGATGTCTCCTTGTTGTTAATTAATCTCCAAGCAGCTGTGTGTGTGCTTAAAGCTAAACACATGTTGAAGTGGACTTGTGGTTAAGGTCTTGAGATGTTTTTGCATAATGGACATTATGCAGGGTCAGGAGCAGGAGATGGAGTCAGCCAGTTAAGTTATGTTAATAGGGGGTGCCCAAAGCACTGAACGAACCCACATTTGGAGTCATTTTGAAAGAAGTGTTTTCCCATATAAGTAGGGATTTTTGTTTTCTGTGTGTACATTGCACACAAACTGGTTGTGTTTGTTTCCAGTAGCAGTGTTTTGCATATAGAGGTAGGTTATCTCTGGTAGAGAGTGGAAAAATCTACAAGTTAGTTGCTTGTTTTCACACTGATGTAGATTTCTTGGCAAATGCCATTCTTTCCTTTTTTGTTGCCACAATAAATTTAGTGTCATCAGTACACACGACTGAGGATAAATGGCAGTCCTAGGCCAGTTACTGCGTGGTAAGATCAATTTTGATGGACTTAGCATCTTGGAGAAAGATAGACTTCACCTCCAAGATTCAGGGCTACTTCTCATTGTTCTTTGGCTAATGGAGGGGAACAAGTGTTCTTGTGTGGCTGAATACTGTAGAAAGGTTTTTTGATAATTTGCAGTGTGAACTTTGGCAGATGATAGTGCAAGAGAGCAGGCTTGCTATTTATTCAGCTAAGATGTTGGCGGCTTGTTTGCCAGGTGGCTGTATTTGTTCCTGTTTGGAGTCTCCAGTGAAAGGTAACAAGGAGCCCGAATTTAGCCACTGAAAGCACTGCAACACAGAACTGTTCTTAGCTGGATGTCTTGTCTTAGAAGAGTGATGTGTCGAAATTGGATTATGGTGGAAACATGTTAGTTGACAGAAACACATTTTAAGTTTTTGCAGCACTAGAATAAATAACTTCTTGATGATTATGAATGAAAACAGTCTCATTAAATCTAAATTAGCAGCTCTTGTTTTCAAAGACTGAGTATGTCCCTGTTCTGTAGGGACCAAGCCGGGAATAACTGATGCAGTAATAAGCTCAGTTAGCAATTGCGGTTTTGCAGGGTTTGTGTGTATTATGCAGTAGATTGGGAGATGTGTAGTATCAGTTAAAATAATACCATCAACGTCAATAATACTAAAATCTTGTTAATTCTAGGCAATTAGTCCATGGATTAGACTTGAATTTGATTAAAGGATGTGGGGAATTCCTTCTCAGAGATGAAAAACTGCTGTTGTACACTTCTGATGTTTCCTTACGTACCACAAAACCGGATGTATCCATCAAAAGTAAAATCAGGGAAAGAGGACACAGAGAATAATCTAGTTGCCTCCAAATCTCTGGGAGGCTAAGACTGAATGTTAAAAGGCAGCTTGTGTTGATTTTCCACAAGGCCAACTATGTTTTATCCCAACTGAATACCCCCAAAATAGCTGCTTAATTCCATGGGTTATTTTCATCAAAAAGCACAGGTATTTTGGAACAAAAATTGAATGGTTTAGTGGTTTTATTTTTCTGCAGAAAAAATATAGTTACATAACAATTCCCTCCTCTCTACCAAAACTGTAGCTAAATCAGTTATGCTGCTCTGATGAGTTTTCCAGGTCTGGCCCTGAGGAGCTACTCTCCACCGAGGTATGAATCACTGCAGATTCAAAAGCCATTAATACATCTTCCTATATGAGAAAAATAATGTTAATTAATCATCAATTTTAGATCTAAATATTGCTCTGTAAACCTAAAGGAATGAGAAAGAAAAGGCTGTTCTAGAACCTGCAGGGTAATTGGCCACATTCGTTTATATTCATTGTCTCGAATGCTATTGCTTTAAGATTTTCACGGCCATAGCTGTGTGTTAAAACACAGTATGTTAATGCAGGAACAGAATATTTTAGCAGAAAACTGTAATTAAAAAAGTAGCTGACCCAAGGCACTCGCTTAATTGACTTTCTTTCTGCTTTTTTAAGGCCAGTTCTCATAATAAGTACTACAATAAGTGGCTAGCGTAATTCTTCTTGTCAGTAGAAGTTACTGTACCAGTTTAATGAGAAATCGTTAGCATAAGAAGTTTAGAGTTTTGTTCACAGCAGATCCGCTGATAAATGTTTAAATCCTGTTTTTTAGAGGCTGGGGTTATGGAAATATTTTGGATGTTATTGAATGAAGTGAGTGAATGACAATAGCAATTTTGTAGCAACATTTATGCTCACTAATTTGCTGAAAGTATTTATAGAAACATGCAAACAATGCATGAAGGTGTTCTTACAGACACCAAGACTGATGCTGTGTGGCTGGGAGAGCTACACAGGGTCCTGCTTGGGCATGGGTGGTGTGAAGCAGCAGAAGAACAGTGATGGGTGAATGGAGGGCATTGCTGGAGCAGGGGTTACATTTAGGATTTGAAGAGGAGTATGACTTGAGGGAGGTTGAATGACACAGCAGATAAATAGGATCTGCAGGGAACTATCTTCTGGGGTAGTGGAGGGTAGTCCAGGCTGGAAATGATTTGGGAGTCAAGGTTTTCGGTGTCTCAGAGCACATTCCCTGGGGCTGCTATACCCAGCAACAACATTTTCTCATCTTGGAACTCCTCTTCTAGTTGTAATCCAGGCAGCAAAACTCCCTTCAACAAGAGAAGGCAGAGAACTGGGAAGGTATTGCTGGTGGCTAATGAAACAGGAAGGAGAGCAATTTTAACAAGTGTTTCACTATGAATTACAACCTTGAATGACGTTTTACAAATATTTTTGGTAGCTGTTGGATAGTTTATACTAATGGAGTAGATAGAAATCATGCAGAGAAAAAAATAAAGAATGATTTGCAATTTATAATTACTGTGAAATGTTTTGAATTGATAATATGTGGGAAAAGATTTAAATTTAGTTACTGCACTAAAATTAAAGCTTTGCAGGCAGCTGGGTTTACATCCAGCAACAAGTAGGTAGTTGATACTGAAAAGAATCACACGTGTCTGGCTAAGTATTTTCTCAAGAGGAGGTAGAATACATGCCCTAAAGAAAAAGGCTTTGGGTTTGTTGCCTGGTTGTTCATTTTCCCACAACATTTTGTGGTGTTGGTACACAGAAATGACTGGAATAGCTACTCTTCAAAGCAAATGGGGAGACGAGAGTGTGAAGTAGGTTAGGGCTGAGCAGAGGGGTATGTGGGGGCTCCAATGAAAGCAGCCATGAGACCTATCTGGTTGTGCATGCAGCATAAGCTTCTCAGCCTAGTGAGAACGTCGTTTGGCAAAGGACACCAAAACAAACAAATGAGAAAGCCCAGACTCTCCTGGGTGTGTATCTCGGGGGTCTGACTCATGACAGTTGCCTAGTTTTGTTTTAGTTTTCCTTGAGGTGTCCAAGGTTGCAGCAAAGAGACAGAATAGAGGCAGGACACTCATCTGCTGTCACATGTGTCCCACAGGCATGCTGAGCCATCCCAGGCTCTTCTCCCACCACTGCTTTAGAGACTTCTTCCCCTTCTCCTTGTGTGTAGGCTGAGACTCTTTTTTTCTGCCTTTTTATCCAAAAATTTCTCCTTTATTCAGGATATCTTTTAAGTCCTGGTGAGATCCAGCCCACTTCTGGTTATGCAGAACTTAACCAGGTGCTGGAGCTTCCCACAAAATCCCTCTTTCCATATATATCTATCTCTTTTGAATATGTGTGTGACACAACCTGATACCAGCTCCTTATAACTGTTGCAAGTTGCTGAGGTCTGAAGGGCAGTTTAGTAGTTGTAACTGTCACTTGTGAAAACTTGTTATGTCTAATGCTGCAATCAATCAAGTCACTGTAGGGGTCAGTATATTTTATTGCTCAGTAGGGAACTGAATTGTGGGAAGGGATAATATGTTGTGTTCTTAGGTTCAGAAGAACATGAATTGCCTTTACATAAGCATATTTTCTCTATTATTTATGTATTTGTTGAATGGCCAAAGAAAACTTACTCATTCTTTTTTTTTTTTTTTTTAAATTATTCTACAGGATCCGTCAAACCAAAAATGTGGAAGAAAGAAAACAGTGTCCTTCAGCAGCATGCCCTCAGAGAAGAAAATAAGCAGTGCCAGTGACTGTATCAGCTTTATGCAGGCTGGGTGTGAATTGAAGAAAGTTCGTCCAAATTCCCGGATTTATAACCGCTTTTTTACTCTGGATTCTGACCTGCAGGCTCTTCGTTGGGAGCCTTCCAAGAAGGACCTTGAGAAAGCCAAGCTTGATATTTCTGCTATAAAAGAAATTAGACTAGGGAAGAACACAGAAACGTTCAGGAATAATGGACTCGCAGACCAGATTTCTGAGGACTGTGCGCTGTCGGTAATTCATGGTGAGAATTATGAGTCTCTTGACTTGGTTGCCAATTCAGCTGATGTGGCCAATATTTGGGTATCAGGATTAAGATACTTGGTTTCTCGTAGCAAACAACCCCTGGATTTGATGGAAAGCAGCCATAACACCCCACGGTTTGCCTGGCTAAAAACTGTATTCGATGCAGCAGATGTTGATGGTAATGGCATAATGTTAGAAGATACGTCTGTGGAGCTAATCAAGAAACTAAACCCCACCTTAAAGGAATCAAAGATTAGATTAAAATTTAAAGAAATCCAGAAGAGCAAAGAGAAACTGACAACACGAGTAACAAAAGAGGAATTTTGTGAAGCATTCAGTGAGCTTTGCACAAGACCTGAAGTTTATTTCTTGCTTGTGCAGATATCTAAAAACAAAGAGTATCTAGATGCCAATGACCTCATGCTGTTTTTAGAGGCTGAGCAAGGAGTGACCCACATAACAGAAGAAATGTGTCTAGATATTATACGCCGGTATGAGCTCTCTCAAGAAGGGCGGTTGAAAGGTTTTCTTGCAATTGATGGATTTACTCAATACTTGTTGTCCCCAGAATGTGATATTTTTGACCCAGAGCACAAAAAAATTGTCCAAGACATGACACAGCCTTTGTCACATTACTACATCAATGCATCCCACAACACATATCTAATAGAAGACCAGCTCAGAGGACCAGCTGATATCAACGGTTATGTCAGAGCTTTGAAAATGAGTTGTCGCAGTATTGAACTAGATGTCTGTGATGGCCCAGATAATGAACCCATTATTTGTAACCGTAACAACATGACATCGCCGCTTGCCTTTCGAAATGTTATTGAGGTAATAAACAAATTGGCCTTCTTTGCTTCAGAATACCCCCTTATTCTCTGCTTGGGGAACCACTGCTCGATACAACAGCAGAAGGTAGTGGTACAACACATGAAAAGGATCTTTGGAAACAAGCTCTACACTGAGGCACCTTTATCCTCAGAAGTCTACCTCCCATCACCTGAGAAACTGAAAATGAAGATCATTGTGAAGGGAAAGAAGCTGCCCTGTGACCAGGATATATTAGAAGGAGAAGTCACAGATGAAGACGAAGAGGCTGAAATATCACGAAGACTATCAGAGGACTTCTCAAGGGAACCGAAGCTGATCTGGCTCTGCAGGGAATTGTCCGACTTGGTGTCCCTATGCAAATCTGTCCAATACAAAGACTTTGAGACATCCATGAAAGCTCAAAATTACTGGGAAATGTGCTCTTTCAGCGAGGCAGAAGCCAGTCGGATTGCAAATGAATACCCTGAAGATTTTGTCAACTACAACAAGAAATTTCTGTCCAGGGTGTACCCAAGTGCTATGAGGATAGACTCCAGTAACTTAAATCCTCAAGATTTTTGGAATTGTGGTTGCCAGATAGTGGCAATGAACTATCAGACTCCAGGGCCCATGATGGACCTACACACTGGCTGGTTTCTACAGAACGGGGGCTGTGGGTATGTTCTCAGGCCCTCAGTGATGCGTGATGAAGTGTCTTACTTTAGCGCAAATACCAAGGGCATTGTTCCAGGGGTCTCCCCCCAAGTCCTTCACGTCAAAATAATCAGTGGTCAGAACTTTCCAAAGCCCAAGGGTGCATGTGCAAAAGGGGATGTCATAGACCCCTATGTCTGCATAGAAATACATGGGATTCCTGCAGACTGCACTGAACAAAGAACTAAAACTGTTCAACAAAACAGTGATAACCCCATTTTTGATGAAAGCTTTGAATTCCAGATCAATCTACCAGAGCTGGCTATGATCCGTTTTGTTGTTTTGGATGATGACTACATTGGGGATGAGTTCATAGGGCAGTACACCATTCCACTGGAGTGCTTACAGCCTGGATACAGGCATATACCGCTGCGGTCTT
The DNA here is from genome assembly GCA_013400055.1 of Nycticryphes semicollaris. NCBI lineage: Eukaryota > Metazoa > Chordata > Aves > Charadriiformes > Rostratulidae > Nycticryphes > Nycticryphes semicollaris. The sequence continues at coordinate 657,346 of VXBJ01001130.1, read as the reverse complement.
TTGTTGGTGATATAATGGAGCACGTTACCCTCTTTGTTCACATTGCAATAACCAACCGAAGTGGAGGCGGGAAGGCCCAGAAGCGCAGCCTTTCTGTGAGGATCGGAAAGAAAGCAAGGGAGTACACTATGCTGAGGAACACTGGTCTCAAAATTATTGATGACATCTTTAAGCTGGCAGTGCATCCGCTACGAGAGGCTACTGACATGAGAGAGAATATGCAGGTATGACACTTTCGTCATGTACATTGGTGTGTCCTGAATGTGGAAGTGAAGGTCCTACTGTGAGCTGCAGGTAGGGCAAACTTGCTGAAGCTGGTGGGAGCTTCAGACCCACAGCTGTTGTCACCCTTTAACTGGACATCAGAGGGCTGATAGAGGCACTAACTAACAAGCAAGCGTGGGATTAGCCAGAAATATTTTAAAAGTCAATATGCCCTCTCCAAACATATGCTTTAGTGGTTGTTTTTGTGTGAGAAAGCAGAACATTTATGTCCCCAGGCCTCAAAAACTTCATTTCCTCACTCATCTTGGAAAACATCAGCAAGTTTTTGTTTGCTAACTCAGTGAGGGTTATGCTCTTAATTTTCTTGTCTGGGTGAGTGTAAGAAACAGTTGGTGGCTGTGTCATTAAGGTCTTGTCTACACCAGAAAAACCCACTGTGCAAAGAGCAGCAGGTTTTCCCTGAGCATGTGTTGCCACCGTTTGCCCAGAGGCTGCAGATGTTCCATGTAGGCACTGAGTGCCACTTGGATTGCAATTTCCTCTGTGCTAAATAGCTGTGTTGTCTTGGCTGGCTGTGGGCCAGCACAGACACTGGTGCCTTGCCTTGCCTCGCCTCAGGGGTCTCTGGGCACCATGACTGCCCACCCATGCTGCCCTGCAAGCAGCCAGAGCCAGCTGTGACCAGGGGGGTTGAGGACCAGCTGCACAGCACCATCACGACTGCCTGGGTTAGACCTTTGTGGTCAGCAGGATGTGAAGTGGCAGCAAGGCCAAACAAGAACCAGGCTGCCCAGTGCTTTCCTCTGCGTTGGGGGAGACTCTGCGGGTTCAGTAAGGGACAGCTCAATTTGGAGGTCTGGGCGCTGCCTAGAAACAAAGCTGAATAGCATTAAACAATCAGTTTTCTTTAATAAATAGCTGAAATCAGCCATAACTGTCTCCTTGGTAAAGATACAGAAACAATTCATTTTTCTTTCTTGAAAACAAGAGAAAAACACATAACACTTCATTGACCCCGCTCTTCTGGACAGAGTCTAAAGCAAATTAAATGCTGGCAGCTGGAAAAGTTTACAAAATGACATAAGTTTTAAATCACTCCCAAAGGAATAGTCTAAGCATATTTTTAAGAATGGGAAACTCTTCCCAGCTTTTCCTTCCCTGCAAGCCATGAAAGTAACCACTTTGAACCACTGACTCCACCTTCTGTTTAGGTCAGGCTTATGTATGTGAACTATATAAAAGAAAATACTCTGAACCTGGCTTAGAAAAAGCATTAATGTGCCTTCCAACAGAAATTTCAGTACAAGATGTTGTTCTAGGGAATGCTTTGCAAAGGCACGATGGTTAGATTTAAGTGTGTGCTAATGTATTTGATTAATGAGAAAAGCCTCTCTTAATCAGCTGGGCATTTTGTGGTGACTGTGATTTCAGCAAAATGTCTGTGGGAGCATTTACAAGGTATTGGTTGTTATGATGCTTTCTTGCTTAGATTTTGTGCATTTTGATCACTCATTGTATGACTCAAGAAGCTAAATCATGAGGACGTGTCAGCCGTACATCCATTGACTTGATAAATAAATAAATCCTGGCATGTTAGTTTGGTTTGACCTGTATATCCAGTATTGATTTTCTTATGCACAACCTATGAAGGGGAAAGAGTGTTTGTGTTTCTTTATGATGTGGTAATGCAAGGCTGAAAACAAAGTGTTTTTTTCCTCCTTGCCTTTCCCATGGGAAATCTGAGGTCTGTTGAACTCGTTCTTGCTGGAGGATGATAATGATGGAGAACGAGGTGATTACAGCATCAAAAGTAATTGGAGTCTGAACAGTTGGGAAGAGAAATTGCATTTTAGGCTGATGGTTTAATATGCTGGGGACCAGAGCTTGTCCCCATTGGGCTGGATTTGCAATGCAAAGTAGCTGCAGAGCTGGCAGCTGGGATACCTGGGCCTGGGGGAAAGCTGGAGCTGTCTTTGGGAGCTGAGAATGGGGGTGGCCGGCAATTCCTGTGTGCACCAGCGCTCCAAGGACCATGGGGGAGCCCAGGGGCAGTGAGGTATCACTGCCCCACATCCCACATCACGGGAGAGAGGCAGGCAAGTGTCACTGAGTGGCAAGTGGCAATGTGTGCTCACGTGTTTCTTTTCCTTCCCATAGAATGCCATGGTGTCCGTCAAGGAGCTATGTGGGCTGCCACCCATTGCAAGCCTGAAGCAGTGCATCCTGACCCTGTCCTCACGGCTCGTGAACAGCGACAATGCACCTTCTGTTACCCTCTGCATGAAGGACGCATTTCCATACCTAGAGCCTCTGGGGACCATGCCTGATGTGCAGAAAAAGGTCCTGGCAGCATATGACCTGGTAAGTGCCTACCACTGCTACCTCTGCCTTTCCTCACCTTTGTGAATGAGCCAGGCGATGCCTGCTGGCTTTCATGCACCCAAATGTTTCAGTTAAATGAATGAGGCTCTTGAAATGACTGAAGTTATCAAAATTGTCCTTTAATCACCAGAATCATTACACTGGGCTACTGGGCTTTTTGTTGCTTGGTAGCTTTTTTTTTTTTTAAGGTGTTTGTGGCTAGTACAGGTTGGCACTTGAGGAGGGACTTTGTTTACAAAAACAGCAGCAGCAGTTCAGCACGTACTGGCCGCTGTTAGACATTGCCCTTGAGAAGTGGCAAGATTTGAGCACTGCCCTTTGCTTTCCTCCCCACCGTAGAGGGCAAGGCCATTAGACAGGGAGCTGCAGCATGGGAGTTCCCTGACAAGGCTGAGTCGTCCCCTTCCCGATGCCTTTCAGCAGCACTGTTAAGTCCCTGCCAAACCAAGTCGGTGTTGCTCTTGGGGAGGGCATTGCAAAGTTGGAGAGGAAGTTTTAAAATGCCCATTTTTTACAAGGAAAATGGAGAGGACAGTACGTTAGAGGAATGCTTAGAAAAACATAGAGGTGAGCTAAGGTCATTCCAGGTGAATGCTGCTGCTCAGCCTCATATGACATATGTCACTGCTGTGGGTGAGTGAGCAACAGCTGTGTGTGACTTCCAGTGAGAGAAGTTGCTGCCACTTTGTGCTTCTTGGGTTACTGGACTGCCCCGTTGCTCCCCGTCCTTGGTAGATGGTCTGAAGCAACTGGTCATGAGCTGCATAGATTTGAAAATTCTGGCTTAAATATTACACTGCAGCAACCAGACTTAATCAGGGTGCATGTTCAGTGGGTAGCAGTTACTTCTGCAGCTTATGTTTGTAAGGAATAAAAAGGTGAATAACTTCATGGGGATCAAATTACTTCCAGAGACCCTGAAGTGTTGCAAAGAGTGATTGCAGCTTTGACCAGCTATGCAATGTGCCAAAATGCTCGCCTCCTTTCTGTCTCATTTTTTGCTCTTGTGATACACTTTTCAGGGGAAAAATCAGCTTATGGGAAAGAGGGAGACACTGATGTTGATTAGAAGAGAAATACTAAAAATACTCTGAACTAACCCTTGGCTTCCTTCCAGAGTAGTTTATATTACTTGAAGGTGATTAAGTTGTGGTAATAAAATACCAGCTGTAACAATACCAGTGCAAGGATTTGTAAATCCAGTTGATTGCCATATTTTAGACTGGAGTTTTTAGGGATAGATTTGTTACACGGTGTGATATCTGAAAGAGCAAATACCACATAAATAAGAAATTCTTCTGTCTGTGGAGGCCAGCTTAATGGATTTTTACCAAAATGAATGTGTCACCTCTTATCTCTGTAATTACACACTGAACAGTACACATGGGACATTTCAAGGCCTCCTTGTGCTTTGGAAACAGTTTTTCAGTTTAAATAGGTGAAAGGCCTCTTTCAGATGAGACAAAAATGCTTGTATAACTTTCAAAATAATGTTTGCTCTCATTTATCTCTGATGGAGGAAGACGTACCTAGAGTATCAAAAGACAGTGCAAGGCGTTTAAAATCAGAGTGTGAAAGAAAAGGGAATTGTTCTGTGCCTATGTAGGGATTGATTTGAGTTTAATTCTGGGTAATGAGAACATGATATTTTCAATTATTTTTATCCGTTTTGTCTGGCTGGGACTGTCTTTTTGCTGAAGCTATTTGCTTCTGAAAAAGCAAAAACTGGATTTGATAAATGTTTTTGCTACATTTTGGATATTTGCCTTTTAAGGGAATGCCAGAAGCAGAATATTGAAATCTATTTAGCTGTTTCTGTGTTAAAAGAAATGAACTGTCTCTATCAATCTTGATACTTGAAAATATGGTGTAGGGAGGGGTTTGCAGTTGAGAATGGGCTCTTCCTTTCTATGGTGTTTTAAGGTGACTTGATATAATCCAGGGTGTATTTCTTTTTAATACTTTTTTTTTTTTTTTGTGCAAACGAGAGCACAAAGAGGGGCCGGGGGAAAGCAATATAAAATATTTCAGCTTTTATTTATTTATATTCAAGATATACAACAGTTCCACTTTTTAAGTTGTTGATAAATGTGCCTTCAAGGAGCTCAATCCACAAGTGCTGCTGCATGTCTTTAATTCCCCAGAAATGTCTCTTCACCTCAAAGTGCTTTTTTGGGTGACTAGGCCTGAGAGCGTGAAATAAAAGATGTTATGTTGTCTTCTCTCTTTATGAATGGGCTGTACTTCTTAATTCCTTTCATGGTAGAATGGAAAAATGCTTGGCCCTAAATCTCAGAGTGGGAAGCTGTGACTGTAGGTCTGCCTCATTTGCTGGACTCCACAGCTCACGTAGAGTGAGTGCTGGACAAACCCTTCCTCACCACCTCTGAAAACCTCCCATACTTTCACATTCTTTAAAAAGTCTGCTTTGAAAATAATCTCTGATAAAAGCAACCCTAATATGTTGAACTTTTTCCCCCTACTGGAAATTTCCAGATGAACATACCTTTTCTTTTTCCGCAAGGAAAGTGTAAGCGCTGCCTGTGTGTTTAATGGGGCATAGACAGCACTGACAGTCCAGGCAAATGGTGGTGCAAATGCTCAGAGACCTGCCACAATGATCTGGAAAACAATTAACTGTCTGTTCCCTCCTGCTTGGTCTTTGTCAGCAGACTCGGAAGACAAAGACCGGTTTGTGCAGTTTGTTTGTTTTTTCCTGGGCAATTAATTTTACCATTGTGTTCCAGATTAAGTATTTTCTTTTGAGAGGCCTTATTCGAATAAAATGTAATGCATTTTGTTTAAGGAACCAGAATGATTTTTCAAGGCTCTGTTTTTTTGTATTTTTTTTTATGGTGACATTGCAGTGGTTTAGTGAGCCTTGACTGTTGCCCTGTCTCGTGGAGGAAGAGGCTTCATTGATGGTACTGGGTTTTATGGGAGTTTCTGCAGAGGAGAGCAGGGAATGGGATTTGCTGAAAACAAGAAAATGAGGTGGACCATTGACAATAAACAGAAAGCATTTTTTTTTTAAAGTATGTCAGCAATCAGAAATCCAATTTAGAATGGTTTATTTCGACTTACAAGTTACCATATAGAGTATGATGGATGGATTCTGGTAACATTGTCATTGATTCCCACACATACAACCTAGGATAGCATAGCGTGGCACTTACTGAGCTGTTCTTCAGGCCTTTCCTTTCCCTTTCTCTCCATCTACCCCTCTGACTGGGGCCGGGCATGGGAGGAGGCTCACTCAGATGGGCAGCATGTGCCAGTGTGTCTTAGAACCTGTCAAACTGATGCTGGTGTTCACTGATCACACCAAAAAAAAGGCAATACTCAGTGTAAAGAGAAGGGATAGGGCCCAGCTGCACATGACAGATGGTTGAATTATTCACTGCAAACAGTTATCCTGTGAAGTTAGGATTTTTATTTTTTTTTAATTGACAATTGTTCAGAAGCAGATTGTGGTTTCTCTCTCTGCACAATATATTAAAGTGCTGGAGCAAGCATGCATGAACTCAGGGACATTCCTGCACTTTGTTTATCAGGTATTGGTTTGGCATTATCATTTGCAAATCAAACGAATAAACAAGTAATAATAAATGTTCTTGGTTTTATCCAATCTCCTGTCTTGTGTGCATACAGAAATTTTTCTAGAAAAATAAAAGAAGCTCCCAAATATCTTTACGGGGCTTCGAATCACTAGTTAGGAAAAGTGTAAAAAGGCTTGAACTATTTTAGCTATTTAGAAGCTATTTGTTACATAAGCTTATGTTGGCATTAACGTTCTTCTCTGTATTCAAGCCTCTTGAATACACCGGGAGCCTCTTGAAGCCACAGGAACGGATCTTGTTATTTTGGAGCAGAGAGACAAGGAAGGAGAGCTTGTTATTTGGTACTGTTGAAAGACAGCAAGTTAGTTAAGAATGTCTCAGCCAACACAGAGGTGGATTGAGTGTTTTTAAGAAAAGAAGTAATAACCAGGACACTTCTGGAGAATAGGCCTATGTATTTAATGGCAGTGTTTTTGTTGACATATGTATTGGATCATGCCCACTTGCAAAAGTTTGCTGAGGTATGTGTGAAGAGGAACTGCTCTTTGTCTGCAGTTCTTTCAGGTTCAGTCTTTTTGGATGTCTTTGTCTTAATGTAGTCACGACAGCTCTTTATTCCCAAGGAGAACGTCCATTTTCCCAGTTTATGTCAACGCACAATGGCTAAACAGATTTTTGGGAGCTTTTCTGCTGAAATTCATATTTCAGCTGGGACAGTCATCCCCAAAGGAAAGTTTTTGACAATTCTCTGAGCTGCTGAGGACAAGGTATATTGCAGCGCAGACCATCCACTGCCAAGGAAGTGTCATAATGCACTGATGTCAAACACAGTCCAGTATATGGACATTGTCTTGAATTTGTATCTGTTTTATAGAGTTTTCCATCCAAAATATAGACTGGGAAAGCAATTATCCACTTTTTTTTTAAATTTTATTTTACTTATAATTCTCTCTGTTATTTACCCACCACCGTCATTTACCCACTACTCTCACAGTTTCTCTCTCTGATAGCCATGTCCTTTATTCCCTTCTAAAATAGGACCTGAAAACAGTCAGATCAGAACTTTTCTTACAGAATGAAGTTTCAGTTGGATACTTTAGTTGCTCTGTTTTAGCACAAGCATACTGAAAGTTGACCCTTTCTGCCGTTCCTCCACTGCTCTTGTTTTCTATAAAAAAAGGTCTGGTCTTCATGTACCAGATGACATCCTGCAACACTCTGACACCATATTTCCCCAGACATATTTGTAGGTAAAAATATGAAATAGGAATTTAAGATGAGTTTTGTTCAGTTCCTTCTGCAGTTTGTGTCAATAATGTATTTCAGATGTTTCCAGCTGACGTCACTGTCCCTGATAACTGTTCCTCTTACTGGGCTGTTGCAGGAAAAGATACAGGACCCTAACTTGGGGTGTATTGGGATAGAAACAAGGCAGACTGGTGGCCAATGTTCCTTCTTACGTCCACACACCACGTGCACATCCTTTCTTGGCAAGACTTGCTGGCACATGATTGATAGCCTGGCTGTTTCTTGTCCCAGATGTCTGCAAGAGATGCTCAATGCCAAAGAGGGAATCCTGTTCAAATTTTCATGAGCTCAGTTTGCACTTCAGATGTTTTTCCAAACTGGTTGTATTTTTGCAACCCTTTTTATTTTTGTTTGGTGGTAGGTTTGGGGTTGTTTTTTGTGTGGCTCTTTTTTGTTTGTATGCTTGGGGTTTTTTTTTAGCAATAGAGGCATGATATGATATTCCTCACCCAGGCAGAACTCTTCATTGTGCATGAAAGGCACAGGAAATTGGGACAGTGGCCACGAGAAGACACCTGAGAGAAAGCTTCTTTTTGGTTCAATGTTCAGGCAATTTCTGTTCTAAACTTTAGAATATTTATGAGAGGATTCTTTGAACTGTCCCTTTTTTATCATTTATCTTCCCAGCAGGAGCAGTGCTTTAATTTGCCACCAGGAGTTTTTCCTGTCTTTTTTTTGTCTTTTTTGGTGAGACTCTGCTTAATTTCCTCTCCCCTTTTCAGATTGTAGAGTAGTTTGTAATAAAAAGAAGAAATTGCTCTCTAGCACAGTTCATTAAAATAAAAAGAAATAACAGTTTTTGTTCAGTTTGTACTGATCCTGTGATTAAACTGACTTTAGTACAGACAAGAAATAAGACTACTCATTTTTTTTTGAGTAAAAATGTGACATCCTCAGTGTTAAGATATTTTACATTTCAGTTCAAATTTACTTATCTTTGTAATTAATACTTAATGGAAGTGAAGAAATAAAGTATTGTTCTTTTTGCAAAGCAATGGGATTTAAAATTTGATATTGCATGCTATGTTTAGAGACTTAAGTGAGAGAGGTCAGTTGTATTTACAGCCTGTGGTCTGTTCCACTTCTTGAGTCTCATATACCGGACAAGAGAGAGCTCCCAGGTTTGTGCTGGCTCTTGCTTCCAATGCTTTTGTGAGAAATCGGCCTGATTGTAACAGGGTGCTTCAGGTAGATTGAGATAAATCAAGTTTAGGCTTCTTGTTTTCAGCATTGCATAAGAATATTTAAATTAAATGAGGTAGTTTACCGAAAAAAAACCCCAACCCTAACCTATGCAGATGAGGCTTTGTATTACTCATTCCCATTATTTTATTAAACGTGACATGTACTTCTGGGACTCATGCCATGAGCATCTTTTGTCAGTCTGAACAACCCCTTATTCATTTCTTGTGAGAGCATTTCTGTCGCTACAGCCTCTCCAGGAGGGTTAGCACCTCCAGGACTTGCAAAAATCCTTGTGCCCCTGCTCCCATGGAAACATGGCAGGGGTCCCTGGTGCGAGGAGCAGGGCGTCCTTTGTTCCCATGGCACAACGAGCCAGCACGGAAGGGGCTCTGTGTCCTCCCTGTGGGTCTCAGCACTCAGGACGCAGAGCCCAGTACTGAAATTAGCAGGATCCCAAATGATGTCAGGGTGTGTGGTAGTTTGTTTCTCCCATTCAGCCTTCTTCCCTTCTGCTTACTCTAATAGGAATATGCTGTCGGTCAGCAAGGTAGCTGGGTTTGAAAATCTCAGGATGTGTGATTTGTGGGGTTACCTTCCCAGCATAAATTCTCACAGCTCTCCATGTTGTGTTTAGGTCTTCTGTTTCTTGTGTTGGCATTGCAAGAAGTAGGTGACAGCCCCAGAGAGGGTTTTGGATGTGATATCAGCTGGAAAAGCAGGGGACCATTCAGACTGGGAGACCACAGACTCATTTCACAACCAGTGCCAAAAGAGAAAAAGGATGTCTAGATACTATGACACAGGGCTGTGAGGAGAAGGTAGCAAAGTCTCCCAGGGGCTGATGGACAAGACAAAGCAGAGAGATGTCTATGGCAAACATGCTGCATCCCTTGCCAGGATCCTCCACTGTGGTCCAGGAACACTGCCAAAAGCACTACCTGTTCTGTGTCCAGCAAGTATGTGTGGGGTGCCAGTTTGTAGCTGAGGCTCTCACCTGCTTTTACCTCACACTAATTCCAGTAAACAGTTACTAGGAACTTAGCTTTTTAGGTGACCTTTACAGTGTTTTACTTAGTAAATATACCCTGAGGTGCTACCTTGTATATAAGTGAAAACTTATGAGAAGGGAAAATATTTAAAAAAAAAAATAAAAAGAAAAAGTGGATTTTCAGATTAGTTTGGGGTTTTTTTGATGGTTCTAATAGTTCTGTTGTCAGGATTTATACAGAATCTTTTCAAGATCATCTATTGTGATGTGCTTTGAAAAGACCCCAAATGCCATGACTGTGTGCTGTGGTAAAGAAAAGCCAGAGTGTGGGTAGAAATTGTAATTTCTTTCTAGATCGCAAGTGAAAATATCAAAGGAAAAATCAATATGATGCATGAACAAGCAAGTATATAAGAATGAAAAGCAAAGGATACTATAAAAAATAATTTCGGTCCCAGGTATATCCACCGGGCATGTTATGTTAAAAAACCATTTTGCACTTTGTATATACATCAGGCCTTTTTCTTTCTGCCTGTTAATGGATTTTGTTTTTCTCAATGCTCTTGTTCATATCAAAGCAAAGGCATAGGTATTTTATTAAACTAAGCCAGTCTTAATAGGTTTAATTAGAATTGAAGATGGCACAAGAACCAGGATTTGGTTCTGAATTTCTCCAAAATTTGGAAGTTCGAGTCTGACAAGTGGAAGCATGTCTCCTCCCTTGAATCTAATTAAACAATAAGACATGCTAATTTGCAAGTGCTAATTTAATACTGTTACACTGTCTTCCACTAAATTCATCAAAACCTACTGGTTCTGTTTTCATATTTAGTGTGTTTGAAAGTAGGAAGGCTTTTAGTAGTTCTAGCAGTTTGGCAAAGCTTTCAGATGGTGGTTTCTCTCATTTCAGGATGTAACATTAGGCAGTGTTTAGTTTGCTTTATCTTTAATTGGCACTGTATTCATGCTGCTCAGATTTGATTGGGGTTTGTGGTGCAGGTCCTGGGAGAGTGAGACTATTCTCAGGCATAGTTTGTTATACAGCATGTTCTTGCCGTCTGTAACAGATGTATGTGCCACCTTTTGCAATTTCACAGAATATAGCATTGGAACAATTTGCTTGCTTGCCTGGGCTTCTGAGGGGTTTTGGAAGGTTTCTTACTATCAAAGGAGAATAACATTTGCTAGAAGGGAGGCTCAGGAAACTTGTCACATAATGGACACTTCATCTACTTGCTCTTAATGGGCTACTCTGGGAAGATGCATAAATGTGGGTATCTCTTGAAACTTGTGAGTAGGCTGGTTGAAAGCCTGCCTCTCGTGTTGTTTTGTTTTGGTTTTCTTTTAAACTTCAAGGGAAATGTTGAGGATAGGATAGGATTTGGATCTGAGCTCCTCTAAGGAGAAACTCAAGAAATACTGTAGCTGTCTAAACTGATGTAGTGCATAAGTCTGTAGCACAGACTTAAGTACCTCTTGAAATCAGCGCTATTCATGATTTGGTAACATTTTTGGTAACCACTTAAGTCAAGGACTATGCTTATTTCTCCTTTTGTTTCAAGAAAAGTACTAATTAGAAAAGGTTCAGTTTCATGTAGGATGAATTTTGTTTGTCTGCTGACTTTGCTGTCTCCTGAAATGACTTCTGTTTCCTTCGCATTATTTGCAGTGGTGTCTCACTGGTAATAAAACAGCTGTCTTTAACTTCTGGAACAAAACAACTTCTGAGCAACTGTCACTTAGCTTGATACAAATCTGGAAGCTCTGATATTAAGGAATGATCCAATCTTTATAGTGTTGCTTGCAGAGCAGAGCTCTTTTTCAGTTTGAACCTGTGTACTTTCCTGTGTAGTAGATGTTGCAGGAAGCCTCTTGTAATGCTGCTCTTTTTCCGTTTGTTTTCTGACAGATGATTCAAGAGAGCAGGGTTCTTATTGAGACAGCAGACATCACTCATGACAAGATTGTTCAGTGCCAGAAAGCAGGTAATCCTTATTTATTGTGGAATTCTGGGTGGGGGTTGCAAACACAATGTGCCATACTTTACTTACAGTTTGTGACTTAATGCAGTGTCTTTCACCTGGTATTGATGTGAGCATCCTGGTCTTTCCCTGGCAGACTCCACCCTCCTGAAGGCTCATCCTCCAGCAGCAATGCAGGTGTGGGATCAGGGAAAAATCCTCAGCTTTCACCTTAAAAGCCATTTCTCCATCTGCTTTACAGTTCTGGAGTGTCTCATGGTGTTTAAATTAGTCAAATGAACTTAGAAAGGCATTCAATTAAAGCCAGGGAGTGAGAAGGCATGCTGCTTTAACTGCACTCCATTCTCTTACCACAATCATTCTCCTTAGACATAGAGGAGGCGGCAAGAGGTTTTGAAACCCATAGGACCAAGCTCAGTTGCCTACCTTTACTTTTGCTGTATAGGCTGGTTTTAGACCTTGAGACTCGTGCCAATATAATTCTATTGTATCACAGTGAATCTGCACAGCTGTGCATTATGTACATCAGGTGTACAGGCACAAACCACTGTAAGCAGGCCTAAAGTAGATTGTATCTTGCTGGTGTATTGTACTGGGTGTCATTATCTGAACTAGGGCGTTGTCTCATGTGCACCAGTAGAAAGGGAGGGAGTGATTTCAGAAGTGGTCACCTGTGTGCAGTCCACTCTACCACAGGTTCACACTCTCTTTTCAGGATGGTAGAAATCACCAAAGTGTCTGTGATTCACATGTTGGCTTATTCACACAAACATCACTTGCTCAGGATAGCAGGCTAGACTCTGAACTGGGACATGTCTCCTGTAGTATCAGTGGAAAGTGATGCACAAGAATAACACCTGCTAGACAGATAAGAGTCCACATTTGGCGGTGTCATCCTCTACAACTAAATCCATCAGTATTCATGTATCAGAAACCATGCTGAATAAATACACACAGTGTATTTCTAGGAGGGGTTTACACTGCAGAAATTAAATCTGTTTTCCGTTCATTTAGTCGTACAGTTGCACCTTTCCTAACCTGTAGCAAGTCTTGAAGGACAGTAATACACACACTTGCTACTGCATTAAATTTGTGATTTTGGGCATAGGCTTCTGGGACCACAACTAGCGTAAATACTAGTTTCTGATAGGCATTTTTGGATTTGGCAAGTGACGCAGGCTACAGTCATTTGCTTCTGTTCAATGTAATAATGAATGAAACTGATGTTTTGTAGTAAATCCCTTAATTCATCTTTTTTATTAGAGGAAATTTGAAACAGTTTAAACAATAGCATTTAGCTGATTTTTATGTGGTGCAGAACAGGGTGGAACCTAGTCCTTGCTCTTTGAAATACAGAGCTCTGGAGCCATGCTGGTGCTGTGGTAGCAAAGGTAGGAGAGGCAAGCAGCTATGTCTTGCTGGACTTCATGTGCCTCATCTTGTGTCATGCCTTGGCTTCTGTGTATCTGCATAAGCAGCATAAGCACCCATAGCCCAAAGCCTTCATCAGGTGCAGAGGGTTTAGGAATGGGACAGTGACAAGGAAGTGCACCTTTCTTGATGGTATAACTTAAAAGAGCTATACTTTGCGCTACATTATGGAGCCCCTCAGCAGCATCAGCCCAATTTCTGCCCACCCTGTGTTGTGCACAGAGATAAGAACCACAACACTTGCCTAGGCACTGACTGGCATCTTTGTGAGCAGAGGGCTGGAGATGAGTGCAGAAATCATGATGCAGGACCATGCCACCATGCTGATGTTCAGTTTCAAGCAGTTCCTCTCTCCTTCCTTCTCCCGAGAAAAAGACAAATTTCTCAAGTTTGTTCTCTTTACTGCTGTGTCTACTTGTATCTTCATTTGTTTGCTTTTATTAGCCTTAAAATATCATTTCTGATTGAGAAGAAGGCTGGAGAGATATGAAGTGCTCTTCTGAAGCCTCAGGGCTTAGGCAGAGGAAAGGTGTAGGAAAGACAGGATCCCTCACCACACTCAATTGCCAATTAGTTTGTTGCAGATGTTACCCTGGCAAATTGTTAAATAACGTTTTCAAATGTGGCAAGATGAAGCACTTAATTTTAAGAGGTGTCAGAGATACAATTGCCTGTGATGTTGTCTTTCACCCCACCTCAGTCCTGCTTCCTTTGAACACTTGTTCCCACCAGACCCTCTACTTCACCTTATAGCCTGTTTTCATCCCTGCTCCCTGTGCCATGGGGTCCTGCCCGCTCCCCCAGATAACTTCTCAGGTGGCTGGCTCTGTTGGCTTTTTTCACATACAGTCTCAGCCCTGCTCAGCAGCAGCTTGGAGGACTGAACTGCTAGATGTTTTCGTTGGTTGCTTCTACCCACAGCCTAACAAGTGTTCGTGGCTCCCTCTCTCCAGGGCAGCGCTGTCTCCAAGTTGCAGGTGGGGAAGTGAGGTCCAGAGGGAAAAATAACTAAAAGGATGCTGCATAAGAGCAGGGATCTCCATGTGGACCTGAGCAGCATTACCCTTCATATTTTTTTGGAGGACAAAGCAAGTAGTTTGAAGATTTTCTGTCGGTTACTGAAGTGAAATGATTTGTAAGTCAGTTGGCAAGAGGAACACCTGCAGAGGAATCTTGCTTGGGGTGCAATTATTTAGACTCTTTTCCAAAGGAAGCGCTGCAGGCGCTCTGTTACCCTAAACAGGCAAAACTTGTGAGTGGGCAAAGTTTTGAAAAATAAAAAGTAGAGGAATCTTGCACTGTGTGGGGTTGAACTGTCTTAGTGTTATCAAGCTCCTGGAGTCGGTGCCAGGCAAGAAGAAACCTATTGTTTGTCTTTCAGATGTGATTCAGGCAAGCTATGCCAATTGCACGCCTGCCTTGGGCTGTCGAAGGGCTGACTCCTTGAGCAACCCCCTGAGCAGCCCTCTGCCTCTATTCCATGCAGGTGTTCTCTTGATGGGCATTTCTTTGATGTAATTTCAATGAAGCTTGAATTTGTGAGTGACGTTTGCCTTAAAATATTAGAGGAGGGAGAGCTATGAAAGAACTGGAGATGGAACTTGGTTTGCTCAGCCAGCATGGAATTTCAACATTTTGAACTGATTTGGTGCCAATTTAGCCTTTGTAAGGGATACGTAAAGGGGTCACAAGCAGCTCTCTCCCTATTTTGTCTCTTAACAAACAAGCATTTGTCTCTCCACACCAGACTCAGAGAAATGTTTGCATACACTGCGAAAATCTTGCAGGATTGGCGGCTAATTGGACTTGTTAAATTTTTTAATCTGCTCCCAGATTTCCTGAATTCTTGTATCCAGCAACAGATTTGAAGACGTTTGCTACAGAAACTAGCAATGAAATGTAACAATTCCCAAGGCTGTGGTTGGAAGTCTCAGTTCTCCAGGCTGCAGGAATAGCAATCCTGTGATTAGTGGTTTGCGTTTCTGACATAATTTATCATTGTGAAGTACAAGAACTTTTTTCGTTTGACTGTGATTAAGATTAACGAGGAGCTGTGCAGCGAGTCTGCATTTGCTGTGCTGAACAGGTACCTTCCACGTCTGTCAGACTGCCTTCCATGGCACAAAATAATGTATTCAAGGAGAGTGACAAGTGATTGCCTTTTGTCGCAATACTGCCAGCAATGCAGACTGCAAGCAGAAGCGCTGGAGGAGTCTTTGTGCGGGGACCAGGCGTGTGCCTGTGTGGGATCCCAGCACTGGAAGGGAGAGTTACATACAAAGTGGAAGCACAACCACAAGATTGCACATGACTCTCTTATTCTGGAAGATGCTCTCCAGCATGGGTTCATAACAGGGAAGGGGGGGAAACAGAGAAAGAGGTTGTAGGAAGTACCAGCTGCAAGACTGAAAACGCTCACTGAACATTTTTTAGGGGAAATCAGTCATGCACTGGGTGATGTAGCAATCTGTATTTTTAGGAATGGAATTCCATGAAGAGCTTCATAACCTCGGGACAAAGGAAGGTTTGAAAGGAAGAAAATTAAGCAAAGCCATTGAGAGTTTTGCATGGAATATCACAGTGCTGAAGGTAAGCTCTTTGGGAAGGGCTGGGGCTGGGGTAAGTGTCATGAAAGAACATGAGGAATATTGTAGATCCTGCAGAAATACCAGATTGTGTTTCAAAAGTGGAACATTATCCAAACAGCTACAAAAGGGAGGGATGAAAATTCCTCCATCCTGGCCGTGCAGTGACAGGCTGCGCAGTGAGCTCATTACTCACCAGGCTTTAGCTACTGGTCCGGCACTGACCAGCCACAAATCACCACAGTAGCTGGATGCCTGAGCCTGGGTGAAGTTACCCAGGGCCAGACGAGGATGGAAAGAGGAGATGATCCAGTGCAGCCATAGCAGATGGCAGGGAGAGGACCTGAGCCAAGCATTCAGGTTGTTAGCATTCAGCTCGCGCCTTCTTTCACAGGCTCATTTCCCACCTTGCTCTGATAGATCACACTTTGATTTCCCCTCACTCTTTCCCTGCTGTTCCCTCCCTCCAGCCCCCACTAAGCAGATTGCCCTGTCTGACAGCACCTCCCTGTAACCCCCCAGCGTCTTTCCCTTCGCTGGTACCCCAGGGGAGGCCAGCTGATGACAGGGAATTTTTACAAAGTACCTCATCAAATATACACCTAAACCTAACATTCAACAGCAGTAGCAAGAGTAGTAGAAGATGCATGCTTCAGCATTGTGGAGATGGAAAGAACACCAACACTTGAGCAGGAGAGGACAAAAGGAGTTGGGAATGAGGAAGCTGAGGGGCAAAAATTGGCGGGACGGGCCATTGGTGGTAGGGAGTGTTAGAGAAACCTGGGGGACACCTTTGGTTCCTTGTGTACCTTGATTTACTATGAAAGAGAGGGAAAGTGAGTAATGGAGACAGTGTAGGCTCAGTTAATGGGATGTCTCATAAAGAGAAACGGCTATGAATTCAAATGTGATGGGAGGGACTGACCTTTTCCACACAGCATAATTGAGGCAAGTGGCTAAGAGGGACAAAAAAACCCCAACATACAAGACAGTTCTGAACATTAACCCGAGTGACTAGCTGCGTTAGGTAAAATAAATGCCTCATGCTCAGAGTCACTCTAAACATAGTCAGGGTTACTCTGATAGTTGTTTGGGGTTTTTTTGTATGTTTGTCAAATGAGAACTTTTGGACCTCTGAGGGTGACCTGTAATTAATGACGGTACAAGTAGGGTATCAGAGAAACATACCCTATGAAAAAATAATTGCTGCCTGGCACATATTGTCAACATACTGAAAAGCATTTCAAATACCTAGTCAAGGTCAAGGAGTAATTGACATGTTTCATTTCTAAGCCACGTCTTCTCTTTTACCTTACTCACATAGTAAAATATTAACAGAGTTTGTGGCAACTATCCATGGGTGCAAATACACATGAAACACCATTTCATTCTGACTGATGTCCAGCTCAGCAATGACAATAGGCAACGGTTGTCAGACCTGGGGTGTCTGATACAAGACTGTCAGTCATTCTTATTTTTAAACTTTTCTCTTTTTTTGTCCCTAAAGAATACTGTATTTCAGTGACCCTGCCCGTAACAAACCTACTAGCTGGTTACAGCTGCATCTTATGTTTAGCACTGGCTCTCTCCTCTGTGCTGGTGAGCACACCCTGGGAGGATTTGGTGAGGAGAGACCAACAGCTTTGCCCCGTTCAAGCTGTCAGTGTCCTCCGTATGTCTAGTGTCAGGGTGGTCACTATGAATATATTTCATTAGATGTTGGTATAGTGATGTAAGGAAAAAAAAAAAAGCCCATAACATCTTGCAAATGCATCAGCTGCTTTACTGATGAGGTGGGTGAATGGCATGACACCGATGGGAGAAGGCCTCTTTGTGCACTTGGGGTTGTTGGAGGTAATTAGATCATGCGGCAGTAGTCAGTTTGTGTGAGGTGCCCATGAGCAATAACAGGTATTATGTTGTGCTTGTGCCTGCCAGGTGATTAATAGTCTTTTCTAGGCTAGTGAAACAAAGGCATAATTAATTAATGTATTTCTTTATGAAGACTCATCGCAATAGGTAAGGTTTGAATACAAAGAGGGGATGCAATAAGAAATTGCTACCAGCAAAATCATTAAATAGAGTGCAAGATTAAAGTATATTTTATAAAAATCATAACTGTGGGCATTCTTCATGTTTAAAAATGCCCTTAGGTACTTTTAAGAGGTACCTAATGGGAATGAATCAAAATAATGTGTCATTTTTTCCTTAGTTTCTATAAACGTAATTACATATTAGGAATACCCAATAGAAGGACAAATTGTTTGCCAGAACATAAAAATTTTGACATATATATATGTTTTTAAAAAGTGTCATCTTATTTGGTCCCATGTTGTGTAAAATGCAGTCAGTAATATTGGGAGGCACAATGTCAAGTACAATAGACAGAAGAGTCATGTTCCCACAGGGACGTTACAGGAATTGTTATGGCCCCAAATTTAGTCTTGCTTTCCTTTTTATTTCCATTCACCACCATCTCTGTGCCTCTGTTTTCCTTTCTCTATATAATTAAATGCCAGTAAAATGCAAAGCTAGCAAAAGACGTTTTGTGCTTACCACCTCATGGGGACCACGGTGCTAGGAACTGTTTATTTCATCCTAACGAGCGCACAAAACTTGGCCAAGACTCTCTTTTGCATCAAAAGTTCAAAATTTATTTTCATGAGGTATTTCCTTATTTTTAAAATAGGTGACTATCCATTTCACAGGGTGAAGGGGTTCACGAGGGTGCATGGGCTTGTGCTTGTTTTTCCCTGGATGCTGGTGTTCCTCCTGCCTTCCCCTGGCGAGATCACCTCCTCCCTGGCAATTGCGGCTGCTTCTGCAGGCAGGCGTGAGCTCCTCCTGCCTGTGCTTGGGGAGAGAGGGTGTCAGGCACGTGAGGCAGAAGCTGAGAAGCCTCATTAGGGCAGTTCTGGCTTTCAGCTAATGAGTCCTCCTGAGAGCTGGGACATAACCACTTGCACACAGTGCTGCTGTAGAGTGCTAGCCAGCTCTCAGGTCAGGTACGCTCACATGGGTACGGGCAGCGTGCACGCAGGGCCAGCTCTGGTCCGCTCCTACCCCACCTCTCTTGAGGCCCTTCTGCCCCCTCCTTCTGTCTCTCCTGTGGGATCTGGTCCCAAGAGTTTTTCAGTAACTTGAGGCACTCCCAGCAGCTGTCACATGTGCAAAGCACTGATTTAATGACTGCTTTATGAGATTTTGAGAATATTTGGAGGAAAAAAAGAAGTGGTAGCCTGCGAAACTGCCCTTGTTACTGGGGCAGAACTGCCACAGAATACCAGGAGGTGTTTATTCAGGCAAAGAAATTGGGATCCGCCTGGCAAGTAAGCCAAGGAAAGTTTGAGTGTGTTGACTGTGGTTCAGATTTATTGCTCTCACATGAGCGTGCTTTGTCTGTGTGCAAACACATTTTGCTGGACTGTCTGTGCTTTGGTGGATCAGCACATACAAAGTCTAGGAACAATACCACCAAATACTTGCCTGCATGTTGATGGTAAATGTCTAGGTAGTTATTATAACAACATACTGGCTTATTTACAGACAGAACATGGGAAGACAAAGGTGGAGTGACAGTTACTGTTTTGGTGTACTGCTGAAGGGCAAAACACCCAAATGTTTGAATC
Organism: Nycticryphes semicollaris; assembly: GCA_013400055.1. Lineage (NCBI taxonomy): Eukaryota > Metazoa > Chordata > Aves > Charadriiformes > Rostratulidae > Nycticryphes > Nycticryphes semicollaris. The sequence goes on along the minus strand of VXBJ01001130.1, from coordinate 638,071 downwards.
TAGTCTCTGCATTCATGTTTGTTTAATTCCTTTTTGCTGCCCATGATAAGATTTTGCCTCCGATGCCATAAGTGTATTCGCTTTTACTAGGACTCGAACTGTTAGTGCATACTGCAAGACATCAAGTGGTTAAATTTTCAGGGATCATTTCAGCCCCCGTCCATGAGTGTATCTACTAATTATCCTGCATTTAAATTAGTGCTCATTAGATGTATAAAAAGAGAGGTTGCTGAAAGCAGAAGGCATACAATTATTAAATTGCTGATGTAGTTCACTCTTCAGAGGAGAAATCCACAATTTTATGGTGTAGTCATGATCAATGTTAGCCTTGGTATAAGTGTGTTTTTGTAGCAAAACTGTGCACAAATAGCAGTTTTGGAGGATCACGTCCACAAATGACTGATATCTTCATCATAGTCTTTTGTGACCATCAGGCTTCAGTTGCTTAGGAGACATGCAGCGTACAGACCTCTCACTTGAGTAGCAGAGGTCCAGATGCGCTCTTTGAGGTTACTTGGAGAGATAAATGGCAGATTTCTGAAAGGTGTACACGCAGACAGCTGTATCCTTAACCTGGTGTAACTGAGCTGAATTTAGCGTCACTACAAGCTATCAGTTTTCTTAAGGAAGAAAAACAACATATCAGACTGTGATCTTTGTTCTAAAGTACCTTATGCACAATAGTACCACACAGAGTTTCTGCTGATCTTTGGAAGAACTAGGTCCATTCACAGCGTTAATTTAAGGATTATTGTAGTGCACTATGGGAGTGTTTCTAATGGGTACTCTACAGTACTCTATACCATCTTGCACGTGAGATTTATTTGGGTCTTTTCACATCAGTCCTTTTTCCTGTAGTTAGACAAGAACCGTGACTTTGCCCCTTGGCATGCTATAGAGCAGACAAAAGAGCAGCATGGCAGTGTCTTGGGGACATTTCGTGTAATTAAGCACAATGGTAACAATATATTCTACCAGATGTCATAGCATTGCTGCCAAAGGATTTGCACAACAATTTGCACTATCTAGATCTTAAGTGAGACCACAGTGAATTCATGAGCCCTCCTTAAAGCTGCTGAATTCCATGTACTATATATTTCCTTCCTGGTAAGTATCAGTTAGGCTTCCCATTGCCCCCTGAAAAAAATTCCTCATATCTTATTTCCCTCATTTCCCAGCATATTTCTCTGGACACATTGGTGGTCAAGTTGTGAAACTATAAAAATCAATGAAATATAACACGTAGTGACTTAGCAACAAATTCTTGAGATTTGCTGTCATCTTGTGACAGTGAAAGTCCAGCAAGAGCAGTAGGCAGTAGTGGTCAGTGTGGCATGGAGAATTCACACTTGTCTTTAAATGCAGGGCTTGTATTTTCTGGGTCTACTCATCTCCAGCTCTCCCTATATAATTACGTTTTAAATGTGGTTACCCCAAAGGGTCTTTTTCTGGAGAAGTTAAATGCCTCTCCTGCAGCTTAGTCAACATGTTATTTGCATTTCTTTTGTCAATGCAGTTCAGAGTGGTGTTTCTGACTTTTAAACCTCTCCTGGCTGTGCGCCCTGGCTACTTTTGGAGAATCTGCTGTCTTATTTTGAGACCGGCCTGGCTGCACCTGACATTCACTGAGCCAATCAGTCTTTGATGAGACAACATCTTTAACAGACATCTGATTCATGTACTTACTAGGTCAGATTGGTCTCTTATGCTGAAGGACAAAACTGAAGGACAAAAAAGAAAAAAACCAACACAAACCAGCTGACTTTCTGAGAGAGCGCTAAAGACAAAGGGAAAAGGTCCAGCAAGGTCAACATCCATTTATTGTTGCAAATGCCAACCTGCTTAGCTGGAAGCAGTTTATTTAAATATGGAGAGGTGAGGAAGGAGATAGGTTTAGGTTGTTCCTTACTGAGCACGTGAGAAGTCTGACAGAGTGGGATGGGAGCACAGGTTGTTCTGGGCCCTTTGCTCTGGATGTGGTGGTGAGTGTGGTGGGGGCTCCCAGCTCTGGAGCTTGTGCTCCTCGCCCTAAGGTCAAGCCATGGGGCTCATCTGTCTATGGGGAGGTGTTTCAAGATTTTTCTGGGATAGGGGGATTTAGGGTCCTTTAAATGATACTGAATTACAAGATAACTGTTCTCTGCTGATTTGGTTGTCAGATGGCTCACTGAGCTCTCCCCTTTTGCTTTTCTTGCCCAAGTCCAAAGGGAGGAACTAGAGCTCTTTCAAAGACACTTAGTCTCTGTGGACTTTGTCAGTTGTATCTGGTGATGGAAACTTCTCAAGTTACTTCAACAGTGTGTATCAGGGTAAAATGAGTATAATCCCAGTCTCTCAGCAGTACTAGCTAATCAACTGGAATATCGTGTTCTCCTTGGCCATCAGCCATGCTGCTGGGCATTGCTCTGGGGAGGATGTAGCGAACAATCTCAAACAAGTACAGCATGGCCTCTCTGGGTACCTGGCTGCTCCTTTGAAGCCCTGATGGTGTTTCTGACAAGGTCTCTGTTTTCTTGGCTAGGGAAAACGTAAAGACATGAGTTGGATTTAGAGCAAATTAAATATTCACGTGTTTAAAATATACATGAAGGCCACCTAAGCAATCTTAAATCTGTGAGTACTAAATACTGGCAACAGCAGGGACTAATCAGGGAAGGAAGAGCAGCATTCACTAGGTTCTTGCTCCTTCATGATACTGTGAGTTTGTGAGGAGATGTGTTAGGACATGGATCCCAGGATGGCTTGACCAAGAGGAGAAACTTTATCCCAAATTTAGTCAGTTATTTCTAGGGTTTTGTCCAATACTGGCGCAGCAGGAGTGTTTAATTGCCTGGGAAGAAGTGATTGTCCAGACATTTGGATAAGGCAGAGTTGGTGCTTTACTGTGCAGACACAGGGATCCACCTGCACTTGCACTTGAACTTGCCTGCCTGCAGCGCCGGTGCTTGTGATGAGCGGCCCTCACCTCCCCACCTCGCATGGGCCCCTCAGGATCTAGCCCAATTAATAGCCTATGTTCAGTCAGGGAGTACACACCATTTTCTGACTTTTTTCTCCGGCCTTTAACAGCTACTTGGGTGCATAGTAAACAGGACTGGAAGGGTGTGTGAGAAGCTGTGTAGTTCCCCCTGCTGCCCCAATGAAGGCTCAAACTGAATATTTAGCTGCTGTGGATCTAAGACCTGCTCAAATGCTTAGCATGGAAGGTACTTGGTATGAGGTTGTGGTGTTATTCCTGGTGACAGCCAGTGTCTGGGGAATCCAAGGATCTGGAGTCCCTTGGTACTTGCGGAGAGAGCTGATGGCCAGAGTCATCTGAGCAGAAACATGTGCCTCTGCCATTTTTCTCACTTATCTCTTCCTCCTTCAGTGCCAGGGCTCTGCTGCCACAGGTGTTCCACAACAGTGGGTTTAGGGACAAGATCCTCTTCCAATCAGTGTGAGGCCCAAGTGTAGGACCGAACAAAAATGGAGTGTCACCAAAGTTCATCCAGCAAACAAGTGCTGTGAGCTGCCTTCCTTTGCCGTAAACTTTTTTGTTTTCTGGACTGCAATCCAAAGTTCTGCATTTCAGGTGTGAATATTGTTCCTTCAGTTCCACTGGGATGTATGTGTGCAAACACATATGCATGTATCTATATTGGAGGTGAGACAGGCCATGAAATACATATACAGAACAGTAACTTTGAGACAAAAAGAACAGATTAGAGAAATGAAAGAAGGTATGAAAAGCCTTGAGTGATATTTTGTTTGGCCCATTTTCCTTGTATATGACTAAAATACGCCAGAGATAGATGGCAAGCAATCTTGTGATGTGCCTTTTATTACGACAGATTGCCAAAAGCCATGGATCCGATGCCAAGCTGCTGGCTGTGCACACAGAATGAGGTGCATAATGTTGCAGCAATGGTGGCGGGAGACAGGGCCAGAAGCCTGTGGGGTCACTGGCATGGTGCCCCTTGTGCCAGGGCCACCTTGGTAGTATGGACTTTGAGCTTGGCAGACAATTGGCACACTGAGGTGCTGCGTGTACAATACCAATTTTAGCATCACTTCACAAATGGAGGCTTGTCAAGATGTTTAAATAGCGCTAGTCTGCCAAAATAGATGCTTATCTCTCTCCAGTTTAGGCTGGGTGCTCAGAGAAGCCCCCTGCTTAGTCAGCTGTCCTGTCTCAGGTACTCCTCTGTGCATCACTGTCATCTCTGTTTTTCCAGTCTCTTCTCCCCAGCCTCAGCTCCCCCTTCCCTCTGTGTCACCTGAGTTGTGTGTATCATCTAAATCATACAAAAGCAGTGGGAAGAACCACCATACTCTTTGTCCTCTTCTCCCCCACCCTTGATCTGGACTAAACCTTTCATGGGTCTGTAGCTGTCTCTACCCATGATGTGGTTTGCATGAGTTTATCTCTCTGTATTAATTCTGACTTCACTGTGGAGTAGGTGTGTGGGACTTAGCATTCTGCTGTCCTCCTGCTGGCGGGGCAGACCCCATCACAGCCTCAGCCCCAGCTTCTCTGATGTCATCTCTCTTCTCTACCAACCTCGCAGGGATTTTGACACCTGGGTGTGAAGGCCAGCTTCTCTTGGGGGTGTGGGTCATCCAGCCCAAAGACTGCAACTGGAAAAGTAACTAATAACATTCAGGTAATGATGTGTGAATACAAAGAGAGTTTGCTCTCTGAATGCTGCTCTGTGCAGTAACATGATCATCATCTATGAGGAGGTTATTTGAAAAATCAACAGGTAGGATTACATGCTCCTTGAGGGAACTCATCTTTTGAGGAAAAGGAGCTGCTCCTGCATGTACGTGTGCCTGAGCAGAACTGAGCTGGAAAGTGGGCAGTACTAAAGGAGAGGTGGGGAAGATGACTGAATGGAATAATGTTTGTAGATAGCTCCCCACTTAAGGAGAATTGTTTGTGTGTAAAAACTGGGTCAGTGTCATCTCCCATCCCTTGGAGGAGACAATGAAGGCAGGAACTGCAAGTGGCATAGGAACTTCAGCAACTTCTGCCACCATCCTCTCCCCTGCAATGGTGACATTTTCAGCTGACACATGGATATCAAAGACTGCCGTACCCAGCAGTGGAGTTAATTAACACAACCTGGAAGTCTTGGAAGTTGGGAATCTTCTTTGTACCAATCTGACAACATGACCTCATTCAGAGGAATTAAAAGGGCTGTAATGACAGTATAAGTTTCAGCAGAAATTCACACATTTCTTGCTTTTATCTGTCAATGGCTGTATGAACAAAGAAAGAAAGAAAACGAGCAGCTGCCTTTTTGAGGTGTTAAAGTTTGCATTATAATCCAAGCTGAGCCACCCACCCTGCTGCAGGCAGCCCAAGCAGTGATGCAGTGTGCTGGAGGGACAGGAGCCATGCTTCCCAGTCCTTTCCTGGCCCGTGGGGTGGCTCTGGGCTTGTGCCCCAGGTGATGTTCCTGCCTCGACATCTGGTACCAGTGAGGAGCATGGAAAGACCTTTTTCTTCCTAGGTTGACAGTGTCCCATGGTGCTTCACCTGGACGGTTATTCATGACACCGAAGATCTTGGTGGTCTTTTTCTTTGCTCCCTTACATGCACTGTTGATGTTATTTCAGGGAGGTCAGTTAAGCAACGTGGTATTTCTCATAGGCCAAGACACATAAAATGGATGTGTTTTCTTGGACTCAAGGACTGACTATTGCTTAGAAAACTCTAGGTATCTCTTTATGCAAATTGGAGGATTCCTGATGTCCCTTAAATAATATATGAGGAGAGAGATTCAGTTGCATGGTTATTTATTATTGAAAAGACACATTACATTTTAAAATAATTTCAGCTGTATTTTAATGTCCATTATTTAGCAAATTCACTTTACCACCTAGTATCCACATTTGCTGTGCTCATCTCATCCCTCCGCAGCTAGCATGCGGTGCTGCTTCTGGCCCATCTAGGGATGACACTGGTGGTGCCTGCCAGGGTATTTTGTCTTCCTGTGTTTTAAACCCTTGAATGCCATTGTGAATCAGTATCATGTGTCCTGGTGAAGAGCTGTTGGAGCTGTGATTGCTTCAGGGCTAATGAAATACAGGTAGAGAAAACTCCCTTTGTTTTCCTCCAAGCTTGGCACTCCTGCCAAGTCAGGGTAGCCCCCAGGCTCTGGGAGGATTTTTACCCAAAGCAGTCAGTTCCTACATTGTTAAATTCCCTGTTTTATTGAGACACGGATCTTTATGCCACCAGGGAGCTGCTCCTTTCAGCAACCTGTGCATGCTTTGCTGTCATAGGAAGGAGCGTGTGTCTGAGCGAAGGGCTCCATTTCTAGGTGGCCCATCATGGGCCAGAGCAAGAGGGAATTGCTGCCTGAAGCCTCCACCCATAGTCATTTTTTTCTGAATTTGTGTAGGGCTGTATCAGGGAGTTATCAGGCTTTCTATATGGTGGGAGCACTAAGATGGGATTGCTTCTACATTGTTTTTTTTCTCCAGCACTTGCTTATTGTTAAATCTGAACTGTGCCATTCTCTGGGAGCTGTAAACTGGTGCTGGCCTGAAATGATTATGTGTGAGTGTAAGCTTTGGTGTGTGCAAGAGGTTTAATGTCTTCTAAAAATTACCTTTGTGGTATATTTTGAGCTCATTACAGCTGCTGTCAGCAGATCACATACAGTTTTCCAGCATTTATAAATGACTTGAAGTTGACTGCCCCTTTTGTTATGTGAATTACATGCCAGCATCTACAAAATTCCAGTCCCTGCAGGGGAACCGGTGTCTAATTAAAGCTAATTCCCTGGGGGGAGTTCAGGAGACAATGAAAACTGCTGGTTGTTCCATTGAAGCTTCCTTCTCTGCTGTTGCTGAGATGGTGGCTTGGGTTTTCCCTGGCACTGCCAGTGACCTCAGTCAAATCTGCTAATTTACTTTGTAACTGAGTGATAGCTGGCCTTTGTGCTTTGCTGAAGTGAGGGCCTGGCATGTCTCTGTGTGAATGCCAGGTCCTCCCCTTTTCCTTCCCTTGCATAGATAGGAATCCTCTCTCTGTATGTTGGGATGTGAATTATACCGTTACTAGTCAGGATCTTTGACTTCTTATGCACTTGCATGAGTACAGGAGTCAAGGGAGCTGAACTCCGAATCCAGCAGGTGTGACCTTCCCCATTTTGTTGTGCCAGTCCAGCTTCCATTAGTGCCTCCTGACATCGAAAAGGGAAAATGTTCATCCACACTGCTAACGTATTCTGAGAGCTGTGGTTAAAGTAAAATGCTATTTAACTCAATGACGGTATTGATTCATTTCTGTGATGTGGAGCCATCAGTGGTAGAAGGTTGTGGACTAAAGACTTCTTTGTTAACACGTATGGTTATTGGCAATATGGATCTGTAAGGAGGGCTTGGACAGTTAGTCGAAAGCCACAAACTGCATTGAGTGAAAGTTGTAGGTGTTCAACAAGACCAGGCATTTGCTTTGCAGTTATTCTTCCTCAGCAACCCTGATAGATCTCATAAACAGATGTTCCCAGAAAACTTGTGTGGGATCGAGGGAAATCAGAGGCCCAAGTGCTTGCAGGTGGAAATAAGCTTTACTGTATGAACAATGGATTGGGAAACATGATCTTGTATGTTGTATCCTTGACAGCTATAGTCTTCTTTCACCTGGATCAGCTGAAATCAAGTGCCAGGTAACAAGCCCTGCAGGAGCTGAAGGACCATTTCTTATGGGTCATTTCCCCAGATAGAGGTGGGAATCATTTGGGGAGAAAAGCTGATGCAAAACCAGTGATTCTGTTGCTGTGGCAGCTGCTGTTTATTTCTAGATCATAAAAAGAAAAAGGATGGCATTGCTTATGTCAGATAGGCTGTGTACGTGAGAGAGCATACTGAACAGACACAACACCCACTTATATGAGTAAGGTAGAAAGGCCTATATAGTAGTTCTTTTTCTCCAGTATCCTCACTGTTACGCATAAGATGTCGGTCCCATATTGGCAGGAGGAGCCTTACTGATACCTGGTGATCGCCCTGAACTGACAGAGCAGGGAGTGATGATAATTGCAGTTAAGTGCTCTGCCTGTTTTCACTCAGTGTCTCCCAGGCTCCTGCTCACCAGTGACCCAGTGATGCTGGCATGTCTATCAGTGGGGAGCAGGTGAGCCACATGAAGGCACTGGAAAGCACCTGATTATTTTTTTCTTTACATTTTCATGCAGTGGAAAAGGTGCTGGGAGTTGCACAGCTCAGCCTGAGAGGCCTAATTTAGCAATATGGGATGAATGGGCTGAGACTGGAGGTTGTTGGCAGCATCAGGAGGACAGTTTCCTTGAGAGGGTGTCTCTGCAGTCTGACGCTGAGTGATCTAAAGTCATCCTCTCTAACCCTCATCAGTAACTATGGAAGTATTGCTATAGCTTCCTGTATCAGGCATAGAAATTGAGTTCAATTTTGCCACAAAGCCTCTTATTTTCTGTGGCATGGCATCATAATGGGTTGGAAATTGGGTTTATTGGGTTTCCCTCATTGATGTTTTTGGGCAATGAATGTGTAAATGAATGCTGCAGTCCCCATCCTGCACCATTATTTTTGTGCTTGGCTCACTCAGTTTGCTTTGGGCCCCCATTCCCTTCAGGAGGTTCTCATGTCCCGCCATACCTGTTTCTGACCCCTTCTGGTTTTGTCCTCCTTGTTTCAGTAGATCTCTGCCTGCTGGGTCAGTGTTGTGCTTACAAAAATAATCGTCCCTGCTCCTGTTTGCGCTTGGTTTCACATCTGCACTGGGAGGGCGAGGCTGGGATTCTCCCAAGGGAAACAAGCCCTATTAAGTGGGGGGTGCATGGCCAGTGACACCACAGGAGCCTCTTTGACCTCTGGCTGTGGAAACACAAGCAGAAAAGGTGGCTCAGCTCTGCTGTTACAGAGCTCACTGGCTAATCTCACCAGCAAACCTGCCTTTGGCTGCAAGGACCAGAATTATAGGGCTGGTCCCTGGACAGTGAATGTCCCAGCTGACAGGGAGTAGGTGGATCAGAGAATTTGTTTAGGGAACTGCTAAAATCCCGGTTCCTCCTAGCAGTTAGATAGCATTTTGTCTTATTTTTTTTCTTTCTTGGCTTAGCCTTTCACGTGATTTGGCATTTTGGTCTCATTTTAAAGCTTTCTGCTTCAGCATAAAGTAGTTTGTGGTCGGTGCTGTTTGTGAACAGGTTAGAAACTGATTGCCTACAGCACCTCACATGAAGGGAGAAGAGCAGCCAAACCGGAGGGGTGTCATCTTTCCAAATAGGAATGAGGAGCTCGGGTGGGTTCTGCAGATTCCTGCACTCCAGTCAGCTGGCGATGTTTGCCAGCCACCACCACAGCAGGAGGATTTGCAAACCATATAGTTGCTAAGAAATTAGTGTTGGTGCCAGGTGGTTACTCAGAGACAGGGGGAGTGTAAGGAGCTGAGTGCAGGAACAAGCACTGCATGAATATGCTCTGTTACCTGTCCGGAAACTCTGCACTCTAACTGGCATAATTTAATTTCATCTGAATGAGATTATTTCAGTGAGCATTAAGCACAGCTGCAGGTGTGCTTTTTTTTTTAGCTATTGCCCTAGGCAGCGGTCTAAGAAGAGCAGTGAGTATTTGTGCTACATCTCCTGTAATGTTCTCCCTCTAAAAAAGCAAACAAAAACCCCCAAACTACGCAGATGCTTGTCGTATTCGGACGAAGCAGCATCACCTTGGGGATGGTCAGTAAAGCCATTCCATCTTCCGATGAAGTTAATGGATATTTTGCTGTCAACACTTGCAATGAAGGACATGATTTTGATGTTAACTGTGTGGTTTGCAGTCTGGGCGGCTGTGAGTCAGTCCGAAGGGCACCAGGGGAGTGCCAGCTATTCCCGGCCGAGTGTTTTGCTCGGGGATTGCTTTGCACAGGTGTTTCATTAGCTCCAAAACATATCTTTTCCTGCAGCTGGTCCTTTTACTCAGAAAAAGCCTGCCATTTCTGCCTCATGTTTCTTACCCTTGTCTTTGTTTTTCTGGGACCTGCTGGACTTTACTGGTGTTACCGGCTGGTGCTGGTACATGTGGGGAATTGGGTTTTTTTGACCAAAGGAGGACTAAGAAATAAATTCCTGGACATACAGCTTTGATTTCCATGTCATGGCTGTGTATTAAAAATAAATAATGCCCCAATTTCTTCAATGATGTGAGGGGTACTCGGTATGGACTGTGCACTTCTGGGCTTTCAGTCAACTCTTTGGTTTCAAACTTTTCACCAGAAAAAAAGGTAGGTTCTTAGCATGGAGGGGTTGACAGCAAGTCCATGTGTTTGTGGCTGTGCTTGCAAACTGTTTGCTAAATGCAGTGTCTGAGAGACACACAAGCAGCTGAACTGCTCAGCACATGACTAACACCAGATTAATGCCATTATTTCTGAAAGCGAATTCCTGCTGCAACCCAGTTACACACAGTCAATGTTCACATTCATTGCTTTTGACAGCCTGATATAAGGTAATTTAATTTAAATGCCCAGATGAGAGAGAAGCAAGAGGCATTTCAAAAAAAAAGAAAAAGAAAAGAAAAGCCCACTCTTTTTATACGTAAAAGGCCTGCTTGAAGGAAGAGATTAGTAGCCATACAGTGTGATTGATTTGCAAGAGCCCACAGATTTCAGTGGAAAGCTCTGTTTAAAGATCAATAGGGAACGCTGCAGCAAGAATGGTTTTGCCACTTAGGCATTCAAGAAAATGTTTGATATTAATTTCTTCTCAGACTTTGGTCTAGGGCCAGTAAGGTTTAGAAAGGCACTTGACTATGTTTCGGAGAGCAAGATGGCCACATATGCCCTTCACCTTTATTTCATTAGGCAAATTCTGTAAGAGAATTACAAATACAGGCCCTCTTTCCTAAGTTGCCATGGCTGCACAAGGCAGTGGTATACTCATGCTGGCAAGGCCAGCAGCCAGAATCAGAAGTTCTTTCTAAGTATTTGCTTTTTGGCTAATTGCATGACTGTTTTTGTGTTTTTCCTTGCATGACAGAGGTGGTTTGTTCACTTCCACCTCCCAGGCTGCCCTCAAGGTTCGGGTTTGGCTGTGTCCCACGGTTTGGGAATATACAAGTGATGGGCTGGTGGCTTAGTAATTAACTGGGGAGCTTTGCCCGATGCGGTGCCAAGGGGGCTGCCTCTCCATATCCAGCACAGACATTTTGTTTTTAACTGCACCTCTCTAGTGGCTGGGAAAGAAGGTGAAAAATGCCACAGGTGTTTTTCAAAGAGGTGCCACATTGGCAGAGGTAGCTGGCATTCCCTCTTCCCAAGTGCTTATGTCACTGCTTTGTGCTGCGGGATTAACTGCTTGGCTGTGCAGTGAACTGTCACCAGCCTCCTAGAAACTTAGACAGGCTAATAATGCTAGATATCTCTGTACATCCTCATTTAATCATCCTCTCCAATACAGACTTTTGGGGTGAGACCCAAATGGTAAATGAAATCAGTTCAAAAGTTTTTTGGGTTTTGGGGGGGGGACAGCCTAATGAACAACTGGCAGATTGGTCTAGTTTGGAAGTTTCAATATAAGTAGTTAAAATCAAATGGAACTGGTTTTCAGGTAACCTGTATAGTGTTCTTAACACACTGCATTTACAATTTTGGCATCAGGTTCCACCCCTGGGTCAGAGTACCCATCTGCAGTAACAAAACCATTGAGTGTGTGAGAATAATCCAACCCGGGGCTGCGATGAGTAGTGACACTTGAGTCATGGGTGAGGTTAAGATTTGATCTATATTACAAGCCAGAGTTCTCCAAATCCTGCTTTACTTTATCTGTTTTTTATTTATTCTATTTACTATCATGTATTTATTCATTATAGTTATCCTCTGTCTCTTTGCTATGCTATGTGAACACCTACTATAAGATTTGTGCCTTGAAGAGAGCTGGACTAATACACCAGAACCTGCTGGGTGCTCGGGTCAAGCTGGGACTGAATGGGCTCTGGGGAGGGGCCATAATCCAGAATCCTGCCTGTTTTGCTGAGTGTTCCTTCTGCTTTTGTAAAAGGAGCTCCTGACCAGATTGCTCTGGTGTTGCCATATGAATTTTACCAACTGTCTGGAGTAATGCTGGATGGATCTGTGCTTCTACTGTTTCTTCTGGGTATTTCCTGAGTTTCTTTCTGCTCTCTGAATGTACTCAGCCCCCTGTGTAATGAGAGACAGGCAGGAAAGCCTGGAGCCAGTATCCATATGGCTGGTTCATGAAATAGATGGAGAAAGGCTGAAGTAAGGAGTAGTCTGGGTTAGATACAGAAATACTAGGAGATTGTTCCTGTTAACCATTCCTCCTCCTCCTCCCTGTCCTGCTGTCCTGAGTGTCCTAGCTGCTGGCTGTGGTGCGTTGAGCAGATCAGCCCTAGAGTTTCTGATGTTGCTGCTTGGCACAACCTTTGATTCAATTTCAATGCCCACCTAAAAATTCAGATTCACCTTGTTTGTATCATGTAAGCTTGTGTCAAAGCTACACACAACAATCTCTTCCACAGTAGTTTCTCTTCCCTGCTCTTGCTTACAGAAATTTAACACTTCATATAATGGTGACTGCCTTTCCCTGGGTGTATATTTTCTTTCTCGTACATCTCAGATCTGTTCTCTATGTGATATAATAGATTCTCAGCTCCATTTCCTTCTTGCAAATTTTTTGCTAGACTCTGCTTTGGGAAATGAGAGAGGTCTCTGGCTGTCAGTAACACGCTGATACACCAAAATGAGACGCTCAGTTTGACGTCTGAAATTGCTCGCAAATACTGAGAAATGCAGTGATTCAGGCCCCAGCGAGGACTTGGTCAGATCGCCCAATTTACCCAGTGGCAAAGCTGTAGCTGTTTTCAGTCAATTAGAAGCAAGCTCTTGCATTTGGTTCAGAACTGAGTATGTGGGAGGCTACGCCCAAGCCCCTGACCTTAAATGATACACCAGTGGCACAAGGAGCGCCATCAAAGTGCCATCTTTTATATTTGTGACCTTTTTATTTTCCTGAGAGGATGTGAATTTCTGCTTTGCAAGGGTTTAGAATAAACTATCAAGTAACATTTGGCTCCTGTTTTTCATGTGGGGTAGCTAAATTTTGCAATCCTTTATTTTTCAGTGTGTGAGAAGTGATTATACACTTTGTGTATAATATTTGTGTACAGTAATTTTTCATGCCAACATGTGCACTGTGATCTCTATCACAGAGAACAAAGCAAAGCTCTTGACAAACTATAGGCATCAGTAATGAAAAGGGTGGGTTTTTAAAATCTGTGTTGATACAGAAATACTTCGTATGTTCTTGAGTACTCTGATCTGAAATGTGAATGTATCATAACAAAATTCATATCAATTGTTCCCACATTTAACTTTGAAGGAGGCAGGGAAAAATATCTGCTTTTTGTAATAAGTTTAACATAGCAGTCAAATCATTTCATTAACGATTTCCTCCTCAGGATTACATTTTCAAAGCCATGTGCAATCATTAATCATGTGCCTCCTTATTAATGTTAAACACAATTAAAGTCCCAGTATGACACTTTGAAAATGCACCCCTTGCGGTAAATGCCTCCTGCACACAGAATATCCCAATGTTACAGCAGTTTTCCAGGGCTTCTGCTTTTCAAATCCCTTGGCACAAACTATAGGTGCCATTATCTTACCCGTGTTACCTCCGAGATGTGGAGCGATGCAATGCTTGTGGTTGTTTTATTTGGCCATGTCTGGCTTTTTCAGCCAACCACTGACAGCCTCTGGAGATTTTACTTTGTGATTAAGTAATAATGTACGAGCTTGTTTCTTTGAGGAAAAGTTAAAAAATAACAGTAAGATCATGAGCATGGCATGGCATGGGTGGTAAGACCTCTGTTATTTATTGTTTGTTTACTCAGCCCCTGAGGAGCGGAGAGGAAAGCTCCCATAATGTGCTGTCAGAGAATGTGTCTGCCAGGAGATAAGCAACCGTCTGCTTTAGCAAGTGGCAGATTACAAAATGGTCTTTGCAGCCACTCTTTCAGCCTCCCTGAAAACACAGCCAGTTCTGAACCCCGGGAAGGCCCTATTGCTCAACATGAGATTTTCCACTTTGCCAGCAGTAAAGGGAGGCATTTGTGTGAGGCAACCTGCACAGGCCAAGCAGTGGCCTTCAGGGTCCTCTTCCAGCCTCCTGATGCTGGCTGGGGGCAGCTGCCAATGATTCCTCCTATGTGGTAGCTGGGGAGGGGCCATAATCTGGATTCCTGCCTGTTTTCTCTTGAACTGGTCCCCAGTACTGGTGGGCAATCAGAGCTAGCAGTGTATCATGACCTACATGTTGCAGGGTGTTTCCCCGCATAGAAAGCATAGAAATAGAAATTATTTTTCAATGTACATACCCTTGTATATAAACTTGTGTAAAAATGTACATGCACCATATTAAAAACAAATATTGTGGAGTGGAACACAAAGCAGTACCACTTACCAAACCCACCATCTCATTTCCCCAACCTGAGAGTCTGGGTTGTTGTTGGATATAGTGAGCTGTTGTCCTGGCTCATAAAAACTTAAGATTGGCAAAAAATTTAAATAAGAAACATCATATGGAATTCATCGCATCCATGGCCATTGCCAGTGTCTACCTAGAAGTACTTATGCTTCTTAAAGCCTTTCATGGGTTGTCACTGAAACTGAGCAATATTTAAAGCCATGTCACGTTACCCCTGTTTTCTAAGTAGTATTAGCCTGTCAAGGTAAAGGCTTATAATCTTACACTTGCTTGACAAGCTGCATTATTTGTATTGTAATGTTAATTTGTGCTGAAGCTCCACAGTTAGTTGTAGTTAGGTGTATGAAACCTGACATTTAATGTTCCTAACTCTAAATAAAAATGGGGCCCTTGATCAGTTTTTCCAGTGGAACACTCAATTAATCTCTTCTGGCTTGATATAGTGTTCTGCCAAATGCTGAGTTTAAACTTTCTCACAACTATTTATTTTCAGGAAGGCTGATGATATCAATACCAGCAGGGAGATAGATGGATAGATGCCGAAGGGGACCATCGTGATCTTCTTTGTTTGGAAGAGAGATGCTATATTTGTAAGGGCAAAGAGGATTGTTCTGTGCACAGAGATGATTACAATGACTGATTTATGAAGGTTGTTTCAATGTAATCATACTTTTCAAGTTTACTCCATCTTCTATCCAGCATTTAGTTCGTTAAGGTGTTGACACAATTTTGCTGACATTTTTCTTGAGTGGATTATGCTCACAGCCAGTTTTTCAAAGCAAACAGATGGCTTTTCAAACAGAGCATGCCCACAGATTATTTTTTATGGTGTCTCTAGAATTATGACAGCTCTGTCAGAGGGGGCTGGTTTGTCATTAATTTTCTTGTGACAGATGAATCGAAATCATTTTTGCTCCTTCAGCTTGCTTAAATGGACCAGCTGTTTAAAAATAAAAAATACAGGGAGACTAAGACATAAATCAATTGGTCTGCACATGAATAGAATTGCACTATTTTGATAAGTCCATTTCTGTTTTTAGATCACTGTAAAATAAGAATGTCTTCAAAATATTGGAAGTATGCTCAGGAGAAGTGGTTTTCTTCTTGGAACCAGAAAACATGTTGTGCATTGCCTCAGACAAAACCTGTAATCTGAATTGCCTGGTTACTTAAATGTGAAACTGCAATATGCATAAGGGAGAGCGGGTGGCTCAGCATCCTCACATGGGGTGTGAAGTCCCTTGGCTCTTGGGGACTTCAGAGAGAGGAGTCTTGGCAAGGCAGACTCAGGCTGTCATTCTCCAAGCAGAGCTGTATCAAATCCCAAGTAGTTTCCCTTAAATGAGCGTCTCAGTGAATCCCTAGGCAAAGAAACAGTTTGTGGGCCACCCTGAGAAAGATTTCCGTGCATTGCCTTCACTCTGAGAAGGAAGACGATATGAATAAAGTGACATAGACTCCACTGAAGCTCTTTGTGTCAGCTTGTGGAGCTGCATCCACCTTGTGCTGTGCATGATTGGAAATCCTCATCCTCCCCTACGCGCCGTGTGGGTGATTGTTGCTGCTGCCTGGCCATGCCACAGCAGAGGACAAGCTCCTGGAATTCTCTCCCCAGACACCTCAACTGAAGAGATGCCAGGCGCTTCGGGGTACTGGGCCTTCATTGCCTTCATTTGGCCTGTTGCATTGACTCCCCCAAGTTTGGGGGGCTTAGTTGTTCTTGGCACTATAGGGATGTCTGTTTTGAGTTGTTTCTTGTGCTAAGGGAATACATAGCACCAGGTATTGACTTAGAGAAGTTAAGGCTGCAAAGCATCATCACACTGATGTTGTCTTGCACGGTGGTGCAGCCTTTGATGTCTTCCGTTCGCTGTGCATGGTAAGAAAAAGCAGCAGCCCCACTGCAGCTGGGTCTATTCCATCCTAAAACCAAATTATTGAAAACTGCCTTTACGTAGTGAAGAATCTAATGACATGATAATGTTATAAAAAAAGGTGGTAATGACAGTGCTGTTGGATCTCTTTGCCTGTGCTGTGCTGTGTTGTCTCTGTTGCTACACTCCAGCACGATTCCTGTGCCATTTGCAGACAGGGAGACTGGGGCGTGCTGGGTGCTCGAGGCAGCTGTGGGCCTCCTGGATTCTGGCTTACTGCCTTTAACCATAAGGTCAAGATCATGGCTATGTGGAATATGTGCTATGTAAATGATTCTCGTTTTGTTTTTTCAAACCATGGCTGCTGACTGGATCCCAAGCTATTTGTCTGTGTATTCCCGTAAGCGTCACGCTGCCGAGATACAAATCTCTTCAAAAGAGCTTCATACCCAATAGCACAGAGCCACTCAGGCAGTCCCAGTGCTTTTTTGTTGTTCTTCCATCGAGTTGGATTCCCAGCATCTGGGTAGCGATTTGCATTGTTCAGCCGGGACAAATTCATGTCACCGGGAGATGAGGCAATCACATTCCCTGGTGCAGGCTGCCATCCCTGGCTGATGTGGTTTCCCACGTGGTGTTTACCAGTGCAGAGGGACTTGCAAGCCACCATTGTTTCTTCGTTGTGAACATTGTTTGCGGGGGCTCAGGCGGTGCAAGTCCAGTGCCAGGCACTGGTGAAAGAGAACTGTGCTCTCATCAGTGTGGGATAAATCCTTCCTCTTAGATATGGGGAAAGGGAGGGCAGAGAGATGCTTCCACTGCTGAAAGTCATGTTGTGACTCCTCCAAACGTATCTGGTGTGAAAACTAAGGAGAGTTGGTCATCAGTGTGCCCCAGGTAGTGCTGTTAATATCGTCTGTCTCCTCTGAGTCCTCGCCAAGCATCTGTGTGTTCGCAGGAGGTCACATTAGGTTCCAGAGATGTGAATGTGACATTTCAGTCAGCAGAGGTATTCCTTCTGAATATGTGTATTACATGCTGCAGTGGGTGGTGTACTTTAGGCTGTAGTTCAGGTGACATTAGGAGGAGAGCAGCTCAAGTTCTTAGTGACACTGAATTTTAATAATCAGATGCATCTCCTAGCTTTTATTTATTTGTATCCTCCAGCACCTGAATCTTGTTTCTTCATGGCACTTGAGATATCAATATTGCATAAATATTCATTTTGGCATTTCTGAACACAAACTCCTTAATACAAATTTCATGTAACACGTTTTTCCTGATAGTTACAAATTGGATTGACATCCTCTTAGTCACCTCACCTTTACATGCTCTGAGATGATACAGACATAGGCTTTTGCTTGTGAAGTCCCTCATTCCCTTTCTCAGGCTCAAAGGTCCCAAACAAAACAGTTCAAATGACTTCATTGTGTCACTACAGGGTGCTGTGCTTCTTACAAGTATTCTCTGCTAAAGGAGAGCCCCAGGCTGGGTGGCAAATTGGGGTGCAAGAAGAGCTGGGTAACCAGGGTCTCAGAGCTCACCAGGGACCCCCAGCTGGCAGCCATTGCTATGGGGGGAGTGTGACACTTGTCCTGCTCACCCTGCCTGCTGTGCTGGCTGCTGCCTTCCCCACTGAGGTGGGTACCAGGCTGCAAAAGGGGCTTTGGTCCCTTCCTCCGGGGCTGGTGATCACAAGGAGGCAGAGGGGATTTGAAACAGGACCTGGGACCTGTTCCAGAGCATCAGACAGCGTGTCAGAGATGGGAGAGCAGTATTGCTGCTTTTGGTCCCAAGCCATGTGTGTGATCCTGACTCTCTCCTGTGTGTCTGTCTGTGCCTCCCCAGGGCCAAGGAGATCTCCTGAAGAACGCCAAGAGCGAAGCCCTGGAGAACATGAAGCAGATCCAGCTAGCGTGCCTGTCATGCGGACTGAGCAAAACTGGAAGTGGGCATGCAGACACCAAGTCCAAACGGTGCCTGGAGGCAATACAGGAGAAGGATACCGGAGATGAGAACGGGAGGCTGTGAAGGGGAGGGAGAGCTGTCGCATTTCTCACAGATTTCAATAACTCTAAACTATTTTTTTAAAGCGTTTAAAAATTCACACAGGAATGCCCTCTACAGGGTGTTGATAGTATTAAAATCCTCACAATGTCAGTATTTTAAAGCAGTTAATTTATCTAAGTTAAACTCTGGTAGTGAGATTTCTAATGAAGCCAAGCTGTCTGTATGCAAGTGCGTGTGTGTGCGCGCACAAGCAAATCCTGTAGACACCCTTTCATGCATTACATTAGTCATTTGCTAATTTATTCCTTTGTCATCTTTGAATAGGCCTGTTCATTCTGAAGATCAAAACAAATAGAGAGTACTTGTATCAGTTTTGTGCTTTATTTTACTCTCCAGCTTTTGTCATTTAACTTATAGGTTACATTACTGTTACACTGTTTAAACAAACAAAATACAAAAACAAATGTCACCAACAGCTGTTTTTGTGAGGACAAAACCAGTGGTTTGCTGCAGATCCTGAACGTGATTTTTAATGAACAATTCAAACCAAGTAAACAGGCTATTAAATGGTCAGAGTCTCTGGGTAGATTATAATCACATTTGAGGTGTACATTTCACTGAATTTTAACAAACTGCTCTTCGGGATACACCCAGAGGGCACGTACTAACATAAGAACTAGCTGATTTATTTCATTTCAGTAAATCAGTGCTACCTTGTAGATCTGCAGGACAGCTACAGTCGTTGCTGATAGGCACTAACTTGTGTAGTAATGGCCAGAGCTAGTCACCCCCCTAGTTACAAGGAGAGCTGTGAATATCCTTCGGCGATTGTGAACTCTAAAGGGGAGCTTCAGTCTGTTCTGAAACACCCCGTGATGCCAGTATTGGAAGGGAGGTTTTACAGATTTCACAAACTGTGAGGTTTACAGCGAGAGACGTGAGAGGTCAGATCTTGCTCACTGCCTTCTGCTTAGATGTTGAAGTCAGTTGGATGAAGTGAGCAGGATCTGGGCTTATGTTGTTGTGGTTGAGAATCATGCTGTGGTAGACATCTGAAGCAAGGCTGCAGAACTGCTACATATGTAGTGCAGAGAAATAGCTCGGGGAAAAAACAGGGTACCAGAATTTTTGTGCAGCAGTTACAAATACCCTGACGCATGTCATATGTTTAGGATGATTTTGAGAATTGGATACCTCCTTGTGCCGCTGTAGAAAAGAGATGGAGAATGTCACAAAGCAACGCACCCGCGTTCCTCCCGCTGTCCAGTTCATGTATACTCACACCATTCATTTCAATCGTTTAAGTACTGTGCTTGAGTGTAGTATTTGTGTTACCTTTAACAGGACTAAGTGTTTTATGGTTATAAAAAGACTATATTTATTTAAAGCATTGCTTTTATTTTGAAAAGCTACTTTTTAAATTAATTTGATTAACAAATATGCTAATTTTCTGAACTTAACAAAAAGTAATTGCTGAAAGTTTGACCATTGGAGAATCTTATATAGCTATTGTTTTAAGTTATTTTTGATTTCTTAATAACACTATTATGTTCATGTTGCACATTACTGAGAGAGTAAAGCTATGAAACAACTTTGACCATGTTTTTAAAGTGATTTAACACAGAAGGTAATCAGCAAGACTTGGATAAAGGTGGGTTAGAGTGGGTAAGTTGCTTGAGATGCAGTTCCTAATAGGAACTGTATTATTGCAAAAGTTATAACTCGGGTGCCTTAAATACCATTTCAGTAAAACCTGCCAGACTTGTTCAGATCCAACCCTAAACCCTTTGTTTATTTCCCCGTTAAGTTATAAGTGGGTATTCAGCTTTCCCTGAGGTCTGGCAAGAGATGTTTTTTGTCTTTCTGGCAAGGCATGAAGCCCGGATCAGTGGTGGAGAGGGTGCACATTCACATTTTCCCCTTCTGGGTTACCTTCCTGGTTTCATCATGTCTTTGTGAAATACAGCACTTGGCCTTCAGGATTTACAGTTATGGCAAATGGAAATTGTTAATCTAGCACCACCTTCGGAAAGCTTTTCTCAGAAGGGAGGGGTTGCTTCAGGAAGCTTGCCTCCTGGTGCTTTGTTTAAACCTAGAAATAGCTTCAGTTTCTCAGTTTGAAAGGCTTATCCTAATGTCTGTACAGGAGCTGCTGGCAAAATACCTTCTAGTCCTCCTTCCTTCTCTGAGATGATAAACAAATGAACATACAGTTACATAGAGAAGGGCTTGCTTTCTGTGCTCACAGGGAAAGAGGTACCACATAGCTCTTGCTCTATATGTATTTGCACACCCAAAGCCAGTGGCTGGATGGAAATCCCATAGCATGCATCCCTACGCCTTTCATGCCAGGTTTAGAATTCATGTTGTGTCCTGTGCCAAGGTATGATTCATGGCTTTCTGTGCCAAAATACAGGGAGTAGAAAAACTTGGGCATCCTGTACTGACCCCAGTGTCTGGGACTGTGCCTGAGCTGGTGCCCCCAGCCCTGCAGCTGGACCAGCTCCACCTTCCCTCCTGCATGAAGAGAGGGCTTGCAGCAAAAGCTCATCTTGCTTCTCTGTGCCCCTTTCAAAGTCACTGGGAGTGGGAGTGGAAGGTAAAATGTCAGTCAGCGTAATAAAAATTCAGCCTTGAAGGAGAACACATGAAAAATCATAGTCAGCATCGACAGCAACAACACACAGGGGACTAACAGCTTGGCCTTTCAGGGAAGGTTTCTTGCCATGCCTAGTTCCTTGCAGTGGCACAGTCATGATTTGCCTGATGTTCCACCTGAATAGGAGGATATTATCTATAGCACTTCTGGGGGAGTGATGTCAGGAAAAGGTTACGAGTATTTGCAGTGTGTTTTAGCAACACACTGTAAACTGTGCTTTTAGAAGCTCTCAGGGACTGACACAGGGAGGTGTCTTCCAGAGGCAATATGGGAGTGAATCTACCTGGGTTCTCAACCCACCTCTGCCACTCAGTTCTATGTCTTTACAGTATCTGCTTTCCCTGTGTCATTCTCTCATCTGTAAGATAAGGGTGATGATGTTTTCCTTCCCAGGCATGGATTAGGTTTCTGAAACCCCTTTGAGTGTGCTGGTGTTCTCAGGAGAACATCCAGACACTGTGTTTGGGCTGTCCTGTAACACCAATGGTCTGCCAGGTCCTCCCACTGCTGGTGAGTGCAGGTGAGCCAACACGTGTGACGGCTGAGACATGACCTGCTCCCCTCTCCCGAGGGCATCAGTTCCTCCAGCGCTCAGGGGTATGTTGTCCACGTGCTTATGTGTCTGCACCTACCAAAGTGCACCTTTGGTTGAGCGTGGCAGAGGGACAGTTGCCTCCAAGGTGTTAAGTTCCTGCAAATTTCCTAAGCAAAGATGAGACAGGTGGCTCAGAGGGGCCCCGGCAGCACCTTCCCTGGGCATGAGGCTGCAGCGTGACCTCTGTGTGCTAGGCACCAGGGCCCACAAGAGAGGGTGGATGCAGAGTTTTCACTTGGATTTTGCTTCTTGTGTACATGAAGGAATCCAGACATGAAGTATGGGAAATGAGGCTAAATTATTACAGCTGTTCATACACTTGATTAGTCGTAAATCAGCAGGAGTAATTTTTACCAATTTCATGTGCTGGCATGACCAACAGGAATGACCCCTTCCCCCTCCCCCTCTTGAGCTCAGAATCAGTTAGAGCACCATGCTGTTCTGCTGCTTTCTGTATCATTTTTCATCCATTTAATTCCCTGTTTTTTTTAAGAAAAAACATAGCTTCCCAGTGCAAACAAGGTGAGAGTTTTGTGTGTTTTCATCTCCCAAAATAGATCATTATCAGATAATTGCATGCATAGGGAGAGCTTTCCTCTGTAGTAATCCGCCTCTTCCATCTATCTGTTCAGACTAAAACATTAGGTCGTAGCCTTCTTGGCCTCTGTCCTGCTCCTGTAGTGACAGGCAGCAGCCTTGTGCAGGGGACTAACTCTGGAAGCTTCAGGAAATCAAAAGGCGAGAGGGTGGCAGGAGCAATCTCTTCTCGCCTTCCCTGCTTGCGGTGGGACTGAGCGTGGCAACCCCGGCTGGTATCGCAGCAGCAGAAAATGATGTACGCGTTCAGTAAATCCGAGATTTACTTCTTGTAAAGTGCAGTGCTAACAGGCGAAAGGTGACTGTGAAGGAGGAAAACATCTAGGCACAGTGAACGTTCACTTGGGCAAAGACAAACACCAGGCACCCAAATGCCCTCCCCATCAGCCCCTCTCACCTTTCCGGGCAGGCGTGAAAATCCACAGGGTTCCATAATATTGTACCTGTAAAATTGTCTCTAAATTGCCGCACCAAGCAGGAGGTGGTACATTTCCCTGGGCAGCTGGTGAGTGCTGCTGGGCTGCATTTCCCAGCTCCAAAGTGTGAGTGCTGTTCAAGACTATTCTGGCATGGAACCTTTCGGTTGTCTTTGCACAGACTCGGGCTGAGCAGTCTTGCATTTGCTTTCCACAGAAGATCCCTGAAAAACTCTTTCTTTTTAAAAATGGAGTCAGAGAAGATATGAGTTCAGTAACTGAGATGTGAGCGGCCGGGCCAGAAATAGGAGGCAAGCACCGTCCCACCAGCTGGTTCCCCTGCCAACAGAGAGTGCTCCCTGAACATGCCCCTGATCAAATAGGTCATCTTTTAAATGAGGATTTTTGGCTCCCTTTGATTATTTGAAACAGTTTATGAATAAATTGCTTTTCCAGGAAATATTCATGGATTAATTTGAAGAAAACGTGCAGAAATCAAAATCTTGGTCAACAAATGCATGAGCAGGAGGCTCGAAGTGTTATGTTTGACACCTGTTTGCCCTGCACGGTCCACACAACCCTACGCTGGGGACTGGAAGAAAAATGATGGATTGCAAAGGCAGATTTGAGTTGTTAGTGGTGTTAGAAGTATTTTCCCTGTTAAATTGTGCAGTGGGGACTCTTTTGTTTATTAAGATGTGAGTATAGTAGGGTTGGGAAGCAAATGTAATACTTAAGGCCAAAAGTAAGTGAGCATGGAGAGGAGGTGTCGTGTTGGCATGTGTCTCAGGATGCTGAGTTTTGGGGGTCTTCATGGGTGAGCACTGGCCAAGAGCTCCCAGAAGGGAGCCATCACCCTCCCTGCAGTGTCAGTGAAGGGCTGCTGGGGCAGGAAGGAGCTTGGTAACTGGTGGGGTTGATTTCCACCAGGAAAAGTCTGCACAGATCTCGGTGAAGGTTTGGGGCATGGTGATGGTGGTTATTGGTCCCATCCTTGACCCATGGATTAGTGTGGCTGTAGGAGCAACCCTCAGTGGATAGGACAGTCTGTCGCCATGGCCCTGGGACCTACCACTGGGAATCCCCAGATCTGGGTGGGTTTGCAGCAGCTGGGGCTGTGGCACTGATGGCTCTGGACTCAAGCGGTTGTTGCTGTGGCCTGGCAGGTAGAAGTCCTGTTCAGTGTGGTTTCTCACTGCAGGTGTCAATCAACTTTAAGTGACACCTCATTAAATCACCTCATTTGACTCTGGCATGTGAAAAAATTACAAAATTGCTGTGCTTCAGTAACATCATGTGCCACCAAGAGCATTGTAGATATTTCTGCTTGCGGTAATGTATCAGGTGTTATTTTTTGTTAAGACAAAACTGATGATCTTTTTTGTCCCAAAAGTATTAGTCCTCAAAGTCAATCTGACTGTAGTTCATCCTCAGTCTCTGAATTTAATTTAATCAGGAGCTTAGAATATGGGAAGAGATTGAATATGCCAGGTGAAGCATTAATTTTGGATGGCATCTAAAATGCAGCTAAATAAGATACTAGGTATACAGGAGGGAGATGAGATTAGAAGTAGACAAAGGTCTATGTTAATCTGGCTTGTCTGCAAGCACATGTGGGGAGAACAGAGGAATACAGATGAATTATTTTTATGCTTCTTGACATAGGGTCTGCTGGACCAGATACACATAATGCAATTAGAAATGAGATACAAATTATGATTCAGACAGCAGGAGCTGCTATGGTTATTTATGAAGCTGAGGGACAGAGAAGGGTAGTGGCAGCAAAGCGCAGCGGGAGTTTTGCAGCCCTGCAGTCACAGCATTACTGTGCCGTGTGCGGGGGAGAGGGCGAGTGGTGCTGCTGCTCCCTCCTGCAAAAAGCAGATAGGTCAAAGTATTGGTCCCTGCTGCACTTCGTATCTGGGTTCTCCCAAAATAAAAAAATGAAGAAATAGAGTGTATTAGAGAGGCAGGAACAACGGCAGTATCGAAGAACATAGTGATACCAGCAAGTCCACTGCTTGCTAGTGTTGATGTACTGTCCTTCCTACCTTTGCCTTTGTGATTCATGGGCACCAACTCAGCTGTGCTCTGCTGGTTTGCAGCAGCCTTCCTACGTAAGGTGTTTCCAGAGCCAGAGCAGCACAGACACACCTGAGCCACTGGTGTGCCACAGGCTTCTCCTCAACACCAGGGCAAATCTGGTTTGCACCTTTCCTTTGCACTCCTTGGTGGCCTTTGGTTTTTATGGACTCCAAGCAGTAAGAAGGAAATTACTTGTGAAATGACTTTGTGTGGAACCAGTGGGCACCCAGCCTAGGCCCACAAGGATCCTTCTCTGGGACATGTAGGGCTGCCCAGGGCCGGCAGCAGCTCACTATGGGGCTGCTTGCTTGAAGACCACCCACTGAATCCAGTCTTAAGAGACTGAGACCAACCACAGTGTGAGTGGGCTCAGCTCCCATCAAAGCCAAGCTGTAATTTCTCCTATTGTGCTGTGACTACCATTCACCCGCATCTTATCTGCAAGTAGCCAGGCACCCACACAGACCATCCCACTGGTTCCTGCTGAGGCCCGTCCCGGCCTCTTGGTGCTTGCTGCCTCACCAAGGCAAGCAGTATGTTGTCCTGACTCCTGAGTAGGAGGGTGGCAGCACCGTTTCAGGACTGGCATTAGACAGTGGTTTGGAAACAAAGTTATTCTGAGGTATTGAACACGTTGACCAAGAATACAGCAGCAGGCAGACAATGACCTGGTAGAGCACCCCCTTGTCAGGTCAGCCAAAACATTTTGGAAGTGACTGAGCGCAGAGTTAAGATTTGTCATCAGATGAAACCCAAAACACCAACTCCACAAAACTGGGTTAGGTTTGCAGACAGTGTTTGAGGTTGGCTAGGACTTGCTGCAAGGTACGTGTCCCTTCCCGCCAGCAGAAGCTGTATTTCAGAAAAGCCTGCTGCAATATATAAGATCTGAGCAGAGGCTGGATGTATGCCTACAATCTGGCAGGCAGGGGGGATCAGCAAATCCAGGTGGAACTGCGGGTCAGGAGCTGTGAAAATTTCCAGCATTGTCATGCCTGTCACCAGTGTTTCAGACTTGCACTATGCCTGACTTTCACAAAGGAAAGCTATTCCCTGGCCCCAGCTCAGTGCCTGGGGCAACGTGGTGGGGCTGAGTGGGGCAAGCTCTCCAGGAGGAGCCTTTGCCTCTCATCTGCGCTGCTCCATCTGCCAGCTGGGTGCTGGGATGGAGGTGTTACCCAGAGTAATTTGTCAGCGAG
Organism: Nycticryphes semicollaris; assembly: GCA_013400055.1. Classification (NCBI taxonomy): domain Eukaryota; kingdom Metazoa; phylum Chordata; class Aves; order Charadriiformes; family Rostratulidae; genus Nycticryphes; species Nycticryphes semicollaris. The sequence continues at coordinate 612,156 of VXBJ01001130.1, read as the reverse complement.
CTGAGTGCCGTCTGTTGGCACAACTGACCTCTTCACTGAGATACAGAAAACCACACGTAGACTTCCATCTAAATTTCTTGCCATTTGGTACTTGTATTTCTCATCATGGCTAGCTTTCCCCTGCCACTAGGAGTTTGAAAATACTGTGACTTTTATGTCAGCAGTGTTCTCCCATTGTGGGATGTATGAGCTACAGTGAGTGCTTGTGATGGGTTGTGTCAGTTTGGTAGAAGAGGATAATTTTTTTTGTTGTTCCTACTGATTCTAACTTGATATCTCCTAGCAAGGTGATTGCAATAAACCTGCAGCTGTGATTTGGTTGGAATTGTCTCTCCTAGGTCTTGAGGAGATGTGTTATGCGAAAACTGACACCGTGGTCTGTCACACTCTGTGCATAGAAGCTGTTACTAGGGGATTATTTTTTTTATGCTTAAAGGTCATAATTAACATCAAATGAACATGAATGCCCCCAGCAAAAATGTTTCTACCAGGCAGCAAATTAAAGACACATGAAAGCCTCCAATGTGGAGTCAGACGACAGCATTAATGAAGACAGAATGGCATCGATTTTGATTCCTCTCATTATTTATATGAATTGGATGTGAAAATTGACTAAATAGTATTTAGTGACAAAGTGCATGGGAAAGAGCCTTAGGTCTGGTGAGGAATTTTTATTGGGTAGCCTTACAGGCTGGGGCTCCTGGATCTCAGCTATCCAGTGAGAAAAAGCAGCTTGTGTCTTCCTAGTACTCAAGGCAGCAGGTAGCAGTAAGACCCGCCTTTTGCTGAAGGTGAGCAGGACACAGACAGTGCTCTAAGCTGGTGAGGCTTAGAGCACTCACCCGGAGGGGCTTGGTGCATCCATGCATGGTACCCTCCAACCACTGGGAGCTCCTCAAGAGGGGGCCAAGAGGCTCCTGCTCTAAAAATTTGCACAATTAGCAGTGTGGCCTGATGATGAGACCAGGGTAGGTTCCTGGGGACAGTAGTGCCTATAGCAGCTCCTCTGTGCATGAGGCTGCCAGCCATCTCATGCAAGGCAGATTTTTCTGGGCAGCAAAACTCTTTCTTGAAATAGATATTGAAATAGGTGTTTTTAAGCAGCAGTTTGTCTCACCTGATTTAGCTGTGCACTTTAGGAGAGGAATTACTTTTAACCTAATAGTGCCAGATTCATGCTGCTTCCTGGGAGTATTTGTAGTGGAAACCCTTGAAGAGAAACCAAGCCTTTATCTGCATAAAAGACAGCTCACTGTGACAGCCTGTCACAAAGTGTACACTTGTACAGGGCCAAGTGATATACCTCTTCCATCATTTTTTATGTTCTTTGACCAAGACAATCCAAGAAAGATGATGGGAAGGTTGTGGGGATCCAGGTTATCCTGTAAAAACACAGAGGCAGATGCTGCTGTTGACAACTATTTTGTGATACTGAATGGTTTGTGATACTAAATGGTTTGAACCCTCACATCTGCAAAACCTAAAGGAGGGGAAAAAAGAGTGGATTTCAGATCCATTGCTTCTGACATTGGGGTCTGAGGTGAACCGTGGCATTGCTGTGATTGACTGGCCAGGAGAATCTCCTGTAGCAAATGCCAGACACCCCCATCCCAAGCATAGCAATGAGCATTCCTGGCAGGATCAAAGCCACAGGGAGGAAATGGAGACCGGTAAGGAAGGTAAAGTGCCACATCTTGTTTTGTTTGATACTAACAACCTGGCCTGATGGGAACAGGAAGATAAATTTTGAGAGACTGAAGCAGGCACAAGGGCAGTGTCCTGAAATTTGGAAGTTTAGCATCAGGGATAGTAAGGTGTCTCTGCTGCTCCTGCATAACAGATTTCAAACCCCCTCAGTGAGGCAAATTAACTTTTTCCTTGGGACTGGCTGTGTCTTTACAGCACATCACATCACGAACCCTCTATTTCCTCCTGCACTGCAAACAGTTGCACTTTCTCCTGGGAAAGGCAAATTGATTGTAGGGAGTTCAAAGAATGAAAGCTGAGCAGGTGGGTTTCTGGATTATACACTTTTCTTGGCAAGAGCTACTTCTCTGAGCAACGTGCCTACTTGCAAGAGAGAAACACAGAGAGCACTGTAATTCCCTGGGATGGGAGCGGTGGCGGTGGCTGGAGACTGAAGGTTCTGCAGAGTGAAGCTGAAAGGATGAATCTGTTTAACTGCACATCCCATTAAAACAGGCGACTGGACAGAAAATTGCCTCTAACGGCATCCAGAATGGCTGTGATGTCAGAGAGGGATTTAGAGCCATTGCCCGTGTGGCTGTGTCTGACAGAGAGCCGCAGCGCGAAGCGCAACCGTGTCTTTGCCTCTTGCTGTGGCGAAGGGTCAGCCCTCAGGCCTGTGCAGAGTGGGGACACGGGGCCTGGCACTCCCCCTGCTCAGCCCTGCAGGATATCTCAAGGGCACAGGAGGGCTGCAAGGCTGCAGGGTAGTGAGGAGGGAGGCATGCAGACTCTGGTCTCATGCTATGTTTTAGCAGGTGAATGTCCTCCTCTTGGAGAAGGCACCTCAGTCCTGCTAGGTCCCTGCTGAGAGGTTGGTTTGTGCCAAGTGACAGGGAAATGGCTGGGGAATGACAAGGAACTGGTTGGATGGCTGCACTCAAAGGGTTGTGGTCAATGGTTCAATGTCCAAGTGGCAGCCAGTAGCAAGTGGTGTTCCTCAGGGGTTGGTACTGTGACCAGTGCTATTTAACATCTTTGTCAGAGACATGGACAGTGGGATAGAGTGCACCCTCAGCAAGTTTGCTGATGACACCAAGCTTCTGGAGGGAAGGGATGCCATCCAGAGGGACCTGGACAGGCTTGAGAGGTGGGCCCATGCAAACCTTATGAAGTTCAACCGAGCCAAGTTGTCCTGCACCAAGCACAAATACAGGTTGGGTGGAGAATGGCTGGAGAGCAGCCCTGATGAGGAGGACTTAGGAGTGATGGTGGATGAGAAACTCAGCATGAGCTGGCAGTGTGTACTGGCAGCCCAGAAAGCCAATCGCAACCTGGGCTGCATCAAAAGAAGTGTGACCAGCAGGTCGTGGGAGGTGAATCAACCCCTCTATTCTGTGCTCATGAGACCCCACCTGGAGTACTGTGTCCAGCTCTGGAGTCCTCCACACAGAAAGGACATGGACCTNGGGGGTTGGAACTTGATGATTTTTAAGGTCCGTTCCAACTCTAACCATTCTATGATTCACCATTTCTTGTAACGCCCATTCAATGCATGGAGAGGTTTGTCCTCTTTTTCTTGGAAGGGCTCCCATGGGACTTCTGCACTCTGGGGCCTGTCATTATGTTAATGCTATTACACCCTGCATCCATCAGGTGAGGCGGTGTGCCCTCACTGGGCACAGCAGGGACATGGAGACAGAAAGCACAGGGGATTGGCTAATGGGGACCTGAGGTCTGTGGCAGAACAGGGAAACAAACTTCTCCCTGGGAATGCAATGCAGCCCTCGTATTCCCCATGCAGGTCACAACTCCCCATCCTCCATGAACTGCTAAGTCCAAGGAAATCTTTTAACTGGGGAGTTAAGCTTTTCTTTAAGACAGGTGGGAGAGATGATGAGGGATAAAGGTAATTAATTACAGTTGTCTGTCTTTTGAATGTTGGTTGTTCTCTAACTGATTGAACAGAAATTTTTGAAAGCACCACTTAAGCAGGCATAAGATTAGCCAAGATTAATGAGGATTTCTGCTTGGTAGCCTAAATCTAATATCTTTCAGTTAGTAATCCTTGTTTCAGGTCAGTGAATCTTCTTGTAAGAAGAAAAAGAGTATAGTTATACAACAGAGTTTGAGGGGTTCGTTTGTCATGTGAAAGGGATCTAGAGCTGTTTTCAGCACCTAACCTGCTTCTGACATTTAAGGGAGCCCATACTGTCCTCTCAGAGGAAGCCACAAAGACATCTTCTCATTTGTTCATATGGAGAGTTGCCCAAAATGCTTCAGTTGCAGAATATTACTGGTCCCTTCATATAATGGTATCTGAGCCCATCATTTAGGAAAAGAGATCACAGGTACTTGCTACTGAGGCTTCATTTCACCATCCCTGCTAGTTTAGTTTATCTATCTTCTTCCAGCTCATGGTTTGCAATGGTTTTTGAGCAAACAAAACTTTTTTGGCCATGTTTGTGCAGGCTTATCCTTCTTGGCTGTTTCTTTCGGCCCTGATGAGCAAAGGCCTCCCCAAGGAGCCTCACACTTGCTGCTGCTGTGCTGCAATCTTCTACCTCATCCCTGGCTCTGCTGGTGAAAGGTTCCCACTGAGCTGTGTGCTCCTGGCATGGGCGGGTTTCCAAGGAGCATGTCAAGTCTCTTCAGAGGGCTTCTCCATCTCTGCTTGCACTTGGCTTTAAGAGTACTATTAACTTCAGGAACTGCAATGCACCTGGTCACTGGGTTAAAAATCCCTTAAAGTGCTGTACAAAGGGGAAAAAAAAAGCCTTTTCTCTACCGGATTCAGGTGCTGCAGCAGCAGAACAACTGAATTATTTAGAAAATAATTGCCTTAAAGGCCTTGCTTTTATGGTCTGTCCTTCTCGTGCGAGTTTGTGCTCAGGTTGCTCCCTTGGGCTGTGCAGCATCAGCAGAGGATGGGGAGGCTGTGCCCATCCTTGCAGGCAGGGCCAGTGCGCCTGGGAAAATGATGAAGGCTTTTCCCCTGGTGCTTGGGGCACCCCTGAGTGTGCGTTTTGGGGGGAAACCAGTTATGAGCTGCTGCAGCTGTATTTAACCACTGTCATTGCTGAGGTGGCTGAGAACGTGTCCATGGGATAAATGTGTGAGGTCCCACATGTGAGCCTGTGGGGATACTGCAGAGTGGCCTTCATGGTTGTGTTCCCCTTCCTGGGAGGAGGAGGTGAGCCAAAGCCTAATGCCGTGTGGACATCTGCTTCATGGAGAAGAGGCTTGTTTCAGTGTAGACAAAGTGATCCCCAGCTGACTCTGCATGACTGAGACAAGAGTGTCCCTTCCACAGAGCATACTTGTCGTTTGACCACTTAGGCATTTCCGGGGGCCACTTCTCTATTCATCCTACAGGCTGGATTGAATTCTCCTGTGTCCAAGAGCTGAGATAACACTGCAGATGCTCCCACCCCACAGCAGCTGTGAGGCAAAGCCTTAATTTAAACCTCAAGGAGAGATATTTGTGCTAATGTGTCAGATGTGACATTTGTGAGGGCTTCAGTGTGAGCATGACCAACTACTGTGACTCAGCTGGTACGTTGTACCTTGGTTGGTTGTACCCCAAGAAAATACTTGAACTATATTTCCCAGTGGTTGAGCAGTGTTATACATATATGGACAGTTACAATGGCCTAGATCTGAAAGTTAATTAAGATCAAGCTAATTATGAAAGTAGTTATGAAAATGACTATCCCCAATAGCGTTTGATGCAGTTTAACAAGTTGTCTTGAATTCAGACCTTTAGTTAACAGAGACTAAATGTCTTGTTTGACAAGTGCTGAGATGGAGAACTGCCCATGGATGCAGGGCAGCTCCCAGCGGGTTAACACATCACTGCTGCTCAGCGATCAAAAACTGGCAGCGAGGTGAGAGAACAGGGCAGTTAACCAAAAAGCTCCAAGGTAAAGAAACCCCAGTCTGTGAGGCTATGTATTGTCGTTATAATCCCTCATGCTTTGACTGAGCCATATGGCAGTAATTTCTTTCACAACTCATCCCTGGGGCACAGGTGATGCCAATCTCCCACTTGTAAATTAGCTGGTGCATTGATAAATTGGATGGGAATGTGAGTCACAGCAGATTATTGTAGTTACTCTCCAGCAGTCAATGGGGTACTGTGCTTTCACCACTCTAGTCTTGCCAAAAGAGAGACAGGAGTGCAGAGGTGCTGGCTGGTGGTTAGGGCTCTCTTGGCATTCATCACCCTCCATCCTCTCTGCTCCTGTCCCCTGGAGGAGCTGAGAAGACCCTGCCCCAGCCTTGCCTTCATTCAAGGGTAGTGTCTCTCCCTTGCAGAAAGGCAGCCACTGAAGAGGTTAGAGCAGTAAGGACACAGACTGGGGACCTGAGCCAGCCCATGGTCATGTTGAGGCATACAGCTACCTCTGCCCTCATTCTCCTGCTGCCAAGGTGAGGGCACTGTCTCCCATGCCTGTATCAGGTGAACCTGGCTGCTTCCCATCACCTCTGGGGAAAAGCTTTTCTTGCCTTTGTCTTGGAGGGATGTTGGGGGTAGTATAGATGCACCGCAGCCTGGGAAGCCTCAGTCTAGGTTTCTTGGGGAAGCACACCATTCAGCTTAGAGCTTCTAGGTCTCATGTGTTGTTCAGCCTGGACTAAGTCCCTGAGCTGCTGCTGAGCTGGCAGCCTGTCCTCTGTTTGCATGAGGAGCTGAGAGATTTTCTGTGCTAAGTGAATGCCCTCTTGGCTTGGAAAGGCTGTGCTGTTAATTCCTCTGCTTGGCAGGGCTTCTGCACTCGTGCTTACTTCTGAATCACAGAGTTCAGCAGTGCAAACCACTCTGTTGCTGTAAATGAAACTCTGGTAAGCTAGACAGTCCATACCACAGACACTGGTAAAGGTTTTAAAATGAGCTCTTCCTATTATCTATGTGGAGAAGAGTCCCTAGGAATCAGCTTCCACTCTTTCTCTTAAATCGTTAGGGTATGTGAATGACTGCTGACTAACAGAGGAAAGGTAAGTAGGGACAGAAGTCTCCTGGAGCAAACACAGAATGTTTCCATTTTGGAGGAAATAACTTCTTTGTGGGAAGCAAGGAGTGAATTTTTCACCCTGACTTCCAGATTGCACAGAATGAAACCTTTGTGGATGAGAGAAAGTGGAACAAATGTGGCTACTTTGAATCAAAACTGCCTTTTCCTTGTACTCTGCTGCAAACATAAAGCAAGTAGTACAGCTTTGGAATGATCCTTGACCTGCTGTTTTTCAATATTTATTTTACATTGTTTCAGATGGATTTAAATTAGTAGAATTTATTCACCACCCATTTGGCATCTTTATCTGAGCTTAGTATTCACTGGTGGCTTAAGTAAAATGAGTATTTCACACCTTAAATTATGTATGCATTGTGGCACTGCTGGTATCTCAGGCTTAAAGACCTTTGTGCAGTTTTTTGAGTCACCCATTTTTTGGTGTCTCCTAGAAAGTGATGGCCTGCTGGAGAGTGGTGCCTGGCTGCAGCAGAATGTGTGCTGTGGGGAACGGATGGGGAGGCTGGCAGAGCTGCCTCCGTGCTGGGACCTCAAAAGCCTTGGCCTTGAATGCCGTCCCTGAGCCCTTTGCTTTCCCCTTTCAGCATCAGAGGGCTGCCCTGATCCCCTCCCACCTCTGTTTTTCCCTTTGTTGTGGGTTTCTCCCTGTTAAGCGTTTCCTTGGCCATGCTCTCTGGGTTTTATTCTCCTCTCTCCCTTTCTTCCCTTCTCCCCCCCGGTGAGTGTGGTGCAGCTCCCTGGCAGTTGCCATAGAGATAACAGAGCCTTATCTCTACCTCTGCTTTTCTCTCCCTCTTCGAAAGGGGCTCCTACCCCTCTGTAGCTTGTCTGGCTGAGCCAGCTGCATCAACCAGGGTAAATGTGCCAGCCTGCCCTGCTGCCTGAGCAGGCTGTCCTGCAGACTGACAGGCTGCCTACCCCTGATTTAGGATGGATGGCTGAAGCATTACATGGTACTTTAGGCCCCCAGTAAGTTGCACTGATCTGTGCACGCTAGTGGAGGAATACTGAATCTCCAAGTAGTCCTATGGCACAACTGGATCTATGATCCTGCTGGCCCTTTCCAGCTCTGCACCCCTAAATCTCAATCCACCTTCTGCCTTCAAGCTGATGGGGACCCTGGTCCTCCTTGGGTGCAACGGCCAGAACAGCAAGAGTGCCAGTGCCTTTGAACCCCTGCTTGCCTGACTGGGATGTACAGGAGAGAGGCAGATGGACAAAGAAGAAATAAGGGACTTCATCCCGGTCAATCCTTTAGTTTCCTTCCCTCTGTGCCCTGGCCATGACTTTATGTTGTTGCAGCCTGTAGCTGACTCAGTAGTGGTGCTGCAAGATTTGTGGCTGGTGACTGGTTGGGAGATGAAAGGTAACTGTTTTTTCTCCTGATCTAATCTCACACCCCAGGGGGAAGAGATGATGTGGAAACTAAGCAAAGTGCTGAGAGTTAGTGTCCTCTGCTGACCTCATGAATATGATTATCTGAAAGGATGACTTTTACTTGGCAGCTTTGTACATGCTGTTCCAGAGCTATTATCTTGTATGTTGATTCAGTGATCAATATGCCTTCAAGAAGTTTGTCCTAAATACTTCTGACAAATTATTAATAGAAGTCATTTGAACGGTTGGACTATTCAGAAAACTTAGACTTCTTACTGTTCAAAAGGTTGGCTGCTGGGAATGCAATATGTAAAATGTTGATTTTGCTTTATGCTTTTCTAAGACTTTATGACAGAAGAGAAGCTTTGCTCTTTTAAAGTGCAGTAGAAATAGCAACACGACCACTCCAAACTCAGAGACTCCATTTGATTAGATGCAGACAGAGGTACCCGAAGAGCCTGTGTTTTCCTCCCGTGGTCACAGACACTTAGAGAAAATACGTCTCTATATGGCAAAAATGAGTAGAAGAGCAGAGAACTTTGAAAAATTCAGTAAGGGAAGTGTATTTGAACAGTTTCTCAAGCACTGCAGGATAAAACCTGGCCTGTTTCCACTAAATTGGAATAAAGGAGGAAGATTATGAAGCAAGTGAAACTCCTAATGTGCACTTCCCCTTAATTGTTGGATGTTACAGAAAGTATTATCTTTATCACCTTCAGTAGGGCACAGGGGATCTGACTAGAGGTGGAATCACAGGGAGATGACTGTCTTCCCTGCAGAGTTTCAGATGGAAGAGATGCTTTGACAGGGTAAATCAGATGCAGGACAAAGACTTTCTGATCGCAGCTGGTTTCAGTGGGCTTATTTTAATGGGAAAACTCTGAGCTGAGGGCAAGCTCCACTAATGACTCAGTTGTGTATTGCAATAAAGGAATTGTAGAGTTTTTATTTTTAATACTTCTGAGATTTCCTGTTCCCTACTGACACCACCACTAAAATGTTAAAAGATCTGAAGGGATGGAGAACAGCCCACTTGTAGTGTTTGCTTTCCTGCTGAGGAGCCACTAGCAGGGCAATTTTACCAATCAGTCAGAACCCAAAGAAAATTTTACTGCGATGTAGTAAAATCTGCCCATGTTGTTCAAGAGAGGAAGAATCGCCTATAGAGAAGGGGCTGACTTGGCCCTCTGAAGCCTAAAGCTGAGTTTGAGACCTCTTGAATTGTTTTGGGAAGGTGTCTAACTGTGTGCCCCTTTAAAGTGTGACTGATTCTTTCCCAGTGAGGCTGGGCTGTTTCTGTCACAAGCATTCCTGGTGTTGACAATATTCTATGTTTGAGGTCCTACCATCGTAGGATCCTGATCTTGTCTGGAGTCTTCTTGGTCCAACTGAAGGGTAGCTATAAAAATCAAAATGCAGGATGTGAACAGTACAAAAGTAGTTGTATGTATAAAAACAGCTTCTGTCATCAGATTACTCTCCAGTACGGTGGATTGTGGGCCAAGGATATTTGATGATGCGCTAACTGACTACTCTGGGTTTCAGGCTCTTACTTCTTTTGAAGATTGCTGCTTGTCCTATGGCTGATGGATGAGGATTTTAGGCCTCAAAACTGTCCTAGCAGCACTTCCGAGCCACTGGGATTATAACTGTGAAATAGTTTAAAAAGAAAGAAGTCGCTGCTTTCTCCCCACACTGACTCGAGAAAATAATTCAAACAGATAACAGCTTTGAGGTAACCCAGATGTGGATATGTTTCCCTTAGACCTGGAGCCTTGCATGTGTTTATGGTTGCAGCAGCTGCAGGTGTGCACATCCCCTCCAGCGTGGCCAACCTGTTATCCAGCGGAAGCAGCCGTCGTCTCCAGCAGCCTGTCTGGCACCCAGTGCACTGGCTGCTGCAGCAGCATCAGGGAAGGGAGTGACAGGTTTAATACTGTCACTGCTCTGCTGAACAATGTTGCTGGAGCTGAAATAAAACTGCAGTGTCTGAAGCCAATGGCTCTGCTGGCTGGGTGAAGGATGTTCCAGCTGTACCGATCACTGCGTAGTTTCCAGAAATGTGTCTGTGCTTCTTCTCCCTGAGTATTCTGAAAAATGCTGCAGGGAAACAGCAAAGGACACAGGTGGCCAGAGGCTCCAACACAGCCCCAGTCCTAAGGGGAAAGCTAGTCTAAACACATAAAAGTCTGCCAGTGTGCATCTGTGTCAGAAGCAGACACAGAATTTTTCACTTCTTTCTCACTCCCACTGAGCCAGAAGGGCTGCCCGCTCGCCTGGCTCACCATGAGCACTTGCAAGCCTCCGGGGCAGCCCAAGTGCCAGCTTTTTGAGGGCTCATTTTGAGACATTCATGGTGACTTCCCCTTTGCAGGTTGCCCAGTTATTCTGTCTGTGGTATCTTCGTTGCCCTTACCTTGTGGTGCTGATGGATATGGCCCATCACAGCTGTCTGTGGTACTGTCACTCTGTCTGGATATGCATAGTGTCTGCCTCTTCCAGGCAGTTCGGAAAGCAAACAAGATGAATATGTCCCATATTAACACATCATCAGTAACCAAGTATACAAAGGAAGAAGATGGTGGCCTCGATGGAAATTGTTTGAAAGAAGCCAAAGGTGCTTCTAAATTTCCACTTCCTCTTGCCAAGATATTATTTGCCAAAAAAAGAAAAAAAAACAAAGGAAAAAAAAGAAAAAAAAAGAAAAAATGGAAAAAAAAAAGAGTTACGCTTTGAGCATAAACTCTGCCATGCTTTAGGGTTGGAGAATCTGGGGGTGAGTGGGGTGGGGAGTTGTTTGTCTGTTTTTTTTTCTTCTTGCACTGATTTCCTGGCTATTCCTGTTTGAAAGCTTTCTTTACTGGACAATGACTGAACCCTTTTGTCTTGCCTGCCAAATAAAGCAGATCATCACAAGCAAAATATGTCATGTGTCACGTTTTGCAGACAAACCGGAAAAGAACTTGGATGCTTCACTTCCTCTGAACTTGCTGCCAGATCTCAGGAGCTGTCATATTCAAGCTATATGGCAAAAGCCTGCTTTGCAGTAACTCCACAGGAGCCTCACTGAACTATCTTTAATAAAGATTGGGCCATACTCTGAACAGTAACCGGAATTGTGCTGCCCTCGTGCACAAAAGTTGTGGTGGTTCTGTTGCATGAGGGGCCCCACAAAGGTCAGAAGGATTATTTGGTGAGTAGAACTGTTTGTGTGACCAGGTGTGCAAGGCTCAGCAGTGAAGTTAAATGCACTCTTTGTATGCAGTGTTTTATGTGCCAAGAAACAGCATATTCAAATGCTGATTGTAACAGCAATCTGTCTTCTGCAACAAAAATATTGGACAAGAAGTTGGATCAAAGACATCTTTTGGATCTAATTACTTACAACTTTCCTTCTTTTGAGACCACTGAGTCAGAAACAAGGTTTATCTGGGAAGTCTGTGCACCTGCACTCATGTCCATCACATGAGTACAGATTTTAGTGTGGTTTCAGGAACTCTACTTGTTGCTCATTTCCCTGGAGAAGGCTAAAGTTGTTGATGACCTGGAGGTGTGATCTAGCCCTGAAATCTGGGGTCTCTGGGTTACAACATTGTCCTGCTTCTGGCTGGGATAGATTTAACTTTCTTACTAGCATTTGGTATAGGGCTATATTTTGGATGTAGGTTGAGAATAATATTGATAATACACTAATGTTTTCAGTTGTTGCAAAGCAGTCGAGGCCTTCTCTGCTGCTTCTACCACCCTGTCACCAGGTAGGCTGGGAATGCACAAAACTTGGGAGGAGACATGGCCAGGACAGCTGATCCCAACTGACCAAAGCAATATTCCATACCACGTGACATCATGCTCAGCATATAAAGCTGAGGGAGGAGAAAGGAAGGGGAACATGTTTGGAGTCATGGCTTTTGTCTTGCCAAGTCATTTATTATGTGTGATGGAGCTCTGCTTTCCTGGAGATGGCTGCCTGCTGATGGGAAGTGGTGAATGAATCCCTTGTTTTGCTTTGCTTGTGTGCGTGGTTCTTCCTTGCTTGTTAAACTGCCTTTATCTCAACCAATGAGTTTCCTCACTTTACTCTTCTGATTCTCTCTCCCATCCTGCTGTGGGGGAAGTGAGCGAGCGGCTGCATGGTGCTTGGTTGCTGGCTGGGGTTAAACCATGACACAGTTTCTACTGGAATATTGTGAAGAGGTACCTAGAAAAGAACCTGCTTTAATTATAATGATCCATAAAATCTTTACAGTTGTCATTAGGCATTGCTATGCTGTCGGTTGGGTCACCACAATGTCTAAGCCTGCTCTCTCAGACAGCCTCGCTCACTGTATTTGTAGAGCAGAGAGGGTCTTGTCCTGAGGTCTAGACCACTCTGGAGTGTATTTTACCTCACCCAGGTTTGCTTTTGTCTGTGGCTGAGCAGGGATGTTGCCTGGGCAGCCTCATCTGCTGGCAAGTGTGCTCAGCTCTGCTCTGTCTAAAGAGAGGCCATGGTAGAGCTGGGCTACTAGCCATTGGTGTGGGCAAAAAGGAGGCAGGTCTAAGCCTCAGTAAGCTCAAATATGCTCTTGAGACTGCTCCTCATCCCAGAGCATATGCAAGGAATCTGTCACATTTGCAAAGGGCGTGTTGCACCTGCCTCCCCCACTCAGTACACAGCTAAGGAGTCTGAGTTTTGAGGCCACTGGAATCTGAATATGAGACTGGTTTCTCAGAGGCTGTATCTTTTCTTAGCTCTGTCTTAAAGCTTTGTGCAAATTCTCTAGGTAAAATTTCCTGAGGAAAGTTACCACAGATCAGCAGAGGTGGTGAAAGGGAGTGGGTAGGAAAGAAACTTGCTCCCCTCTAAACAATCTATTTTAATTATATGTTGTTAAATAGGGGAGCTCTAAGTATGCCAGACAAGTAATCTCAGAAGAATAGAATTATCTGCATGTTTTATCTTCAGTAAGACTGGGATTTTTTTCACCTTTCTATAGGGAATTAAGTTGCTGCTTCACAAGGCAGATCTGCAGCAGTGTGTGTCTATGTCCCAAATTCTTATTAAAGGGGGAGGAATTACATAACTGGCAGGAGGAGACCAACATTCCCACGGTGCTGGTCTCACTCTGTAGAAAAGGTATCAGGGGAATAGATATGCCAAAGTAGGCTTAAATAAATAGAGCAGAGGGAATGGCCCTGAATGACATATGGAAGGGTTACAGGGCAAAAGGCAGTAGTTTTAGTTGTGATTTAAGAGTTTAAAGGGGCAATGGCAGATTAGGGGTGAAAGCAATTTTCATCTCTATGTTAGAAACAGCTGATTATTTATATTGAAATATTTGTATTTTACTTTTGTTTTTCAATCCAATCTTAGCTATCTTTTGTAAATTCTGGCAGTTTGTGTAGGATCAGAGCCTGTTCCCACTGAAACCAGGATAAAGTCTTCCACGGGGTTGGCAGGTTTCCCGGGTCTAGTCAACTTTGCAAATTTTGTATCAAACAGATACACTTTTACAACAACTCTTTCTCAATCTTTGAAGTTCTTTTCTTTGAAAAGATAAAATTTGTTAAGAAAAGAAACCCCCTTAAGATTTCCTAGCAAATAGCACTCGAATGAGCACTAGCCTCCTAAATGACAAGCATAAAGGGACAAAGAGTGTGGCATTTGANTATATATATATATTTGTAGTAGAGCTTCCCATAGGGCTTCCCTCTGCTCACCTTCCCACCCCAGGTGGGCTGTGGCTTCTTTCTAAGAAAACATGCTTGGTTTTACCAGGCGTTTAGAGAGTTCTTCTGTAATGTCTGGAAACAAAAGAGGAAAAATATAGCATTGTCTTACATTATGGTTCACATATTATTGCTTATTCATGTGCACTCTCCTTCATTGCTCAGCTGCCCCCCTTTACCTTTCTTCCTTAAACCTAATAAAAGCTAGCTATAAAGCAACCATGTAGTGCTTTCACAGTTCTTAGGGCACACCCAGAGAGGAGGTCTGATGAATAAATGCAGTTGGTAAGAAGCCATACTAACTTGAAGGAATTCCAAATTAAACAGAGACCCTTCAACAAACTTCCATTGGACTCTGGAGAGGTTAGAGCGGGATGTGTGAAGGGCAAAATCATCTCTCAGCACTCAATAGGAGAAGAAGGTCTATAAACCCCGGAGGACCACTGACATTTCTTGCTCTTTGCCTCCCATTTCTGGTCTGAAAATCGTCAAGGGCCCAGTCTCTTCAGAGCCTGGTCATTGCAAAAGGCATTCTTCCCTGACAGCCTCAGCTGGCTTTGGAACTGAACAATCTACTGGAAATGCTCCTAGTGCACCTCAGTGGTGTTACATTATTGCATACTGATCCCAATTTCTTAATGTCCCCTGCAAAAATGAGAAAATGCCCACCTTTATACAGGCAATGTGTGTGTGTGTTACCCACCTTCAGTAAATGTAAATGTTTTCAGAGAGACAGAAAGAGATACCAAAGGATGGGAGGCAATAGGAAAGAGAATGTTGCTCACTTTTCCATTTGGCATTGGGATAGCTGAGTCTCACTGAACCCTTCTGAGTCCTTCCTCTCTGCTTGGTAATAAAAAACAGGGCTGGCTTAGCTATAGCAGCCCTGCAGCTGGGAACTGCTCGTTACAAACAGCCTGTTCCATTATGGTGTTGTGGAAAAGCTCTACCTTTTTTTTCCTTCCCTTCTCTCTGCACGGTCTTGCAGTCTGCTGCTAGCAGGCCTTGTGCATCCTGCTTTGTGTTTGGCCTTCTACTCCTGCCCCTTGGCTCTTCCATCAGCTGTTTTCAAACAATCTTTCATGTCAATCTAATAAACACTAGTTTTTAGAGAAGGAATGATCCCAGATGCTTGTCTGACTTGCACTGTATTACATTTTTCATAAGCAGAAGTTTTGTTCTTAGTCTTCCAAAAATGATACAGCACTTGGAAAAGCAGCCATGTCTGGGCCTCCCTTACCTGCTGTTTCTCATTTCCGTGAAGTGAATTATAAGTAACATTACATGACAAGGTCTTTAATCACAATCTGAAGGTTAATGTCAAGGGTTTATGCTCTGCATTCCCCTCCAAGCTTAGCAGAAATACTTGACTCTTGTGCATGTCACAATTGTTGTGCTATGCTAGCTATTGCCTGGTTTTCATTGGCTTTGTAATAAAGAATCACATGGCTGGAGATAAAGCTGAGCTGTGGTATGGCAATGCATCGCTGTGGAGTTGTGTAGGGGAAGCCTCATTAGAAAGCCCTGTTTGATGATGTAAATACACTCAAAATTCACTTTATGAGATGTTTTTGTTTTCTTTTTTATCAGCCTGAGAAGAGACAACTTATGAGGAATTTGCACAGGAAGTGCTTTTCAGCACAATTAATATTTGAATGCTCCCGAGTAAAAGGAAACTGGCATTTGGCTGAGGGGTTGCACGTGGCAGGCACAGAGCGCTGGGCTGCTGTGTGAGAGCAGGAGGACTCAGCTCTGCAGAGCTTTCACTTCAACTGGGTAAGTGAGTCCTGTTGGCAAGCGTGCACTGACATGGCAGAGCTACCTGTGCTGTGTGGCATGCAGCTCAGGGAGCCACCCATTGGGCCAAGCTAATGAAGCCCATTTTATTATGATATCAAGACTTGAGTCTGTGGCCAGTTGAATGCATTCAGTTCCTGATAGAGAATGTAAGTATAACCACCCTGCACAAATTGCCAGTGACTCCCTTACATCTTTCCTGGAGATTTCTTACCGGAAGAGAAAACTGGAGACTCTTCTTTGATCTGCTCATTTAGAAATGTGATGTTCAAGATCAGTTGTCTCCATGTAGGTCTGTATATGCTACCTCTATAACTCTTTTCTCTGCACACTTTAAATTCAAGGAGCAGGAACAACAGCTTTTTCTCCTTACACCCACTGCCCAACAACAGATTGAGAGACAGACAGACATACACATGCTTACAGTCCAGTGCTTCATCTTTGTCTTTCTAATATCAATAGTGCAAGGTTTTCTGTAAAATAGAACACCAGTTTAATTATGCAAACTGTATTACTTTTGTTCTTTAGCTCTGCCCACCCCATCATAGGTTAAAAAAGAATTAAAGCCCCTGGCACTGGTCCTTCCCGGGCCTGGCCTGCCAATTCATGGTAAGTTTGGCTGCTAAATGTAGTAGAAAAGCAGGGAAGTGTTTAGTTCAAATATGCAGGGCAACAATTAGACAGTGGTGTTGCTGAGTGGTATTTTAAACCACAACCAAGAAGTATTAACCAATATGATGGTTAATCATATTGGGCCTGCAGGATGTGATGGAAGTGTCTGGACTAACTCTGAGGAGAGCAGCTTGAGCACTAGAAGCTGTAGCAGGAGGATGATTCTACCAAGTCACTGCTCTCCTTTTGACACCGTAGCTAGTTCATTGGGAGCTCATCTGACCTCTGTAGCATTGCCCTGTCTCTGTAGGCACAGAACATTTCTTTCTGCTTGCCCATTTGTCTCCACCCATCCGTTGTCTCTTATTTTACACTGAAATTGCAAGCGCTTTCAAGCAGGAATGGTCTTTATTTCTGTTTATGCCTTAGTAGACGCAAAGGGATCCTAGACCCAGGGATGCTCCTGCAATAGCCATAAATTTTCTTATTGGGGACCACAGTTAAACTAAAGGTTTTAAATGTGTTTGTTGAGGTGGGATTGTCTTTCCAAAATCCATGGTAACTTTCACATACTTCACTGGCTTTGCTTCTAAGATCTATATGAGCACAAGTTCTAACCTGCTAGTACATTATTTGAAACTGGCCACCAGAGACTTTCTCATGTGGAGTCCAAGGTAATGCATTGCTCACTGTCTTGAAATGTGAAGCCATGACTGGAAGGTGCAATGCAAGACCTGTTTTGGTACTGTGCGTGTTTCTGGTAAGGAATGCTGGGGTTTTGCCTCACTTAACTACAGGCTAAAGTGGAGTACATCCCCATCATAAATTGGTAAACCTTGGTGGTGGTCTTTGTTGTTCCCTTTGAATAGCAACATGAAGTGGTGGTGTAACGCTATGAAAGTTCAATGCCTTTTACAGCAGCTTTTCTTCCCCATCAGTAAAAAATTTTAGAGCCACCACCAAGCAGAACATACTTTTTTCATGTTCTGTGAAGGGAAAAAATTCCCGCAGCAATAAAAAGCACATCCAGTCAGTATTTCATATGCAATATGCAATAGTGGTAGCTATTGTGATAGCCAATGCAGTAGTGATATCATGGAGGAATGGGTTACAGTCAGCAGAAATGTATTCGTAAATTGCTTTTTCGATGGTTACACACATGCAATATCCATTGGATGCCAGTAACTGCTGAACATCTAACTTCTACCTGTGCCCAAGAAGCAGATTTTTTGTAACAAGTAACTCCCAGCGCTGTGGAGAATGCAATTTGAAGCTTGCCAGGTCACGGGGCTATTCGTGTTGTTCATTCCTGCCAGAGAGAAGCATGAGGCTAAGATCTGACAAGAGTGATGATCTCATCCTTTGGCTACCAAAGCTGAATATTCCAGTTATGGGAAAAAAATGACACCGTTTTATAGCTGTGTAGGATGTAACTGGCACCTTTTTTGTGTCTTACCTGAACTCATGCACCTAAGGATTACATTTATGTGGTTGACTCCTTTTTCTCAACTGAACTTAGAGCAACAACTGTGCTGAGACCTTATGGCTTCATCCAAAAGAGAAAAGATATTTTTATGAAACTTTTTTTTTTTAAATTTTAATGTCTGGTTGTCTTTTCACAGAGAATTTGCAATGATTTAGTAGCATTCTTATAACTAGCATGATCTAGTTACCTTTGTAGAGACATGTAATAAAAAGAAAAGACAAAATTGCATAGTCTTGGGAAAAAGTAAACAGAGGGTCTCAAGTTCACAAGAAAGCTGGGGAACTTCTGTTTCTACCCCATTATATCAGCTGGTTTAGTAAGAGGCATAACTTCTCTGAAACCTCTCTTTTGGATATAATCACTACAATTTTACAGAACAAGACATGTTCCAGTAGGATGACTTGGAACATCCTTTCTTGTATTTCTTTCCAGAACTAGAATTTCCCATTCCTTTGTTTATATGCAGTATTCTTGGGAAGGAAGAAGCCTGTCCTTCATTTATAAAATAATCATTAATGAAGTGTCTGAACAATATTTTTTTTAAAAAAAGGCACAATGCATATTTCGATGTCTAGTCGAACAGCAAATCCAAAAGGGTCTCTCTTGCCAGGTATGCATCATTCTAATCTCACTCTGCTGTCACCCCAAAGGAGCAGTTGGTCTTGTAAATGTACACAGATATCAGGGAGTAGCAAACTCTCCTAAAATATACAACTCTTGTTCTCAGTATCTGTCAGCCAGGATCAGCATTACCTTCATTTTTCTCTTCCATTTCAGGATCCTCTTTTTAAGCCTTTTTTGGTTTTGCTGTAGTGTGAGGCTAATTCTATTATAAGTCAAAATGTTGACAGGCGTATGTTTCCTCCGTCGGTTTAGAATTTGTGGGTGAATAGCGTGTCTCTGCCACATTTAGCTTTGTGCTTTGCTGGAACAGACTGTTCCAACACGTCATTTTTTTTTCTCCTAGGCCTCACCTTTCTGCCCATATGAAATGCAAGCTGCTTGCTATTTCTTATCTTGCTCCTGTGTAATGAACTAATTCTTTTCCTACACTGTCTCCTTTCTACTGTCATGTCTTTTCTACATTGCAGTGATCTTTCAGGCAGGAAATGGCTCTCTTCAAGCCAGGTGTTCTGCTTGATCGCTGCTCTGTGTTCAGGGCATCTATGGTGTTCTAGCGGCCTGGGGTCTCTGTTGGAGACCATGGAAGGAGATGGTCATGGTTCCCAGGGAACTAAGAGCCATTGGATCTACATCCTATGTTTTGATGCCAAGCTATGGAAGGAGATTCTAGACATTTCCTAATGTCTCTGTTTTCCTGTAAGCAGGAGCTACAGTTGCCATGGATATGTGTTGTGATCTTAAATGGAAGGGGATGTGGATGAGAAGGCATGTGCCACGGTGCAGTCTGTGCACTTAGACAGCGGTCGTTTCAGACTGTTGTAGTCAGTTTGACCCAAACCCAGCAAAGTGAAGTCCAGACTGCTCTACTAAATGGACAGAAAGAACTTGGACAAACAGCAAAGAAGGACTGGCTGAAGAGAATTTGCCAGTGCCAGGCAGCAGTGAATGCAGCTCATGAATTGGGAGTCAGTGGCCCTGCTGCTCAGCAGCAACATGCAAAGCTGCTTTTGTAACAGTTCTGCGTGGGGAGCAGACACCAGTCAAATACTTTGAATCGCACCCTGTGTGTGCTGCTACTGAAATGGAGGGCACAGGATGTAAAAAGAAACAGCACATCTGAATTTCCCCTCCCTATTTATAATTCTGTTCTGAGGGACAAAACACATTTTCTGGGAAAGGACCGTCTTAAAACTATTGGGCGGAATAAGAAAAGTGCATGTGCACTTTCCAAACCATCTCCAAATTTGAGTCCTGATGTGGGAAGTAGATTTGGACTAAAAACACCCAGGAATTTAATTTTTGGCTGGCAAAAGGCAGCCAGCTGAGGAACAACATAGGTAGCTAGAGGTCTTGAAGAAGTGCCTGCAGGTTGACTGAGAGGGGGTTTGTGCCACTAGCTAGATCATCAGAGATGTATACATTACTACAGTTTTTCCAGTAGCACTGGACTTTTCAGTGCTTAGTCTTCTTTTGTAGCCATGTTTATAGTTGTTTTTCTTAAAATAAAAATATGTTCTTTGAAGAGTTAGACCAACATATCTTTAGATATGTTTTTAGGCATTAAACAAGTGCTTCAGTAAATAGCCATCATTCTTTTCCTAACGGGTATATTGATGTGCTAACAGTTTAAGAGTTTTCCCGTTCTCTCCACAGAGTACATTCACATTTCGTTGTCTAATTTTTTATCCAAGCACCTGCCTTGCCTATTCTCTTTCTTCTCTGAATTGGGAACATATCTCTGCAAGACGTACAGGCGTATACAGAGGAAATTATTGATACAGGTGTTTCATGAGACTTAGAAAAGAATGCTTTTTAAGGTTTTTATCTTTCCAAGCATTAAATGAAGCATTTACTTTCCACATTTTTTTTTCTTCTGTGAAGAGCAAAATCTGCATAGGATTTCGTCATGGTTTAGGCAGTAGTTGTCTTTTCTTTTAATGATGCTTGGTGCCCTGTGAGAAATTCTGGTTTTATTAGAATCAGAGATGGGCTCCTGGTCTTCAATTGCAGTGGGGTTTACCCCTGTTGTGTTGGGATTTTTAGATGTTACTTGATAAACAGGTTGTGTAATTATCAGTTGCCCAACTACTTGCTGCCACTTAAGGGTTTGGTTTTATATGGCTCTCTTATCTGCAGTTGTTTTGTTTTCTAGAGAAATGCAACTTCATGTCACAACATTCTGCCTCTTCTGTCTCTGGACTCCTGTGGATGAGCAGTGAATTCTGGTGTGAACATCCCATGGCAGTTGTTAGGCTCTTTTTAATAGATTGGCTCCAGCTTCCAGTGCAGCCTTTAAAGCTGGGGGCACTTGGTCTGGAAAGCCCATCCTTAGTGCCTCGCTGAGATCTGTTTTTCAGTGAGTGGTTACCATTTAATTTCTGAGATACCCCAAGTGCTGATGATGGATCCCTGCTTTGGAGGGTGCTGACTGTGAGTCCTGGCCACTGGTTGCTGATGAGCCTGGCAGATTTTTCAGTTTTAATTTGGAATGGTGCCTCCTTTGGCACCAATCATTACAAAAGACAATTTTCTATTAGAGAAACAAGCTGTCCCTGGTACACTCTTCTGCATCTGTGCTCTTGCTGATCTATCCTTCTTCTCTTCCATTACCATGGATATTTGGTAGGCCCTTGAAACCTTTGGGTACTCACTCATCAACCTGTCCTGGAACACTGCTTCTTTTAGGGTTGTTGTGCTTTGAGAAGGACCAAAGTACCCAGGGATCCTGTATACAACATGTGCCCCTGTGTCCCTGACCCTCCCCATCTCCCCTGTGTCTTCTTATGATCCCCTTTCTCTCCTCTGTCCCACTCATTTCTACATCTACATCCATGAGCCAGCACTGTGCCCTGGTGGCCAGGAAGGCCAATGGCATCCTGGGGTGTATTAGAAGGGCTGTGCTCAGTAGGTCGAGAGAGGTTCTCCTCCCCCTCTACTCTGCCCTGGTGAGACCGCATCTGGAATATTGTGTCCAGTTCTGGGCCCCTCAGTTCCAGAGGGACAGGGAACTGCTGGAGAGTCCAGTGTAGAGTCACAAAGATGATGAAGGGAGTGGAGCATCTCCCATATGAGGAAAGGCTGAGAGAGCTGGGTCTCTTTAGCTTGGAGAAGAGGAGACTGAGGGGTGACCTCATTAATGTTTATAAATACGTAAAGGGTGAGTGTCAGGAGGATGGATCCAGGTTCTTCTCAGTGACAGGCAATGATAGGACAAGGGGCAATAGGTACAAGTTGGAACATAGGAGGTTCCACTTAAGTATGAGGAAGGGCTTCTTCACAGTGAGGGTGAGGGAACACTGGAACGGGCTGCCCAGAGAGGTGGTGGAGTCTCCTTCTCTGGAGACATTCAGATGGATTGGACTAGATGATCTTTCAAGGTCCCTTCCAATCCTTGATATTCTGTGATTCTGTGATCCTGCCTACTGCTCCTTCTTGACATGTTCTAGCCACTACTGCAAGATCACCTGGGTGCCCCAATACCACATCTCCCTGTGACTCCCTTGGCCATGCAAACATGACGTAGCAGCTGGGCTCATCCTGCAGTGGTGAATGCAGCTACAACTGGGTCTGCACCTCCAGGATCGCCATCATGTCCTAGAGGCAAGGGCCCTAGTGTCCAGGAGGGCTGAGGACCCTGGCAACTGGAGTACTACTAACTCATGGAGACTCCCAGGACAGAGGCATTTAGGGATGCCAGGGACCCCATCATCTGGGCACCTACCCCACCCCTGCAGACTCAATTATGCAGGTCATTTTTGACTGTGAGTCTTTTAATAGAAAATCTGGATATTGCAAAGAAAAAAAGGATATTAATAAATATTGAGTTGAATAATATTTCTGTGTGCCACATACAGTAGATATTTAAATTGACTCATAGCATTCAGTTTTGCCAGCAAATATCTAGATCTTCTGTGTGAAATAGTTCAATTCTAATAGTTAAGTATCTGTCAGATTTCTATCAGAGGAATAGTTAAATTAAGCAAGGATATATGCACTGCACTACTTAATACATAATGAGATTCTTTTGATGAATATGTTAGCTGAGATTAAGGCTGATAATTTAACCACTGACATCAGAGTGTATGGAAAATAATTCTTTTGCACTGAAACTTTCATTGCTGCTGGTATTTCCATGTGGTTACCATACATGCAGGGATCCAAAAAAGGCCATTTTCCTGGAGGCAGAAAGAAAACTGCAAAACCTTTAGAGGCAGCTGGGCAGAGAGCCATGGGTCTGACTTTGTTGACAGAAGAAAAAGGGATATTGGAGGGGAGTGCGGTCTGTGATGTTTTATAGGAAAAATCAATCAGACAGAAAACTCCTGATCAGTCATAGCCTAGTGTTGCCTCAGCTCGTTCTGAGCATCTTATCTCCCAACTGCCAGTACCAGTTTTAGGTCTTTGGGAGAGAATGGTCGTTTCTTGCTGGGAAATGGATGACTGTCATGGTGCTGCTGGCTGGTCCTCCACCCCCAGAACACTGATGGCTTCTTAAAATTACTGCTGATTTCTCAGGAACAGATTGTATGGTTTTGTATGAGTGCTGCATCTGTTGAATGTTAAATAAATTTTGTGTGTACTGGTGTCAGGAGACAGAAAGAATAAATAGTCCCTAAGCAGACAGAAGGCTATATTTAGGTCTAGGCCAAGTATGCCCTCTGCCTGCCAAATGCAAAAAACCAAACTAAAATGCCTCTTAATTTCCTGCTGGAAAGTGTTGTGTAATTTTTTCTTCATTGTGTTTTAGAACTTTCAAATATGGCTACAGTCTAGTGTCAGGCAGCTGCAATGGTCCTTTCTCTGTGACATCTCCAAGAGCATACAGTGTTACCTGCATGCTGTCAGGGCCATGGGGCACTAACACCGGCCCTCACTGTCCCTGCCCAGCCTCCCCTGGGGCCTCACCTCACCCTTATGGCTCAGGCCCTCACTTCAGCTCCTGCCCCGGAGATACCACAGGAAGCTGATCTCCAGCTCAGCCACAGCCCTGGCCTGTCCAGCCATGGGCTCTCCCAAGCCTCGCCTGATCTGCATGCTGACATCTTGGTCTGGCCTTAGCCCATTTCCATTCCCTAGGCTCTGTGTCGGATCATGGTTCTCTGCACCAGGCCTGAATCTTAACCCCGCACATGGGGGCATGTCCAGGCCTGGCCTTGTCCCTTCCCTGTCCCCAGGGAAGTGACTGATGGCTGGGGCTGCCCCCAGACTTTCCTAATCCCTGGCTGGGGTGGTAGGACAGATCCTGGCTGCGAGACGCTGCCCTGGCAGCCCCAGGGAGCCCCTGCTGCTACTGGACAGTGGTGCCCTGACATATGTGGTGTTCAGTCTTTCCAATACTACCACTGTAAGACTCCTTTCACCATTTCAGCTACTATGAAAGATTAATCCACAAAAGTCTTAGGCTAAAGGGAAAACAAACGACTTCTATGAATCCTGCTTTATGATTATTTTTTTTTGTCAAGAGCACAAGACTCCCTTTTAAAGAGGCACTCTGTCCTTGGTACAAAGTCTGGGGAGTGTGCCTGTGCTGCAGTGAAGTATGGAGGTTCCTGAGCCAGTTTTAAATGACGTGTACTGGATATCACGGAGGAATCCAGCTGTGGGAGTCAGCACAGGCTAAATTTACCCTGCTTCTCTGCACTGTGACCATACTATGGTTTAGAGGTTTGACAAATGGTCTGCAGGTCTGAAAGCTTCAGGAACAGCCTGGCATTAATCCCAGGTTCAAATAGGAAGCAAAGAGTGCCAAGAGACATTGGAAAAAGAAAAAGAGCTGCTTGTCACCAGCACTTGGAGGACTTTAGTCCTTCAAGGGGAGATTCTGAGCTCTCGAGGAGAGCAGACTTTCATAAACCGCTTTCCAGTTTTACAGTTGTAAAGCCAGGCTGGATTTTTTGTTCCCAGCACTTCTGAAGTTGTTGAAGAAAATTCCAGTTATTGAAAGCCTCTTTTTTTTCTCCCCTTTTGCCAAGACTGACTCTCATAAGTAATGCTGAGCCTGCGCACACTGCTCGATCAGGAATGAAGCTGCAGCTTATCATGAAATAGAGAACGACAGCGTATACCTTTGTGGGAAAGATGAAGAAATAGGAGAATAACTCTTATTCTCTTCTAAAGCTTTTTTAGAGTAATCTGTCAACCCTAATTTTTTCTTTTATATATTGCTTCCTTCCATGTACCATGTACAGGCTATGCATAGATATGGGTAGCGAACCACCAACTCCAAGAGCCCGAAGTGTTTTGGAACACATTACAGCATGAAAGTCAAGTTGTTCAGGTCTCACTTAAAGCCCAACACAAAGTAAGGCTTCATGACCTGCCATTTCAGGAAAGGATAGTTCTATTTTAAATGTTTCAGGATGTGATAATGACTCGCTGGGTCATCAGTGTTTTGAATGCAGCAGATTCTGTTGTGTGGGTACATATGTATACGGCGCATATATCAGCAAGAAAAAACTAGAGTTGACTATCTACTTACTTCCACTTCTCATTTCTATAACCTGGAGGCCTTTATAGTTGCTTAATCTGAATCTAAAAATGCAGTAAATACTGCATGGTGGGATTAGGAGGTTTCTACACAACCCATTGGAGAAGTAACAAAGAGTTTTTGCATAACTAAATGCTTATTTCTGGTATCCAGCAGAAAGCAAATCACCTAGCTGAACCGCAAATTTAAAACTGACTATGAATGACCAAGGGAATGATATAATTTCTGTAGCCAGCCAGGTAAAAAACTCAAGTCTTTGATCTTGGTCTGTGGTAAAAATGCTGCTCTGATTAATTTGATGCTTAAATGGGTATAAATCAGGAATAACTCCTGTAAGTATTACATCTGTACTTTGCATTCTGATAAGTCTCATGGGTCCGATAATGATGTGATTTAAAGTATCATTGAGGATTTATTAGATTGAATTTGTACTGGTTTTGGCTGGAGTAGAGTTAATTTTCTTCATAGTAGCTAGAATGGGGTGTGTTTTGGATTCGTGCTGAAAACAGTGTTGATAACACAGGGATGTTTTAGTTATTGCTGAGCAGTGCATACACAGCATCAAGGCCTTTTCCACTTCTCACATCACCCCACCGGTTAGTAGGCTGGGCGTGCAAAAAGTTGTGAGGAGACACAGCCAGAACAGCTGACCCCAGATAACCAAAGGGATATCCCATGCCACATGACCTCTAACCAAAGGGATATCCCATGCTGTGTGACGTCATGCTCAGCATATAAAACTGAGGGAGGAAGAAGGAAAGGGGGGACATTCAGAGTTATGGCATTTTGTCTTCCCAAGTAACCACTATGTGTGATGGAGCAATATGTTCCTGGACATGGCTGAACACCTGCCTATGGGAAGTGGTGAATGAATTCCTTGTTTTGCTTTGCTTGCAGGCATANGTGCAAAAAGTTGTGAGGAGACACAGCCAGAACAGCTGACCCCAGATAACCAAAGGGATATCCCATGCCACATGACCTCTAACCAAAGGGATATCCCATGCTGTGTGACGTCATGCTCAGCATATAAAACTGAGGGAGGAAGAAGGAAAGGGGGGACATTCAGAGTTATGGCATTTTGTCTTCCCAAGTAACCACTATGTGTGATGGAGCAATATGTTCCTGGACATGGCTGAACACCTGCCTATGGGAAGTGGTGAATGAATTCCTTGTTTTGCTTTGCTTGCAGGCATAGCTTTTGTTTTACCTATTAAACTGTCTTTATCTTAACTCACAAGTTCTCTCTCAAGAATCTCTTCTGATTCTCTCCCTCTTCTCACCTAGAGGGAGTAAGTGAGTGGCTGTGAGGTGTTTGCTTAACTACTGGCTGAAGTTAAACCACGACAGAGTATTCTGGAGCACTTCTCTATTTGAAAGGAGAAAGTAAGTTAAAAGAAAGATAATTTACAAGGAAAAGCCAAGTCATGAAGGCTCAATATGAGGGCATGGTTAGATACATGGCAATGCTTAATCCTTACTGTTCTGAATCCTTCAGGCCAGGCTTGCAAGGCTGGGAGCTTTTCTGTTCTTGCTCCTGGATGTACAGACTGCTTAGAGGACAGAACAGTCCCCATCTCCTCATTTTGGGTTGGCTTAATAGGAACTGTGTAAAGGACAAAATTCAACATATGTTAAAAGTATATGCCTGTAGGCTACATCTATCATGCAGCTAGAAGTCTGCTGCCTTATAAATCTAAGTAACCAGGAAAAATGAAACCAGAGCCTCCAAAAGACAACTGTTATGATCAGGCATATGGACAGCCAAGTGAATAATGCTGCCAGGAGGAATGCCTACAGTGCAGCAGTTGGGAAATACTGATTAAAAAGTCCTAAAGTGGCTGCTTGCCCCTGACAAGTTGTTTCTGCTGAAGCACTCATCTTGCCGGGCTGATAGTTTCTAAATGTGCTTTCAGGCTTGTGCATTTTGGATGTGTTTAGCTGAAGCTGGTTTGTTCTTCCTCTATAGAGAGGGAAGCAAGCCTCCTATTATACCCATCATTTCAGCTTATCATCACCCTCCTGGGAATCTTCAGTTTCTCAACAGAACTGGCTGGAAACCTCCCTCATGCATCATTTCCTGAAGAATTCAATCAGCTTAGAATGAAAGGCTGAAAGCCAAAAGCTGCAAATAACCTAAGCTTTATTTTGGCAAAAGGCAACACAAATGTATCTGACGCTTTTGTTCTAGCTTTTGTTTTACCTATTTTTTTCCTCCTCATCCTCATTGTATGTGAAAGGTGAGGATGAAATATGCCTCTGTCAGACATTGGGCACTATTGAAAATAGACATGTCTCTAGTAAGATGTTTTGAGTGTGTGTGATAAGGGTTTTTTATATTATAGTTAAGAATATATCTATGTCAAACTGCTGGCAATCTGATTGAAGCTATCACTTTGCAATCTTTTACTCTCCTATATTTTTTTTTTGTAATTTATTTTATTATGTGAATACACTGTTGCTCATTTGTTTTATTTGTTATGTTAAATAAACTCTTGGTACAGTAGTACCAGCAACATAAAAAAAAGCAAGTTCTTTTGCAAGGGTCAACAATGAATATATTATCTATTAATTTCATTTAGCCAGTGTTAGAGCGTTATCACAGTAATATTTGATCATTGTGAGCAAAGTCATATCAGTACTATTTAATATAAATTGGAAACCAGAACTTAATAACATTGCTGTTTCTACAAAACCATGTCTGCTTCAAAACAGCCTTAGGACCATGGCTGCATCTCATTCAGCACAGTCATATTCTTGATGCATAATATTTCTGTGGGCTCCTGAGAGTTATTTTTTTGCACTTAAGAGTACTGGTATTAATTCTGCCTGAAGCCTTCTCAGCCCCTTGATACCAGAACTGTCTGTGGTATACATTTTGTCATGTATATGGCCTTTTGATGTCTCCAGGTAATAGAAGTGTTGAATCTACATGATATTCATAGCTGTTGACAGCTACATACATTTTCCTAATCAGAAGAAGCAAGTTCAGAATATGGTTGTTATTGCTACTGTTGTTCTTTTTTAAACTTCGTTATGGTAATCATGCCAAATGTCACTATTTGAGGAAGGTGAAGGAGCTGATGAAGTTAAGTTCTGAGATTGCTGTATTATAAAGAGTGCCTGCAAATGTTCTTCATGAAAAACAAATGACAGACCTGAGTTTCTTCTCCCTGGTTTTGCTTGAGTGGTGGCAGGCGTGAAAGATGGGCAAGAACCTCAGGTAAAAACCTCAGGGAAAATGTATACCAACACTTAAAAATTATATAGTTGGCAGTTGATTCCTTCTTTCAGAGACTGCAGGCTGGCAGTTAGTGACAGTAGTGCAAGCCATTCTTCCCCCAGGCAGCAACAATACCCTCTTCTTTATGTCTTTACTGACATTTAGCTATTTGGATTTGTCAAGTGTCTCTTCTGGAGTCCGAATAACACTACATGAAACAACTGCTAATATCTTCTAGTCCATGCAAATGTTTTTTCTCTTCTACTCCGGAGGTTTCAGAGTAGAACTCTTCTAAACTAACAGCACATAATTTTGCAGAAATGTCTGTATGTTTGGGTGTACATCAATAAACACACACATAGATACATATACATGTATAAACACAAATTCATCTTTTTTAATGTTCTTGTGGCTGTGAATGCTGATGATAATACATGGTAAAATATAGGCTCCCATTGCAACTCAGTTGTTATCTGCTAACTAACAAAATCAAGTTTCCCAGACACAAATGGGAATTAGTGAGCTTTAACTGTATTTTGATTTTTGGCTGCTTAAAAATTTTTCTGACTAGTCTCTTCATTGTAAGTATCAGATGTTCTTCATGGTCAGATTGTATAGCAGACCTACATGGAGAGCAACTGAATGATGCCAGTGACTCTAGACACCTTGTATATCATCTTCTCCTACTCTCTTGGAGCAAAGGTACCTGCAATTGTGCGACTTTCATTGACAGGTGTATAATAAAGGAGATATGGTTATTAATGTGATTGGCTCAGTTTTGTTTGGGGGGTTTGGAGGGTTGATCTCAGGAGAGTTTATGCAATGTGATCATAGTGAAGTGCAACATTGGACAGAAGTGAAAAGTATACTAACTTGGAGATCCATATGTCAGATGCTCCGAAAGCTTCTCTGCTGGATATGCATACTACTGCTGTGAGCACAATAAAGAAATCTTTGTGTTGGGAATCATGTTGTCCTTAATCAGTGCTTCTTCATAACTACATCATGAGCTAAGACTTGCTCAGTTGCTGTGTTAGCTCATGAGTGGATTGGCATTGCAGTAGTGAGTCTTTTATTTGAGGTCAAAACATTACAAGACACTTAAGAGTTCTCCTGGATAAAGCCATATTAAGTATGTGAGAGAGAGTATGAATGAGATTTACAGCAAAGGTCTGTCCTTCTCTCTAGATGACTGATGGATGGAGACCCTCATCTTGCTTGCCCATGTGAACTTGGCTATTGCTCAACATAGCAGCAGGACCTGGAGTTCTTTGCAAGGTAAGGGCTTTGAAGCTCTTTCAGCTGTTCAATGCACATTTATGTCCATAGACAAAGAGGTACTGGTATGTCTGACAGAATAATCTCAACGTGTCAAGAACTGTAATACATGACAGAGACGGGAGATGGAAGAGATGGAAAATGGAGACAAGCCCATAGAAGAGTGACCACAAAGTCTCATGCAAGTATTCTGCATCATTTTCTGAAAGGTAACACCCTTCACTGTCTTATAATTAAACTCCCCTGTGCTTGGTGGAAGCAGAAAGCATAAACTGGTTACCGAGATCTTAAAAATATATCTTGTCTACCCTGTAAATCACTGGGTATGCCAGTATCATCTTTAAAAGATAAAATACACATATGTGTTTGAATATTTTATGTATGGCTTAGACACTTTATGCCACAACTAATATGCTTTAGTCAGCTATTTAATATTATGTGACCCCTTATTCTTGAATTCCAAAGTCACCAGTGTCAGACTGTTAAAGATTAACTTGACAATTATTTTGAAAAATGTAACCTGACTTCATTAACCTCTTGTAAAGACACTTGATGTTAAAATGCACCATTACCTAGTTCTAAGCCTGACACGGTAATGCACTTCACACTTTATTGCTCTTAATGCTCTACTAGCAGATACGATTCATCCTTTCTTATAGTAAATGAAACAATTATGTATTTATTTTACTCTTGGGTCTAAGGTCCAGGTACTCAGGTATTTATTAGAGAAGCTATCAAAATGTTTTGGTGAGCCCTTAAAGCCTTAATTGCTTTTGTCCATTAGCCATTACCACTGAAAAGCCTAAAATACCAACAATACTTCCATATCCCCAGTGAGACCAAAGCTGGGCAGTTCCCCATGCATCTTGCTAATACTCAGGAGAGGTGCCCTCTCCCATAGTATGTTTTCCTGAATAATCGGTCTCAGCTGCCCAGTTTGACCTCTTAATGATTTAAAAGGTTTTCTAATTTAATAACAGAAATTAATAAAATAAGCTTGATACCAGTTTCAGCCTAGGGCTTTCTTTTCCTCACTTTGCACCGGCAGTGAAGATGATTGCTTTTCTAGCAGTAATATTCTTTCTAGTCGTCTTTTCTAGGAAGTGATGTAGAGTTCATTGCCATGCTCTGAATTCCTCTTATTTGTCTAGGGACTTTGGGTTTTGTGGGTGGGTTTTTTTCTTTTTCTTTTGTTTCATGCAAGACCTTAGCTCAAGGCTAAAGTCATATAGAAAAAAGGGAAAATATGGGGGTCTTATCTCTCAAAGTAATTTTACTTTATTAATTTTTGGTGCTGATGGAATCCCAAGTGAACTCATCATTTGGTGAATGGAAGGGAAGAAGGAAGAGATAAAGAAGCACCATCTGTCATGTGGAAAGCCTTTCCAAAAAAGTTTAGACCAAACTTAAAGGAATGGTCAATATAGACAAGAAGAGTATTTCTCATTAGGTGCAAGTATTTGACCTTTCCAAGATGTCCCCTATAACAGGAGTTTGTGAGAAACTAGTCTGCCACCAGTTGTCAAAGCTTGACCTGAACAATGAAATTGAGAGGGCAAAGCTGTCATTATCTTGCTGGTCATCTTTCTTCTTCCTGTAATTCTTCTGGTCTGGCTGAGCTGGGGTCACCAATGCAACTTCTGTCCTTGATCTGGTGGTGGGCAATGGGTTCCATGTTGTGTGTGAACTGCATTGACTGTGACAATGACATCAGAGAGAGTTACCTGAACACTGATCTCCTGTACTAAAGCCCTGGGTAACAGTGATAACTTACTTAAAAGTCACACAGCTATGTACAGACACCTGAGCTGGGTTTGCTTATGGTGTCTGAGCCATATAACACTGCAATGTGGTGCACAGGTGTTTCCTCATTCTAGCTGTACCAGAAATATGAAGTAGGCATAAAACTGGAGAGGCAAGTTATCTCTGCAGAGCTCTGATGAAACTGCTGCAGAAATTCTGTATCTGCTTCTGGTAGACCTGGTTTTAGCCTAATAGATTACAGACCTTGAAAAATATGAAAAACCTTTTGTCTCTCAGTCCTGGAGAAATATATTTGTCCAATTGCCTTCTGAGTTCTTTATGTACTCTTTCTACCTTACTTTCTTTCTATCTTCTTCAAAGTATTCAGTTGAAGCATGACAAGGGACTGTGTCAAGGAGGATCTTATTTTGAAAGCATTAGGTAAATCAGATTCAAATCACACTGATAGCTCTGTAACTTACCACCTAACTCTTTCTCTTCCTTTGGCGTCTTCCTCAAAGACAAATGGCCTGAATTAGAATAAACAGATTTTTCCTTAATCTGGAAGAACAATACATAGACTTGGTTTTTTTCATTGTAGTGGTGAGCCATATCTGAGGATTGGAACACCAGTCCCATTGCCTGTATACACTGGGAAGTAATGGTTGCAGCACACAAAAAATACAATTTTTTTGTGCCGCTAATTCTCCGATTGTTCCTTTTTTCTCCTAGTATTTAATGACAGGAAAGCACTGTTTTTTTTTTTTTTAAGGATATGCTATAATGTTTCCAAGCGACTCTGTTGCGAAATAGAGTGAAAATTCCAGTGGAATAGTACATTTTTGTGTATTTGGATTCTGCTGGGATTGTGCATGTTTTCTGGATGTCATTCTCCAGGTAAGAAATCAGGGGGTTAATCCTGTTCTCTTTGTTCCCAGTGTATTCCTGAATGACACAGAGTAACCCAGGCTGATCAGGAACCAGTTGCCAACCTCTGCTATGGGTATAGACCCTCAGAGGAGCTCACCAGTCTCTATTAACAACGATATGTGTGGACGCAGAGCTTGCTGCCAGTTCTGAGCAAGGTGACAGCTACATCGATGACAAACAAAAAACTCAAGAGTGTCAATATGGATACAAACCTTGCTTAGAAAACTATTCTCAGCATGCTGAGCTCACAAAATGCTCAAGATTGAGACACTAGAAATAAGAGCAGATATTTCAACACCTTCTGCTCACACTGCCAGGAAGGATTCAAGCTTTCTAGGGAACTCTCCAAATGGATCCAGATAACTAGCGTCCACAGAGCTGGGCAAGTGGAGAATGTGAGTGGTGTTGGCAGCCAGGCAGAGAGCCAGCTAGCTGTTCATTTCCAGACTTTCACGGCTGCACAGAGCATAGCATCTCCCAGTACCACTTAGTAAATTTATGACATCGTTGGCTGTTACCAGGGAAACACAGAAACTACACATTTGGATCTTGGCAGCTAGGTGGAAAGAGGAAATATCTTGCTCTTTTGGGGGTCAAATTAAAAAAAAAAAAAAAGCAGAAACAAATTCCAAAACAGCTTTGAATTGAAACTAAGTTGGGGTAGGTTAATAATTCCAAACCAAACAATTATGTATGCTAAAATGCCAGTGTGTTCCCTATTATGTCACTCACAGAAAACAAACATAGAAGATCAAGTGCAGGACCTCTAACTTCATGCAACTTAAACGTATCCTTCAGACATAAGACCATTACTGTTGACTCACAACTTCAGTTCTGAGCAGTGGATTTAATAAGCTACTTCTAGGTATCCTCTGATCAATGATTTTTCAGAAAGTGATGATAATTGTTGCTTCTTGAGTGTTTGCTTGTGTTTCACAGGAAAGAAAGTATGCAGTGTTTTATGCATTTGTGTGCAAATACCATTACTATTGTGATGAAATATGTGCTTTTTACAGCTTTAAAAAACGTGGTGTTTTTATGAGAACTGGTGCCTTTAGATATGCATTTTATGGCTTTTATGTGCTTGAGATTATTGGTTACAGAAATCACATTTTTTGTCTTTTAGTAACATTACCTGATGTTTTTATTTATGTTGCTTGTTTACATGAAAACACTACTTTTTAAATGGATTATTATTAAAGTATTGAGTAGTTGAGGCACAGCTAATATATAAACTTTTGCACAGGCCAGTTTGATTTAATTCACATTGCACAAGAGGTATAGGTTTGGTATGTATTTGATGTAACTTTGCTGCAAAGGCAGATGGAACAGTCTTGAGTGAGGATTCAAGCTGAACTCAGGTCTGGAGTTATAACAGGTACTTTGTCTCCTTTCATACTTGCAAGACTATGGGTTGTATGTGGCTGTAATTCCACCTGGAGATCCCATGTCAGAAAGGTAGAGGTTGTTAGGCTCACTGGATATGGGGGAGATCTGAGATAACCTGTATGGACCTGTGGACTCATCCTGTTTGGCTGTGTCTCCACTAAGGAGCAAAATTCTGTAGGAAAAATCCCCACATTAATAATCTGGTGTCAGATATATCCATGATGGAGGTTCTTATGTGGACATTGAGCAGCATTTCTAACACTGTTCCGTAACTGTATTATAGAATCATAGAATCGAATCATGGAACCATTCAGGTTGGAAGAGACCCTTGGGATCATCAAGTCCAACCATCTGCCCTACTCTACAAATTCCTCCCCTACACCATATCTCCCAACACCACATCTAAACGACTCTTGACTCTTGATTAAAGAGCACAGGAACATGTTTAATACAATTTGTGTCCTCCTGTATCAAAAAACAGACAAGACCTGCTTGCCAAACAATGTCTGTCTTTCTCCTGTTTTTTCGTGGCTTTAAATCTTGGGGTTTCTGTGCCACGTACAGTCTAGAGCGTGGATTGATGTTCCCTGTTTGCCTTGTTTCAGTGGGATAATGACCAAGGAGACTGCTGAGCCATGGATGGATTGCAGGGATATGCCATGAGAAAGCTGTCCAGAGTCATCTGCCCACATGCTGTGATGCTGGCTCACATTTCCAAAGCAGAGTTGCAGACAGAGGAGATCATGAGTGCTCCAAAGAACTTAGCTATCTATGCAAGTTCCTTTTTTTATCCTTTGTAGTCAGTCACTTTAAAAGGCTCCTTTTTTGGTCCTCTTCAGTTAGACAGCTGGTTTCTCGTGCTTGCATGCCTGGTCACAGCCCTGAGACTTACGACTGGGGCTGCAGCAGCCAGTGGGGTTGTTGTCACGGTTTTCTCTCTGGATAGTGGAAATATCATCCTTCCCCACTTTCCTTTTTTAAGGGTAGGGAAGATGTTTCCAAAGATGAAGGAATTTACTTCTTGGGAAAAGTTATCTACAACCAGCATGAGTCCCCCACCCAGATTTTCAGGCTGGACATATGCTCTGGAATTCCCATGGGGAGGAAAACATTTTGGTTTGGTAGATTCATGGTGTTTGCAATCTCTGCCATTGAACTAGGTACACTCCTGTGGCCTGCATGCTCATCCCAAGTACACTCTCCAAATTCTGGCTCCTCTGGAACTACTCTTAAGTACCCACAAGAACTACAGCCCTGTGTGAGCCCCACACAGGCCTTTAGGAAAATAAATGAATACAACAAGCATGCATTAATCAGACCAGTATATGGTATTTATTATTTCATATGCACTGGCACTTACAATTGTAAATTTCTGTAGGACATCTTCATGGTTGTGCTGAGGCTCTTCCTATGTTTATGTGGTGAAGTGGAACAGAAGGGGCAATTTATTAGGGGATACAGGTATAGAAAGACAAAGAGCCGCTATATAATGCTCTCTTCAGCATAAAGATACTGACTCTTGGACTCAGAGAAAGGGGAATGAAGGGAACTCAATGAAGAGTATCCTCAGACAGTAGGTTAATTGTCTTTTGCACATTTTCATCTTCCCTTTTTTGAGGATTAAAATGCAAAGAATTTCCCACACCTGAACCTCAGAGTCATTCACACTATGTATTTATTTATTGAATTCAACTGGATAGGAACCTTGTCCCCCAAAGAACACAGTTGTGAAGAGCCAGAAAACAGATCATTACATCTGGTAACTGCATTGCTGTAAGCTGGTAACAGCAATGGACACATTGCTTCTCTCCATTCTTTCTGGATTGCACTGTGATGGGACGATAAAGGGAATTTCTGCTACGCACATTGTGATTATGATAGATGAAAGCCCCTCTAAAGATGACACTTTCTGTTCTCTTTCTTGAACTTCTGGTGTACGTTGAATCTTGGTTGCTGATTAAAGTGGCAGCACAAATAATCAAGTTTTTAAAGCCTCTAATTTATAAATCTAAGAAGAGCAATAAGAGAAGCTGAAGTATATTCTCTTCTGACTGGTGTATCATTAACGTATCATTAATGTATCATTATTTTCCCTGTAAAATAGCTAATTCTGCAGTATGGCTGAAAAAGGGATCTGGGCTGACTTTCAGTCTCCGGTGGGCTGACCTTTAGGAAGGAAGTCTTCCTGTTGCCTTCATTGTGAAAAAAGGGACACTGTGAGAGACACTTTTCAAAGCAGTGCCTCAACTTCAGCCCTATGTTGAAGGATTTGGTGGTCTGCAGCTAGGGATAGTGGTGTCATTTAAAAAGGGGATGTGCTGGCTGTGAGCTGACATGGGCATTTTTGAGTTGCTATACTCCTCAAAAGGGACTTTGCCAAAAAAGGAGAAGAATTTGTCACTTATTAGAACATATTTTGACTGTACTATGCAAGCAAATTAGTAGAGTCTCTGTATATGAGTAATGGCAGTCTTTGAAATGAAAGAAATAAGGGTGCTTTTTGTGCACTGAAGAATTTTTGCTATTGACTTCACTAGAGCCATGATTCTTTACCAGATTAATGTCCTGAAAGTCCCTAAAAGGGCTACTGCAAATTTATAAATCGTAATGACAGTCCCCAGTTGACATGACAACCAGCACCTCTCCTGCTTAGGATCCAGCCCTGCAAACATGTAACTCTCTGCCTCTACTACATTCACTCACTCATGAAATTCCTTTTGTTAACTATAAAAATCGAGAACTATAAACACTTTTTTTTTTTTTCCAAAAAAATTGTTTGAAGGCAAATTATACTCCTGGGTACTTATTGTTTCAGTGTTTGGACTTCAAACACTCTGGGATATGGGGATTTGTTTCATAGCTACAGTCCTTGCTGGAATGTTTTAAAACTGTGTAAACATTCCTACTAGTTTTATGGGTTTCTAAACTGTTTCTTTATGTGCATACAAATTTAAGTTGACAGTGTACTTTCCAAACTTCCATTAAATAGGGTCAACTTGCTATTGATAGAGGAATATCTCTGAAATAGCTTTATGATGTCTTGCAATGGAAGACTTTTCATTATCTCCAATAAGAAAAACAACCTAACATGTATTTTTAAGTCTTTTATCAGTTCATACTGTGCCCTAATGTCTGTGGGACTCCTACTGGTCAAAAGGGGAAGAGAGTGAAAAAGTGCAAGGATAACTTAACAGAGAAAGGAACATATTTTCACTGTACATTGTGTTTGCCAGTTACTGTTATCATGCAGTCATTGAAGGTCTCAGTGCTTTGAACCTTCTCACTTAGAGATTGCAATACTTTGGTGCTTTCCTTACATAACTATGTTTTACCTCTTTTCAAGTGCGTCGGTGCTGCCTTAAAAGATCAGTAGAGAAAACTCCTGCAACTACACCGTCTGTTTTCAGTTTTCCTTAATCTGGTGTCAGCTGAGCTCTTACAATCCAGATGATTAAAAGGGACAGAGCTAAACTTGCTGCATTTTGGGGCCCTTTCCAAAATTAACTTCCCTGCCTGCTCCTCCACACCCCCCCATCCTGAAAGTGGAACATAAAGCAAATGTTCTCTACTTTTATCAGTGGAGCCAAATTCCATACGTTGTGGCTCACTTTGCCTCACTTTGCTACTGGATTCTGCAAGAGGCCTACTATAGATGCCTTAGCAGAGCTTTGATTCATCATAACGTACATCTTTGCTCTTATTTGTAACTGCAGCACCCCTGCTTGTCCGCTAATTTTTATCCGTTCGGTTTCGCCCTGCATACCCTCGAGTGTCCGTTACGAGGGTATGTACTTCCACTGATCACTTGCCCATTCTTAGTAGCGCGTTTTCCCCGTGTGACTTTCCACGTTAACCCCACGTTAAAAGGGACAACCGCCCTTCCAGAGGCAGCTCCCAGTTCCGCCGGGGGGACATTGAAGGCAGCCGGCGGTCGGCGCGGCGCGGCCTTGCCTGCCCTCTGGCGGCGGAGGCGGGGCGCAGCGGCAGCGCCCGGCCGCGGGGCTGGGGGTTCCTCCCGTTGCCCCGTGGTGAGGGGGGGTCGGAGGACAGCCTCGTCCACGCAGCTGCGCCCCTGAAGTGGCACACCTTTGTGCTGTGTCCCACGTCTCTTCCCTGCCTCAGCACGGGAAATTGCTTCCAGCCTGGTGACATTGGAGCCAGGGCATGTCTAGTGCAGGTGACACACTGGGGCAGGAACAGGGGCAAGCATTGACTTCCCACCTGAAGGCAAGGAGCTCAAATAGATGATGTCCGTGCTGCAGATACCTGTCCTCCTGCCACAGGTGATGGGACAGACTTATGCATACCTAGAGTCCTAGAGCTTCCCGTGTGTGTGCCAAGGCTGAAATGAATCGGGTTTGCCTCTTTGGAGCTAGGAAACAAGAGTTGGCTGATTTCGATAGACAAGGCCGTGCTACAGGTACCTGAAGTCAGATGAGAAGGACCTAGCAACGGTTTGCAAGTTGTACCTTGCAGGGATCTTGATAGAGCTGCTCATGTTTTAGGGTAGAAGAGAGTAGGGAACTCTGACTCCTTGTTTCTTGTGTGCAAGAATGCGTTTGCGATACTTTTGTGATCAGCATCATACTTTTATTGATGTGTTTAGTTTTGCAAAGACACGCAGGAGTCTTTGTTACCTGCGCTGTTACCTGCAGGAGCACCACATCTCCAGCAGCTGGTACATGCTACTTCACAGAAGTTGGGGAGCAGTAGGGGTAAGAACTGAAAACATAAAAAAAAGGGGCCACAGAAGAGCAGCTCAGAAATGCAATAGACAGAGAAGACGTGAAACAGATGGAAACTAGAAATATTTCAAGAAAGAGCTATTGGTAAACACGTCTGCGACTCTGGACAGGGGGAGGTATTTTCAAAACAGGGCAGCAATAAGAAGAAAGCTGAGCACTCTCGTTCTGAGATGTGACGTGGGGAACGTTACACAATAGCCCCAAACTGAAACAGAAGATGTATTATTGCATGTAATGAGAGAGGCTGGGAAGAAAAACTGACCAAAGTCAGAAAAACACATCCAGAGAGCTAGGGCAGACAGAAATCTCTAGGGAGAACATCACAAAGACTGACCTCATGATGGCCTTTGGGAGAACTCAGAGCTGGGAATATCTGGCAAAAACATTTCCTTTTGGTTGTTTTTTTTTTTTTTTTTTTTTTTTTTTTTTTTTTTTTTAACTCTTCGGCTCTGTGTGCAACTGTTGTATTGGAAATGTCAGAGCACTTTAAAACAAAATTAATTTTAAACATTGCTTAGATTAACATTTAAAATTATTGTTACTGTGTTTAATTTTTCCAGGTAATTATTTCTTTATTCCAGAACACACATTTTTTGTAGTTAGATCATGTAGATTGTAGACAGATACGCGCATTCTGGGCATGCACATTGTAGGTCCTTAACCCGGTCCTGTGTTAACTTCATTATAAAGACCACTCAGAGTGGTACTACATTGATGACCTAAGCTTGTTCTTTAGGAACAAGCCTATTTTTTGTCACTAATAAAACACAATGTCTTTCTTTAAGCACTGAGCTCTATGCATGCACGTCACCTACACAGATGCCTTGGATTTTCCATATTATTTTCCCCATTTTAGAGCTATACCACCAACAGGAGAAAATACACATTATTTCTCAGCATCTCTAGTGCTACCTATATTTGCTATTATTTGACAATAATGAATGTGTAAGTATTTATTTTTGCTGTATTCCCAGCAGCACTTTCTGTGAGTAACCAAACTAGAAGCAGTGTATTTCTCTTTCTGAAGAAAACGTACTTTCTGCAAGCAAGAATATGCCAATAGTTTGCCCTTCCCAGTTCGTTTTTCTGCGACTGTTTGTCTTGGATGTCTTAAAAATTTCCAATGATTTTAAACCTGTAGCATAGAGACCTGGGCAAAGCTGGCAGGGAAGAGCTGACCTCAGAGATGATGTGACAGCAAACTGAGCAGATAAGGGTGAAGCGAGGAAGAGCTGATCTCTAGGCCACGGGGTCTTTCTTTGGTAAGTCTCTTCCCAAAAGCTGTGTACTACATCTTCAGATAATTATCTTGAATTTAATCTATTTTAGCTAACTTTGTTACATTTTCTGTTTGTTTTTAAGCATTACCATTCTTGGAATCTCTGGTTTACCTAAAAGGACAGATTGTCAGACAGAGACTCTAAACTGTGTGGCTTTCTCTTGGGGGACAAAAGAGATGGAGAGCAGAATGGCTGTGCTTGAGCAAGTACGTGCCGGGATCATTCAGGCTGTGTTATGCTAATTGACTTTCAAACAAGATCTGACAATGTAAGCAGATTTGGGCAGCCTCTCAGAGCTTGTAAGGCTCTAAGTGGATTTTTCTACTCCTGGCCCTATAAGCCACTGACTCTATTCTCCAGATCTCCCTGCAAGACACTAACTCTGTTCTCCTGATCTCCCTTTGCAGGCATAAATGCACTTGTGTTTCCTTTATTTTGCTAATTCTCTGCTTGATGCGAGAGGCTCTGATGTCAAGCAACAAAGAGTTGTCTTCTGACCTGGTGCTGTGGGGTTCTGTGCACCTCTAATAATATGCCGAGCACTTTCAATTTCTACTGGCATCTCTGAGAGTTTCAGGCTATCAGAAATGTTGGGGCTCGGACTCCACTCAAGTCCTCATTTGAAGGCAGCATATGATCCCTCAGTTTCTCTCCCAGGAAAGCAGCACATGTTTTTCAAGGCCACCTGCCAATAAGAGCTACTGCATTTATTCCATGGGCATGACCAGGGAGACAATCTTCCTTTATAATTTACTTGCCATTAACTCAGATTTCCATTACAGTGGGAGAAATTCCCTTCCTGGGAAAAGTTACCAGAGAGCTTGAAATCTGTCTGGTAGACCGTGGTGGAATTTTCTGCTTCTCCCCACACTGTGACTTTCTGCAACTAGTTTTACCCATTATTAGCTAGAATTACATCACACAAGATAAAGTACTGTGTGACTCCCAACAACCAGCTCTCATCTGTTTTTCCAGGTGTTTATGGTAAAGCTTTACTTTGGTACCTGCTGCAAGGTGTCATGACTCCTAGCAATGAGCAATGCTTGAGTTTTACTTTATACAGAGTTTTCTTCCTGGACTGATTTTTAATCACGCACATGTGTGTATGTGCATGTGCATGTGTATGCATGCATGCATGCACATGCATGTGTGTGTGTTCTAAATTAGCCTGACTAGCTTCAAAGCCATACAAAATACTTTTTCACAGATGATGTGGTTTTGATCACCATAAATAGGGGAAGATAAAATAGTAAGAATCAAGTAACTGTGCTAGGCACAAAACTGGGGTGAAAAGAAAAGGTAACTAGAGATAGAATTTCCCCTGGTAAACAGGAACTAAATTAGCATCATGTATCAATACAACTGAGCAAAGATTCCAGTATGGGATCAATTTCTAAGGTCCCTGTCTATATGATTTTTAATTGATGGGCTAACAGTCATGCTGGTTGTTTTCAGCATAAGGTCACCTCCAAACACATGAGAAAAAGCAGGAACAGGAGTGGCATAAAATACAGATTGATTCATCTGACTGGGGCAACTGGACTTGGAAGAAGACTTCATTCCTGTAGGAAAAGATGTCACCTGTACTGTAGCTTCATTAGATGGAGGAAGTTTGTCAAGGAGGAATTTTGTCAAGGAGGAATTTGACCATTAATTTCTGTAATTATGACAGGCTGACTTTACATCAGGGAATTAAATCTGCTCCATTTGTGTCTTCTGAACACCTGAGGAGAGGTACCCATCTCTCATAGGTTCCTCCAAAGCTTTGAATAGAGCTTCTGCTCCTGTGGAAGGTCCCTGCTTTCAAGTATTGCCAGGATTATAGTTGAGAGGAGCACTGGCTGCTATGGAAGGTGTCAGAGGCAGCCAGGAGGTATCCTGAGAGCTCACCACAGGGGCATAAACCTGTCTGAGACTCTCATAGGGAATGGCAGCTTGAGGCAGTGTACCTGAAAGAGAGGACTGGCATGTGAAAGGAAGACATGAAGTAGTCTTAGTTTTGCTACCTGCAGGTGAGGACTAAGGAAAGACCCAACAGGGTTGTTAAGGCAGGCCCACCCAAAGTGGTCAGAATCTGAGTTTCCTACCAACTACTACAGTGTGAACCTTTGTGTTGTTACACTATATTGCAACCAGTGTGAACCAAGGGCTCAGCATTTTGGAGGTGAAGGTTGAGCATGCTTGTGGAAATGTCACTTTCTCCCTTAGAGCCTTGTGAAAGTGAGGAGATCTGGTGGATCTGTCTTGATTTGTTGAGATCACTGAAGAACACTTCTAGCAGTCCTCTGCCAGGAAATCCAGATCTGCACAGGTTGCACTCAATGTGAGACTCTTCTGTTGGCAGACTGGAACCAAGAATTCTGGTGAGGCAGTGAGTGAAAGACAGCATGAACCCAAGCTGCAATCAATGGGCGGGCCATAACAGCTCAGATCCCTTCAGTGATGGCAAGTTGTGCAGAGAATCCAGCAGTACCTCACAAATCTGACAGGGATCCCACTTCACAGAGTTTGCATTGGGGTGCTTGATATCTGATTTGCAGGGACTCGACTAGGTTGTAGCAGTGAAGCTGAGAAGAGTCTTGCATCTGATCTGTTGAATATGATAAATTCACTAAATGTTAAAGTGACTGTGGAAGGGATTTTGTCTGATGTGTAAATAACATGTTAATCTGTCATGCTCTTCCCAGAGAGGAAAGGCTTTGTGTCCAGACTGGTCAGAGTTGGGACCGTTTTGCCAGCCTGCAACTAGTTCACATTTATAATTCCTGTGGCACACAAACGCCCATAACATCAAACACTTGGTTGATGGGTTTTTGCTGGGCACCTGCAGCAGGAAAGCCAAGGTTGCAGAAGCATGCATAACAGTGGATACCCAGGAAAACTATCATCAAGACCCTTCACCATGGCAGTTTCTTGTGACAGAGAACACCGGATTCCTGAGGTTGCTGTAACTCATCTTGATTACAGAAATAGAAGAACTGTGCATATCAGCTCATGTCACATTCAAATGAGCTGCTTCTGCAGAGAGGCTGTGCGTGCCTAGGTGGAGCCTAGCTGCCTCACCATACTTGAGCCGTGCTGGTAGACTGGTGAGTATTGAAATCAACTGCGGTAATCAATCATGGTAATGAGGCAGAAATAAACAGAATGCCCTGAAGCTCTACTCTAACCATACCAGTAAAATACAAGCAGGACAAAATAATTGTAAGAAAAAAACACCAATTCTTACCNTTTTTTTTTGCCATAGACCTGACTTGGTGGTACACCTCTTGAACTGTGCAGAAGTGGATGAGATTTAGATGCCAAGAAGGATCCTAGTTGGTCCTTAAAGCAATAAAATCAAGTGACAAAGAGGTGAATGCTCACAAGGTAGAAGGGTAGGAACAGGCATTAGACCAGTCAGGAGCAGTAGCAGGTTTTACCATACTCAAAAAAAGAAAAAGATAGAAAGACTCTAGTTTCTGGACTACAGCTGGAAACAGTCATGGTAGATAATGCTACAGCTTTACTAAACCACATTATAACAATTTCACTTCTAGTGCCTGTGTCAGTGATCCAAACCCATTGTGTGCTCATATGGGAAACCTGCAGCGGAGCAGCAGTGCTGTGTGATTCATCTCTGGTGAGTTTATGTGAGGAAATGACAGCTCCTGTGAAGTCATTGGCACTATAGATTCAGATACTGATGCTTCAGGGAAAAAAAAAAAGTAAAAAAAAATATTCCAGACCAGTTTGAGTGAAAAACATCAAAAGCTTAGTCCTGTTTTTCAGCAACTCTGCCTGTTGTCCAGGTATAATTGCCATAGATGATGCTGAATTTTTAACTATACTGCACAGTTGTTAGGTAATGCCTTTTACTACTTTGAGGAATAATAATGAAATACCTTTGCCAATGTGAGTACTCCAATAGTATTATGCAGACACTGAAACCTTGAAAACGTGGCTTTACTGCCCTCGTTTTTCTTGCCCAAACTGTGATAAACCCGGTGAGACTGAACAGCTTGCTCGTGTGAGTACCGGTGACTGCAGCAGGCGGCTGCAGCCATTCGGGTCGTTCACGTTTTCTTCGGAAAATAGTGCGGGCCAGCACAGGCCTCCCCCGGCCCTGCTCGCTTGGCGGGGCAGCGCAGCCTCCACAGGGCGGGTAACGGCCGCTCGCCAGCCGGTAACGGCGGCCTCGCGAGCGGGTAGCGGCCGCCCGCAGTGCGCGCGTCCGGCCGGCAGGGGGCACCAAATCCCTTCGGGAGGGCGGCGGGCCGGCTGCCAGCGGGCGAGAGGCTGGTGGCGGCCAGCGGTTTCGCCGAGGCCCTCCTGCGTTGCTCTGGGCCCTCAGGCACCGAGGCCTCTCCCTCCTGCTGTGGGGTTTCCCCCGCAGGTCTCACATATCCTACATCCGCAGCCTCCGCCACTCACACCGTGCACATGTAGGGGAGCACACCCCTCCGCTGGAAGCCCAGCACCCAGCACTGGGGGTGTCTCTCACCTTCCAGGCACGGCAGGCAGCAGCGCGACCCTCCTTCCTCTGAGGAAAAAAAGCATTGCTGTTTTGTTAGGGAGACGCTTATTTGGGAAAATGTCAGTGTATTAGGGCTTTGTTGGCCTGGACATGGTGGCGCTTAGGTCTGTGGGGTGGGGAAGGTGAAAGGAGAAGGGACGGGTTCGACTGCTCCGTTTCGTGGTACTAACCATGGTGGGGTG
Source organism: Nycticryphes semicollaris (assembly GCA_013400055.1). Taxonomy (NCBI): domain Eukaryota; kingdom Metazoa; phylum Chordata; class Aves; order Charadriiformes; family Rostratulidae; genus Nycticryphes; species Nycticryphes semicollaris. Next base: position 568,062 of record VXBJ01001130.1, on the reverse strand, counting down.
GGGTTAAGCCTGCTGCTTTGATCCCACTGCTTTGATCCCACCCTGCCCACCCCTGAAATCTGCTTCTGAATCACTGTCCCAAAGAGTGACATTTTTTCCCTAGTGCGAGGCCTCCTTCCCTACTGGTTAAAAGCGGGAAGCCAGAAGATGGCAGCCTTGCCAGGCGGCTGGGAGCGGCACCCCTGCTGGGAAGGGATGAGGGGTCTCGGCCTCCGGTGGCTCGTCCCGTTTGGGGCCGGTGACCCTCCTTGGCCCCAGCAAAGCCCATCGCCGTCGTGTGCATCCTGCGTGTGTCAGCAGCATCATCAGGCTGCCAACCTGTTAAGGTTTTGGCTGTATCCAAAACATGTTAGCTTGCCCTCGCAAAAATTGTGGCGGTTGAAACTTTGAGGCCATTAAAACTTTGACATTAAGCATATCCTACTGCAAATTCTTCTTACTGCAGGGCAGATTTGCACTACTGCCCCCAGTCTATTAAATGCACAATTAGCTGATATCATGCCCAGTCATTTGACGTTTTTCTTTCTTCGCAACTTCCTACATCTTTTTAGCAAGTTTTGGTTCAGACAGAGATTTTCTATGTATTCATTGTCTATTCTAAACCAAGTGCTATGTGTAATATTCAGACATGTTGTGAATAAGCAGAATTTGTTACCTTGTTAAAATTAAATTATTCCTGATTAGCACAGGATATAATCCTATACTTTGGCTTCTGACTCTCATTTATTTGGCAGCATAGCTTTTTATCTTGGACGCACACTTTCAGTGCTACAAATTAATCTTTGAGGTGAGACACCGTGTTACCACTGGCAGAGAAACCTTGCTTTTGTAGTAGTAGTGACTAATTTACACGCCTGCCTCCGCTCTCTTTCTAGCTTTCTATTCATAAGCAACATATCGAGGATGGATGAATGCCAGCAGAACAGCCTGTCTTCGGGAAAGATACTAGCTTTTTTTTCACCCTTGCTTGACTCTTTCCTTGTGCTGGCACAGAAAGCCTGTCAGTACAACCTCCATCGTTACCTTAATTCTCCTCATTTCCTTTCCTCCCACTCCAGGTCCCTCCAACCCTTCAATTTCTTCCTGATAAATATCTTGACGCTGAGGAAGGTGTTAACAGGAGTTTGTGTGTGTTTTAATTTAGAAGTCATTCTTTTTGAGATTGATTTCGAGGAAGCAAAAGTTTCTTTGTAACTGCCACCTGAATATTTCACATTTGATACAACTGCCTTGTCTGTTTTGCTCAGGTTTATTGCTGCTGCAGCACGGAGGCACTCGAGCTTCTTGCTGAAATCGCACCCAGCCGTCCTTTGCAGCAAGGTGAGAGAGAAAGGTCTGCAAGAGTTCATGTTAATAATGACTCTAAATGCCCATTTCCCACACATCTTTGCTAGCACAAACAACGAAAACAGTCCACTTGCAGAGAACCTGATTCAGCTTTCTTGCATTCCGCAATAACAGATGGATTGCTAGACTGTTTACTGTTGCTTCCCACAAACTTCCTGTTAGTAAACTCCTGTATTATTTATGAAACAGAAAAATTACAAAGAAGTATCTTAGCTGATTACTGCCTGCTGGTGAACCACTGCCAGAGAAACTTTTTATACAAATATGTGTATGGGAGCAAAGATCATTCCTGCTGCTTTTTTTTTTTTTTTTTTTGTATTATTTTTACAATTGTTTGTTTCACAATATACTGTGACCCTGGCTGGACTCGTGGCCCTGTTCTGCTGCACTTCCGAGTAGGTATTTCCAGCACCCAGATATTTACTGTTGAATCAAGGTATCTGTGAACGTGCGAAGGAGGGAAAGAAAAAGGCCAAACCAATGCATGCATCTTACAGAGATAATCTATGAATAAGAAACGTTTAAAGCCTTTTTGTTTTACAATGACAATGATGAATGAGATGTTACTAATGTGGTATTAATCTCTGCCGACCTAGCTTAGGAAGCTGGCTATTTTGGAACTGTTGGCAGAAAACAGACTAGTGTTGTATTGTTCACCTTCATGCTACTTCTGATGAAAGTAGGCAGTAAATGTGAAGAAACTTTATTTTATTCATAGTTTGGCTGTTAAGCTCCACGAAACACATGAGCTGAGAGGAGCACTTTGTTTGCACTGCATATTATAGGTCAGACTGATTTCTGACTCTCAGTGGTGTGAGAGAGGAGGCCAGTCTAAAATCTGATCGTATAATTATATCAACAGAGGTAGTGAATTTTAAAAACAGTCTGTAATAAAAAGGAGCAAAATTTAATGCAGAAATATGAATCTTGTATATTACCAAAAGTACTTTTTGGGATTTTAGAAATAACACTTGACCTAACATAGTAATTATTTTTAAAAAATACTTGCTATTATATTTCACTGAGTTTCAATTCTATTTATGTATTCTATATGAACGAATTGGCTGCTTGACCTGATGTTTGTGATTGTAGACATACATTATCTATACATACAGAAAGAGAATGAAAATTTTCCTGATCTGAGGCACAGATAAGTCTTCTTTGAGATTTTTTATTTGCTTCCCTAAACTGAAATCACAACTCAAAGCAGCACTGCAGACAGAGTGCTTTCTAATGTTAGCCCTGCTACCACAGATCATTCATTGTGTAGAGTTTAACAAAAAATGCTACTGTGCATTGTGGGCAACTGCAGGATGCTGATTAAATCATCGTACACCTTTATAAGATCTGTATTTGCAAAGAATTGATATCAGATGGAACAGGGCATTCGCTGATCTTGGGGCAGAGCTCATTGTGACTGCGACAGCAGCATCACGTAACCTATCCCTCATTTCAAGTAACAGTAAGAATATGTCTTCTCTGATCAAATGCTGTCTTTTCTCTGCATCCTTAAATACCCCCACTTTAAGCTCCTGTCGACAGAAAAAGAATTCAATACTATTAAGGGCAGATGATCAACGGCAGTATCTCCTGATGCTTCAATCCTCCAACAAGAATCTTGTGACAGATGTTTCTGCACTTTATGCAAATAGGAACTTCATGGATCAGTTTTCCTCTCCTCCGTGGAATATATGCAGCTGGAAAATAGAAATCCAGCTCCACAGCACGAAGCAAAAAAAACACCTCGTGCCACTGCCCAAAGAGGCAGCCGAGAGAAAGCAAGCCGTAGATGGAAGATCAAAATAATTATATTGCTGTTTCTTAGGATCCCTTCTGGGCATCTTACTCGAGCAGTGCACGCGATAATCCAGGTTTTGTGGGCTTTCTCGGCAGCGACACTGTCACTCACGAGTCGTTTCTGAAAGGAGAAAAAACCAAAATCTTTCCTGTGTTGTGTATAATGTTTCTTCACAAATCTTTTCCCGTTTCTGATACGCTATTTTCATTCTCACAGTAGTTATGGAAAGCTGTATTAGATATGATATGTAAGAGTATTAAAAATAGTGAAAATGAATTTGCACATGAAGAAAGGATTTCAGCCTCTTATATGTTATAAATAGGATATAGACATTTATATAAACTGTATGGGTTTAGTTATGTTCTCTATAATAGCACAAAAAGCTGGATATGTGAAAATGATGAAAAGAAAATGGAAAATTTTCTTCCTATTTATTAAAATTTAAAAAAACCCTCAAATTTAGTGAATGAGTGGAGGTTTAAAGGAAATACAGTTTTACAAATTACTGCATAGCATATAAAAGAACATTTGTATTTAGTAATTTCTATAATATTATGCAATAAGAATGGGTTGTGGAATTTAACCTATAGAAAACCCTAGAAAATTATGAGAAGTGGTCATCCTAAATGCAACGATTTTAAAAAATGCTATATTTATTACTATTATCAAATAAAATTAGTATTGTTATTTTCAGCTGATTTGGCCTTCTTTTAATTTTATATAGTTCTTTTAAGATTTCTGTGCAAGTATTTTTTAATTTCAGACACCAGAATAAGCCTCATGAATTGTTAGTCAACATATCTGTACCTTATTTTCATGGTGAGGCTTTTGTTAATCTTGTATATTTTAAGTGTTTTAAAATTTGTTGTGGGTCACAAAAATATTTTTTCAAGACTTAATTTAGAATTTAATTCAAAACCTGTATCTGGTACTCTATAAACATTCAGTCAGGAACTATGATAAATTTTCTTTACACGTACACAGAGCCTGGTTTTGTATCATAGTACTGTGTAGAATCTTGTCTCCCATTTCATAACTAGTCAAATGCTGGGAAAAGAGCTTTATTCAATTCAGATGTACCACATAATTTTGTTCAAAAGTCTCTTTCTGTATCGCTTTCTTTCTGGTTAAATTTGTAATAAACATTACTGATTTTACATAGATTTATTTTAATTGAGTTCGTTAAAAAAAAAGAAAGAAAAAAAAAACCCCACCCCAAAATGAAGTGCCAGTACTAGGAAAACAGGAAAAAAGGGACTAGATGTGTAAATGACTATCATGCTATAGTGAATCTTATTCAGACGAACAGCAAATAATTGGCAATGTGTTCATACTGCTTATATCATGACTGCTCTGCTGTTGCAAGTGGATGCGCAGCGTATAATGTGCTGCAGGTAAGGTGCAGTTTCAGCTAAGACCTGTGTCTGAAGAGTCAAATACCATTCTAGAATCAAGTATTAATAGAATAAACTTAATTTTAGTTTTTCAGAAGTGCAGCTGCATTTTCTATTTAATTATAGGTTCCCACAGTAGTAATTTTTCCATGACCTGCTCAATCTCTAAAGTCAGAAAATTGCTTCTTTTTCAAAGCTGACAATAGCACGGTATGTTTCCAAAGGAAAAAGACAAATTACAGAAAATCATTACTTTAAGCATATTTAAATAGCCAGGAAGAAATCCTAATTGAAAAGTTTGCTAAAATGTGAAAAAGTTAGCAGTGTTGGTTTTTTTGGTTTTTTGGTTTTTTCCTTTAAAAAAAAAGGATTATTCTCATGCTGTTTGTAGCTTTACAATCTGCTTCCAATACGATGCTCACCCTCTCCCCTCCTTGTTTTCTATCTGATAAGATTGGAGAAAACATCTTTAGGAAGCAGAGATTTTAACTGGAGAGTAATTAATTTGTGGGTGTGTTTAATAATCTGAATCGTTTTTTCCTTGTAGAAGCTGATGCAAAGGTTATGGGAGTCTTTGCATTTGTTCGCATGGGTTTCAGCCTGTAAACCTTAATTTTCCAGTAGCAGCTAGTTTCCCGACTATTTTAAAAGAATTTTGTAACCATATAATTATCGTAATATGAATATATGACATATTGTACAGGTGATATTTATGTTAAACTTTAACGTGATTCAAGTCAATAATTGACCTAGAAATGAGCAACGTTAGAGTAATCCTTAAATGAGTATGTGTTTAATGAAGTGGCCGGGCTCGTGGGGTGGAGTGTGAGTGCCGCGGGGCTGGGGCTGCCGGGCACCCCCGCGGAGGCGAGCAGCGGGGCTCTGGCTCTCCGCCCGCATCCCGACCGGCCGCCTTTGGGGGATGCAGGGGGATTTGCCAACCCTGCTTGCAGAGGAGTTCGGCAGCGTTGTGAGGAACCCAGCCCCACTGTTTGCAGGTGGGGAGCCCCGGGATGAGGCTATGGGGTGACTGTTGGTGGCCAGTCCCTGTTTTGGCCCTGCTGCTGTCCAGCAAAGGGGGCATTTGGGCAAAGCCACTTGCCACATGGCGTGGGATGCACCCTGTGGTGGGCAGGGTGAGGACTACTACCATAGCTCACTGGTTCTCTGTGCCCCTCACCATCCTGGCCAGCTGCCCGCATAGCTGTCAGTTACTAGTCATTGACTTCTTTACTGCCAGTTAGGGTATTTCTAACCATAGCTGCTCAGCAGGAAAGAAAAGAAGTGTCATAAAATAGACTTAACAATCACAAGGTGCACCCTGCTCCCTCTAGACACCTCCTCCCCAGTAAACCTGGGCTCTTTCCCCATTCCTCTGGTCCATTGCCTGCTCTTTCCCACCTCTGAGGTTTTTCCTGGTGCAGCAGGGCCCTTTCCCTGACGGCCCCCCAAAGCCATGGTGCAGTTTTTGGTAGCTCATCTCCAGGGTTTGGCCAGAGCAGTGGAGAGCATCTCCCAGGGAGCAGAGCCAGGGCACCCCAGTGCTGTGCCCCAGGTCCACAGAGGACGTTGGAGGGTGCAGGCATTGTGAGAAGGTATTGCTTGGCCACTAAGAACCACTGCTGACATCTCCACACGGAAGAGACAAGACAGACGTTACTGGGTCTCTGGTGCTGCCACAAAATATTTGAAAAGAGTTGTCTGCTGAAGTAGGTAGCCATGGTAATGTGTCTTCAACAGTTTCCCCAAGGGACCACACAGAAGAAGGAGTTGCTTGCTTTTATTTGCTGAATTGCTCAAGCTCTTCCCCATCCTTGCATTCTGCATTTTCTTTCCCATCTCTAAATGACTGCACTGTTAGGTCCAGTCCAGACCATGGTCCTGTGAGTGAAAGCAATTATTAGCATGTTTCTTCTTACGAAGAAGACAACCATTAAAGGAGGAATTTGCTGTATTTTGGTCATTTTCCATGAATCAGCAGGTCAGGTTTACCCAGGTGGCTCTCACTATAGGGTACACAGAACGAGTTCAGGAGAGTATTGTTGTCTCCACACAAACGCTGGGGCAGCTCCATGGTGATAAGAACAGTTATAACTCTGGCAAAGCCCGTTTAAGCTTTTACTCCATGATGTAATGGTCTGACCCACGCCATTTCTGCATGAGGTGCTCCAGGCAGATTTGTTAGTTTAAAAAAAATAAAATAGTAAAACTTTAAATTAGAATTTAAGCTAACGCTTCAGTTTTTGGCTCTGGTTAATCGTCTGGTTCATTAGATACAAACCACTGTTTTCAGTCCCCTGGTTGATCTAGACCTTAGAACTGAAGCACTGCAAAAAAAGGAGCAATGAAAGGGCTGGTTGCCGTGTACAGGGCAGTCTGAAGGGAGCAAGGGGCCTCTGGGCTGTGTCCTCCCTTTGTAGCCGTGCTGGCCTGGGTGCTCTGCAGGCCTTTGGTGCAAGCATCCCTTGGTTGGTCTGTCTGCTCTCTGTCCCAGTGCTACTCCTCTTCTGGTTCATACATCAGAGAAGTGAGGTGCTAAAACAATTGGCATCCAAGGATTGTTTCGGTCAGTGGTGTTTTTCATTTAAAGTCAAATGAAAAATGAGTTACAGTTTGTCATACTTGCTTGATACTTTGGCTTTCTACCGCTTTGTTTTTTTCTTCACTGGTGTGAAAAAATGTGAGCTTACATATGGGGAGTGTGTGTGGGTGGATCTTTCTTGCAGGTTTTTGTTTGTTAGTCTAATTTTTCAGTCATTTATTAGACTCCGCTGTTGTGTTTGCTGGCCCACCTGGTCCCAGACCACGCTGATCTACAGAGTCCTGTTTTGGTGACAGCTGGCTGATCACCAGCACAGCTGAGTTGGGGGACTCAATGGAAGGACCTTGACCCCGCAGTGAGCATCTCAGGGAATTCTCTTTGTTGGGTGCTTTCAGGCTGAGGCCTCCCCAAAGACGAAGGTGATTTCTGTTTGCCAAAGTGGGGAGACAACAGGAGGAAGAATAAAGACAAAAATCTTCTAAGCAGTCAGCTGAACTTGTTCAGACTGATACCAGCCTGCGGTATTCAGACAGCAGCTAACCCAAGGTTTCCCTAACCTTGGCAGAAGTGCGGGAAATAGTTGCAGGAGGATGAAGTGTTCTTGAACTGTTTCTCCAATGTATCAAGCACAAGCAGGCTTTTCTTCAATATTAAGCATGTGCCTCTCTTTTCTTTCTCTTTAAAGAAACTTTTTATTGTAGACTATAAAAGGGAAAAAAAAAATAATCAATCTCTTTCTGCTTGTGGCCCCCCTGTGCTGCCTCTACACTGTCCAAGGACAAAGATGCAAATTGGGACCTTCCCAGTATAATAGCATTTATAAGGCAAATTTCTTGCTAAAGTCTTACAGTAAAAGCAAAAGGTTAAAAGAAATAGCTGTGCTCAAGTGTCATTTTAAACAAAAAGGAAAAAAAAATTAACCACATTCTTAAAACCATCACCCAGAGCTTCCCTGGAAGCATCAAAAACAGCATTCCAGATAAAAGCAGCATGATGTGAAAAGACCTGATCAGCAACAGATTGATGTCTGGGCTTGGGGACTAATGTAAGAACTTAAAGACTTGGCTAGAGAATATATCTTGAGAGGCATAAACATATAAGAGGATGCCAAACCATGAAAGGCTTCCTCTGCACTGAGAATTCAGAAATCGGCGTGTTGACAAGCAGAGAAGCCAATGCTGCAAGCAAAGCACATAGGGTGATGAATAAACTCAGCCTTTGGGAACCTAGGGTGAGATCTAGCAAAGGACCAACCTATTTAGTCTCAATTTTAAGTCTCTACACCCAACACTTGGGTGCTGTCAAGCCTCTGACCTCTCTACCCAGCTGCCAATGATAATGTCCCCCAGAATGGGGCAGCCGGGTTTGATACAGAAAGTGTGTGCTGGTGTTGGATTTTAAGAGGGGATAGAGAGACTTCCAAGAGACTGATTTTATGGCAGGCTGGTTGAACCATTCGTTGAGGTAATGGGAGAGTCAGGTTTAATTTCCTGTTCAAATGCCCTGTATTTTCTGGCTGTTGGCTTAGCAGTAGGCTCCTGGAGTGCTTCCCCACAAGGCCATATATACCTCCCCCCATGTATCGTGTGAGAGCTTGGAGGCTGTGTAGGGTCTGAGCTGTCCTTCAGCTGGCATCTCAGAGACACATGTTCACCTCTGCAACTGTAATCTCCACAGCAGCCTCCACGGAGCTACTGCAGGGAAAAGCTAGTTTTAAATGCTGGAGCAACAGGCAAAGCAAGGGAACAGATACAGCTTGTGCAGTTCTTAAGCAGGAGACCTGGTCTCTGTTAGCTGGGGGAGTCTCTCTGGAATGCTAGCATTCCTCTCTTGTGAGAAAAAATTACAGTTTTCCTCTTTTCCTTAAAATTGGATAGTTCAATAACTAGTGTAGAAATAACAGAATTATATATGAAGTAAAATAGCGATGAAAAAGCAGTTATTAGGGTGTTAAATAGGTCTTAGATAATGTGTGGTTTGATTTTTGATGGATAAGTTCAGTTTAAAAGCTATATTCTAAGGAAAATAAAAATATTTGCGGAAATACAGGACGTGCACACTGTAGTCAAATGAAGAGGAAAAAACCCCAAACCTCTTTACCTAAAAGAATGACTTGACAGGGCAATCCACAGGAGAAAACACCAATGGCTTTGTCTTTTGCATTTAGCAAAACCCTACTCTGTGATGACCCAAGCTAAACTCTGCCTTTCTCTAGTTTGGAAGAGATCTTGAAACTCCTTTAAACTTGGTGACTTGCTCTACTTTTGCCAGGCCTTCCTGTGTAAGCACATTGATCCAAACACAATCATCCCTTGAGATGTACTCACGTTATTGTCAGAGATCTCCTGGAGGCTGAACCCCTACTCTGTGAGGATGCTGGTAAGTACTGCAGGCACCTCTTCTTTCAGCAAAACGATTAACGACTATGCAGCTGATGGCACTCATTCTTGTTCGGTTGGCAGGGATGGTATCACAAAACTTGAGCTCACTTGTCACAATGGCAATAGAGTTGGAATTTAATTATCTGCTGGAGAGAAGCCCTGACAGCTGTGGCGTAGGTTTTTCAATGTGGATGTTGCCTGGATCGCAAGAAAAATATCAAGGGCTGGTGAGAACAGCCATGTTCTAAAAGCATCTCTGCCTGGGTTAGACCGCTGCCTACCAAAGAGGTACGTGCGATTATCTTGAAGCTATTTATTGACTGTTGTGTCAGATTGTGGTTAAAGTTTATCTTTACTGAAAGTTGTCCTCAGGAATCTTTTTACTTCGTCAAAAGTAACTTTTCTTTTCCAGGGCTTAGTTTGCAAGTGCAGTGTTTGCTTACAACATTACCTCTGGGTTTGCCTCTGGCTTGTGCTTCCTAGAGGAAAGGCAATGGGTCTGCTGCTGGTACCTAAAATAGTGCCAGTCTGTGATGACCTTCTGGCAGTGAAACCATTTCACTAGCAACCACATCAGGTAAGACCTCATCATGTTTTTATAGTAATGGCTATCATAGTTAAACTGAAGAAGTGTTAGCTGAAAAATGGGGCAACTGTTGTTGGTTTTGGTGTTGTTTTTTTAATGTAACATTCCCTTAGCTTGTTATGATGCCCACTCCTGAGTATCAGAACCAGGGCAGTGGATTATTTTTTTTACAATTTTTTTTTTTTGTTGGCAAACAAGTACTTATATCAGTAGCCCTCTGAAGTCACTGACATGCTCTGATATGCTGAAGGCACTTGTAATGATTTCTTTTATATACTTGAACAAGTAAAGGACCCGTACTATGAATTGGAAGTTGCCCTTTTTGCCATTTGGTTGCCCCACGGCGCACCTTGGAGGAGTAGCCCACTGCACAGAAACACACACCTTTGGGAGCCCTAAAGGCTGCAATTTGCTTCCTGACGTGTGTCCCTGAATCGACTTACCTCCCAGCATCCAGAAATGTTGTCCCTCAAAGACTGGAAAAGGAGTCGCTTTTCTCTGGGGAATTTGTGGGTGCCAAGCTACACCCATGGACCTACTTTCCTTTCCTTCTCATAGCCCAGAGGCTACCATGATCCCTCCTGGGACCTCCTGGCCACATTGCCCTGGCTGCAGGTGAGCTCAGCCTAAATCCTAGGGTACTTGGCTGCAGCCCTTTCCTTCCCCTCCTGGGGCCTAAGCAGAAAGTGTGCTTTCAGTGATGGAGTGGAGGCATTGTGTAACCTCCATTTAAAAAGAGGTGAGGCCACCTTTGGCTCTGAAGATATTTTTCTGCTACAGACTTTTCTGTTTGGAGCCTTTCTCTATACTGAATAGGTGACCTGGAGAGATGCTTGTGCACTCTGTAGGCCACCATCCTATTAAACTGTGTTTGACACAAGCCAGTGTTTCTTGTGCCTGTCACCCTGCAGTTTCCTGGGCTAAATGTAGAGGTTAGACCACACTGCCTGTCCACACCCTGCCCAGGTGACAGGTAAGTTGGTAAGGTACCTTTGTAAGGCTCTGTGCTGCTAGCATGAGCTGAAAGGGAGGACCTGTCTGGGAGAGAGCTTTGGGAAAGACTTTCTTCTCCAAAAAGTGAGTGTTGTAATCTGTTTATATTACACTCTGGCAGCTCTTGCAGACTACTATTAGGATTAGAAAAAATTTGGAAATCCTGGAGTTAAAACTCTATAAGTTGCATGAAGATAATACTTAATAAACACAAATACATGATAGGACTTTTTTTTCCCCCATCTTTTTTATATGACTTTTAGACTTACAAGCTTTTATCTTATTTTATGAGGCCATATGAAATAAATTAAATGTAACACAAGATGCTGTTAAAAAAGATTTTATGACATCAAGAACTGGTTCTATATTAGGACCAGATCCTACATAGACTTATGGATGTGAGTAATTTTGCTCCCATAGATAAGCTATTGAATCAACCATGGCTAACCATTTAAATGTTCAGAATCAGACCCTCATTTGGACGCACTTCTCATTGTTAAATCAATGTGAAAGTGAAATCTGTCTCCTCTCAAAAGGAAATTGCCAAGACTTTCTACACTGAGATTTGGGATCTGTAGAAAATGAAGCCTTTTTATTTTTTCTTCCCTCCAATAATCTGTTCAGTGAACAAGCTGTGAAAAATAGTTCTATATTTTTTCCATGTGATGCAGCAGACGGTAAATTTCCATTTAAAAGAATGATCAGAGTAGCTGCTGGCACTGAACTCTGTTGTCTTAGTCAAATCTACTTACAAAGAGTTTACAGCAATACAATAGTTTATTATTTCACTCAACCAGAAATCAGATGAAAAAGGCAAAGGGGAAGCCTGAAGTAGGTTCATGGTCATAATTCTTTTCTTTCTTAACATCTTGTTTTTTTAAATGCAGGAGTTGAGATCAGTAGTTTTATGTGTAAGGAGGAGAATATTTCTTTTCACCTCTACTTTTGTACACCGTGAAATAATCAAACTTCACACTTCTATAGTGCCTTTCTTCTGGGGATCTGAAAGCACTTTACAAACATTAATTAAAGTCTCACAACACCCATGTGGAGGTAAAGAAGCATTGTTTGTGTATCTGATGCAGAATGCTTAACCTGATTCTTTAAGTACCATACAAGGACTACAGTAAAATAATAGAATAGCTAAAACAAATTAATCCAACTCAATTGCTAGGAGTATATATGTATGTGTGTATCTATATATTCGTGTATGTATGTGTGTGTGAGTGCCTGTGTGCGTGCATGTGTCTGCAATCTATAGGTTGCTATATGCCTTAGACTACACTTCATCTGCCCTGCATGTCCTGCTCATTGTTGTCTCAGGCGATATGATGAGTGCTGCTGCTTCTCTCTGCATGGTTCTTCATGTCCAGCTACAAACATATTTCTTCTAGGAAACCTGGGGAAATCTCTCACCATCATTGATTAGGCTAGAATTACTTTAAAAAATTTCAAAAGCAGAAATAGTCTTTGTCTTGATCACCAAGTTTGTGAAAGAAAATAATAGGTGAGTGGTAGGGACCCAGAAAGAGGCCAAAGACCTCTTTGCCACCAGAGACCCTCTGGCGGAGGCACTGACACTTCCCCTCTTTGTCTTCCTCTTTGTGTCCTCAAGCCCAGTGGCTTTGCTATTGGTGCTGCTGGTTCCACAGTCTACCTAGCCCCAGGGGATTTGGGGATGAGCCTTGTGGCACTGCAGGGAGAACGCTGCAGAGTGTGCTTGGCTCCTGCTGGGGCTGCCAGCTCCCCTCCACACCTGGGGGTAAAGGCACCAGAGGGGTGTTCTCCTACAGCAGCTTAACTCTGGGCTTGGCTTGGTTACCCAAGATGTTAATGTCTACATTAAAAGAAGCTATATTATCCTACAGACTATATAGGGAGGGTGTTATCCTCCACAAGATGTTTTTTAGCATAATTTCTGCAGACGTGTATTCCTTGTACTTTGATGGGTAGTAGTAGGACCCCCAGCCCAGGCAGGTAGAGTTGTGCTGAGTATTGTCATTTCTCCACCTTCCTTGCTCTGCCTTCCTGCTGCTGTGGCACTTCATCCACAGCTGAAGGCCAGACCCACTCCAGCCATGTATATCTGATAAGGAAGGCCGAATTCATCAGGGGTCTCTATTTCTACCATCAGAAATAAAAATGAAGTGAGGGAACTAAGCAAAATGGAGAAAACCCAAGCTGAAGGACTGAGCAACTCTTATTTCCATTTTCGGCTCAGTGGTGCAGTGTGCTGGTATTTCTCAGACTTGTCCAGCCTGGGAAAACGCTGTGGCAGTCCAATTTCTCTTTTCCTTAGACAAATCAGATGAAAAAAGTATTTTCCTAGGGGTTACAGTGTGCCACTATTTTATTTGTATGGGTCAAAGCTGTGGGGAAATAGGTCCACACGACCACTTTGAGTCTGAAAGGTGGTCAGCTGGCTCCTGAAAGCAAAATGAGCCCTGATGCCACTGGCTTCCCTCAGCCCTAGTTCCATGCTCTGTTACAATTTAAAAATGCTTTTGGGTCACCAGCATTAGATCAATTTCTTGATCTTCATCATGTCTTCTTTCAGCTAACTCTGCTTGCTTTGTTTCTCTGACGTAGGCTGTAAGATCTTCAGTGCAGAGAGAGCATCTTTTATCTCCTCAAAGTGTCATGCAATCTTAGGGTGGAAAGTAAATATTTAATAATAATATTAGTGATGGAGCTTGGAGTCCTGGAGGAACATGTCTCCTTTGCAGATGCAGAACTTACAATGGGGATTTTTGTGCTGTTTTGTTTCTCTAATGAGAGTTTCTCTGCTCACCTATCTTCCAGTTGCCTCCACTGTCTTCTTGGTAAGGCTATTGGGACACACTAATCTAAATGGATTAATTACAACTGGGAAAATAACTGCTTTTTCAGTTTTGTGGCCCACCTGAGATGTTGAAAGGAACTTCCCTAAAAACCAAGTGTTTCATTAGCAAAAAGGAAAGCTGGGAAAAAGGTCATACATTATGATATCTGTCCTGATGGTTTTCACCGTCTTTATTCTGAAAAGGAAAAGAAATGTGACTACAAATAATCCCCAAATCACATTTCAGAACAGGAAATGGAAACTTTTAATTTACAAAACATCAGGAAAAAAACATGCTGAGCTTTTCAGGAAATAAGCGTTTTCTGAAATGCTTATTTTTGGACAATACCCGTTGCCTCATTCAGCTCCTACCTTTGGCTACTCGTAGCCTCTGGAGAGCACCCTGAGAAGACTGTGACAACAGGCAGTGTGGTGGCTCCCTGGCCCTTTGGTGCTAGAAGCTGTGCCGTGGTGCCCTGTGCACAGACGGGGAAGCCTTCTCCAGGAAGATGTGGGGGCACCTCTGTGGGGCATTGCTCTCTGCCACCCACAGAGACCGGGCACGCAAACACCTTAGCTGGCTCTGCAGTGCTTAGCTGCTACACTGGTGTGGCACTTATATCATGTAAGAGCCACTCACAAAAATGTTTTCCTTTCGCTTGGGATAAGCCTCATCTCTCAAGGGTCCTTCAGGAGTGAAGGACTGGGAGAAATCCACGTATTTTTTTTTGTTTTGCATTTCAACAATAATCTTTGTGTGACCATGCAGACAGGAAGTACCAGCAGCCTTCTGCTGGTGGTGTCCAGGATGACAGTGTGCTGCCTTGCTGCAGGGGCTGCAAGCAGCCATGTAGCTAGGCCAGATATGGGGGGGAAACCGTCCAGAGGTGCTCATATAGGGGACATCTGTGAGGTCTCATGATGCTGGAGCTGGTGGGAGAGAGGACTGCTTGGGGGATCTGTGCTCCCTGCTGGCAGAAGGGAGTTTCAGTGTGTTCAAGCTTGGGGCAGCATCACAGGAGACAGGCTGTGAGGAGCTCAGAGGCATCCCCAGCACTCTGCTCATCAGCCCTTCTTACTTCTTCCTTTTCAGTAGTGTAGACAATTCAAAAAACAGTTTGGCTTTATAACTAGATTGATTTTATAGGAGGGGGTTTATGCTATACCTTACTTAAATCTTAAAATTTCTAATGATCGCATCCAATAGCAATTAATTTAAAATAATTAAGACAAATATACACATCAAATTGCCAAGCACAACATTTTTCTATTCATTTATGACTTAATAGACTTCAGTGTATATGTTCAGTCTTTACTAATTGCACAGTTGATAATTCTTTATGACTTCGAGGAGTTCAACATTTTCTATCTTTACTGGCTGCATCCTCTTAGCATAATCATAGTCTTAATTTTGTTTAACTTATGCTAAAGCAAAATATGAATCTAAACCACAGGAGGCAAATAAAACATGTCATTGTACAGTTCGCTACATTTTATAAAACCATTTTACAACAGGAACCATCCACCCGTTCTGTTCAACGGAGTAAATGGGATCTAACCATGCTTTAAGGACTGTGCTCATCTTTAAACTGATTAGTTTCTATCCTTATTACAAAATGCAGGCATCTATACCAGGTCTAACATCTAATTTTATACACAATTAAATGGGCAAGCCCTGCTGCCTCCAGCATAATCATTTCATCTCTGTTATTTACCTTGAGGCTCCCTGGGCAGGATCAGAGCCTCATTTTGCCCATTGCCGTGCAGTGTGGGATGAGCCTTGGTGTGGAGGGGGCCCTTTATGGTGCTGGCTGCCACCAGTAGGATGGGATAGAGATGCAGAGTCAGGCCAAGCTCACAGTCTGGGGTCAGCAACAGATGAGGGAGGACTGAGCCTCGTGCCTGATGCTGGTCAGGATGGGGTGGGAAGGCAGAGGCAGGGGTTGGTGTGGTCTGGAATTGGTAGGTGGGCAATGACAGGTTTGGGATGCTGAAGCAGGCCATGCCTGTGTCCCTGTTGTGCTGGCTTTGGGGTGCAGTGCTCATGCTTATGGCAAGACTCAGCCAAAGGCCATATGAAGAGGGGCTGGGGTGCTTGTGGGACAAGGAGATGGATCTGGTGGGGCCAAGCACTTTGGATGATGCTATGGTGATGTAGCACTGTGGGTACAGGCAGAAGCAGGGCACCTGGGTGGAGATGCATCTTCTCCACTCTGCACCAGGCAATTGAGAAAGGAAGCTGTTCCTTAACCAGAGGTTAATGCTTAAAAATATTCCTCAAACTCTCACAGCTTTTTATTCCCTTCTCCCCAGAATGAAATGCCAGCCTGACTTCCTAATCTAGCATCACGCCGAAGGTCCCTCTGCCCCAAACCCTCCAGGGCAGGAAGGAGGTGGCTGGAGCTGGCATGCAGCTCAGCAGCCAGGAGCCAAAGGATGGCCAAGAGCCCATTTGCTAATAGCGGTGCCTGGTTAAAACCCCCAGCTGGCACATGGCTTTAACCAAGCACGGTGCTAGCAAGGCAAGGAAGAGGGGCTGCTTTCGGCATGAGGGCTCTGCTCAGCCCCCTGTGATGAGGAGAGGAAAGCTGTGATTTCCACTGGCGGCCAGGTTTCTTTCTCTTGCTTGCTTTCTCTTATTCTTTTTTTTTTTTTTTTCTTTTTTTTTTTTTTTTTTCCTCAGAAATCGTGTTTAACACTTGTACAATTTGGTGAAATTACAAGCCCGAGAGGACAGAGGGAGAAGCCAGTCTGTTTAAAAAATAAAAAGAGGACATGATTACTTTGCCGAAGCCGTACTTTCTATTTTCTCTTCCAAAAGAGACAAAGGGAATAAATACTTAAAACCCAGTGCTGACGACAGTGAAGCAATCATGCAGTTGCTGGATACCTTTGTCTCTGGGAGGCATGTAGTCATTTTTACATGTCTGCCACTGGGTGTCAAACCTTTCTTTTCTTCCCCTTTCCATTTTGGATGGCCAAACTGATTATCTAAAATAGAAAATTAGCACACAATGGCTTTACTCTGTGATACCCCTTATGCAACTAATGGGCAAAGCTTGTTAATTGGTTGTAAATGCCAGCAGGTTGCCAAGATAATACTTCAGAAATAAGCGGGTATTCTGATAATTACAGCAATCTTCATCTATAAAAGCTTAAGTAGATGAAGTACTGGCTGGCTTAAAACCAAGATTTATCCCGCTGCACTCGCATTAAAAGAAAAAATAAGATGAAAACAATAATGTAGCAAAACAATTATATAGCAGGAAGCGTTGTAGGTTTTAGAGATTGTGAAAACTCAGAAAGTAAAACAGTGCTGTAATAACCAGTTATGGAAAAATAGGCCATTTACATTTGTGTATAATTAAATAGTAGGCTATGCAATTTCACTTTTTAAAGTAAACTGCCTTTTCCTTTTTTTATAGGGCAACGTAGCCATAATTGCTGCATTAAAGCTTTAATGAAAGAAAAAAGCAGCAGATCAAGATGACATGTAACATCCACATTTGTGCTGTGGCGTTCTGCTTGTTTAGTAATGGGAAGCTACTGAGGAGATTAAAATTGCAGAATTCTTCATAGGTTTTTTCCCGAAAATTGCTATAGGAAGATCATTCAAAGTCTAAAATACATACAATTTATTTTTCTACCTTCAATCCACAAGGATTTAATGGCTTTCCTAACTCTCAAAGTGTCTGAAGAAATACTTTCTTGCAAAAAGGGGATATTATTTCAGCTCATCAAAATTATCAAAAATAAGCAGCTCAAACTTGAAGCTCAGAGATCTCACCTCACAGTTTAGAATATTACTGCATGTACCGAATGGTGTTTTTTAACTCAGTGCTCCTTTTCAGCTTTCCTGTCAGAATTATCAACAGGTTGATGTATAATCTTGATACTTGGCATTTTGATGTGTTTCTTTTTACCTGTTACAAATTGTGAATTTCAGTAAAGCCAGGCTCAGCTGGGTTAAAGCTTCGAAATGGGGTGCAGCTTTCACACCAAGTTTTCGCCTGTGACAGTAAAATGCGAGAGTTGATGCTGGTGGAGGAGAAAGCCTTTCTGTTGAATGACTTTGGGTGCGTCTCAAAGCTTAATCATTGATGCCTCAGGTGAGCAAGCACAGGCACGTTTTGGCAGGAGGAGCATGGGGCAGTGCTGGGGGGGGTTGTTCCTTTCAGTCTCCAGGGGGGAAAGGCAACCCCAAACCAAGATGCCCTTCGTGCTGTGTGGCTGGACGACAGTACTGCCCCTGGTTTACTGCTGCTCTGCCCAGAGCTTTTGCCTGTCCTCTCTGCCTCCATTGCAACAGGGTCTGGCTGTGCAGAGGAAGGGCTGCAGCAAAGCCCCTCCCTGGTGGCTGGAGCTAGGCTTTCAGCATGGCCCAGGGTGCAAGGTGTTGGCACGGGAGCAGCTCATGCTGGGTTTTTCCCACTCATGGAAGATAGGCTGTGATGTGCCTTGCGGGAGGGTCAGCCCGGTTGCATGTTGATGGATATGCTGGAAATGAAGCCCAGTCACATCCTCATGGTAGTCTGCACGTATAATATTTGATGGAGATGCCTTTCCTGTGTTCAAGGCCAGGCTGGATGGGACTTCGTGCAACCTGGTCTATTGTCCCCGCACATGGCAGGGGGGTTGGACCTAGGTGATCTTTAAGGTCCCTTTCAGCACAAACCATTCTGTAAGTGTGGTCATGCAACATAAACCTGAATTTTTTTCTCACCCGTTATCCCTCAAAAAATAAAAAGAGCCTATTGGGTAAATAGGGACAACTTGCTGTGGCAAGCTAACACCTTAAATTTTTGGCAAAGAAAGAGGTGCGTCACATTGCGTAAAACCCCCTGGGGAAATAAGACGTGAGAACACACGGGCTGCTGGGGAGCAGGGTGTGAGGCCAGCCCCACCACTCGCCAGCCCACGGCCCCGCAGAGCATAATGGACTTTCCTAGTTAGTACATAATATATAACACTTGTCCGAAGTGTGGCTGCAGGAACCAGTGGAGGAAGAAATAACTTGACGGGATCCTTTAATGGATCTGTCTCCCTCGTCTTTCAGGAACAAAATAAATAGGAGACTTTTTCAACCGGCGTGTATTTCCATTTATGCTTTAAAAATTCATGAGCATAGGTTTCATACGATGGCATAGTTACTATGGTAATTGTTTATTAATCTGGAGGAGCTTGGTAATTACCACAGTTCGGTTTATATAACTCAAACCCGGAGTTAAAGTATGGGTATGATTTCTTTACACATCCATCTTTTAGACACTTTTTTCAACTTTTTTTTTTTTATTTAACAGAATATGCATTTTCCCCTCTCAGTTCTACTTTTATCCAAGTGCGTACATTTCTGGAAGTGTAGAGAGAGTGTAAAAAAGAAAAAGCTTGCTTGGAATTGGCAGGCCAGGCCAGGCAGGAAAAAAAAATGTGCAGAGTTAAGTAGCAGGTGCATTTGGGATATTTTTTAATTTATTTTTTTTTTAATTTCTTTCTCTTTTTCCTGGGGATGGCTCATTTGTGAGATGGCAGTATGGGGCAAAGGAAAGCAGGTGGCAAAGCGGGGACATTGCAGGATGCCCCATGGCCAGCCTGGGACTGTGCTCCTGGCTGAGAGCAAGGCTGAGGGATGTGGGGGGCTGAGGGGGGACGGGTGTGCATTGCCCCACAGTGCTGATGTTTGTGTGTGGTCAGGCACACATGGGAGCATAACGCAAGAGCTGGGCTAAGGACGAATGTCAGTCATTTGAGACTGCATTTGTTTTTTCTTGGGGGTTATCTGTGGTTTTGCTAATGGAATATGCAAGAGTGGCAAGGTGCCCACTGGGTACCCATGGTACTCTTTGGGAAACCCTGCTGCCAGCTCAGCCTCAGCCCTGCCAGCTTCCCAGGAGTGTGCACTCACCTTTCCTGGAGAAATTTAATCTAAAAACTGAGGTCTTTTTTCATTCAAAAATGAATTATTGTTTGCTTTTTCAGATAGGCACCACCACTCCTATCACAAAGCAATTTTTTTTTACAGTGAGCACTGTAGTGATGCTCTCCAGAGACTCAGGAAGGAAAAAATGATACGAATAGTTTTTGGTGATTTTTTTTTCATTTATCTAAAACTCCTCCTGGAGAGTGAAACATTTTGCCCACTGTAAAACTTCTTCCTGTCTTTAATTTTGGTTGGAGACAATTGATTGCTGTTCATTCCGTAACGACCCATAGGAAAGCAGAAGCAGCCTTGTTCGTGAGCGACCCATCCTCACCCATCCCTGCTTTACTCCCCGTCGGCTTGTGCGGCTGGCGGGCTGGAGAAACTCCCTGGTCGGCCTGGCTCCATTGCTGAGAGATTCACATTATTTATATGGAAAAAGTGCAGGATGCCATCTCCCCGCTCACTCTGCCTGCATAAATTGCACATGTTTATTATTCATCGTAACACAGCACATTCTCTGTTTCTGTGTCACTTGTCACTAATCACTTATGCATCTGATGTGCGGATCCAGAGCAGGTTCTTAAGCATTCTTGGCTTCGAAACATAAGATATGCATGGGTAAGAGTTTATCCCACCCCCAAAATAACAACTTTGATACATTTTCAAAAGGGAAAGTGCATATGTTACAGTACTCAGGAGCAGCAATAACCAAACTAGCTGAGAAGTGACATGGACTTGGGTTACTTTCTTGTTGGTTTTTTTTTTTTTCAACTTTTTTTTTTTTTTTGGTTTCTCTTTAGTATTTCATGAAAGTGTGTAAAAATCTTAACATTTGAATGCCACACGCTTCGTTCTGCCTGCGAGATAAAGGACATTTCTCTAAAAGAAACATACGCTCCTTGTTCCTTGTTTTGATTCTCTCTACAGCTTGTCACAATGCATTTACATTTTGTCCATACATTTGGATTTGCAACCTGAGCTGTGCTTTTGAGGAAGGGATGCAAACTCTTTTCTTCAACTTTTCGGAGGCAGTTGGGTGCGGCCTGCTGCATGCAGGGGACACACTTCGCACACCCACCCCTAACAACTTCTTCTGTAACCCACCACCTCTTGCCTCAGCAGCTCCTTCTGGAGGGGCTGAGCCAGTCACATTGGCCATCAGCTGGGGAAAGACTCTTCCCATCTCACTCCCTTCCCAGCCTGCCTCCCAGCCCATAAAAGCCTATTGCCAAACCTCAGTGGATGGTGACACTGTGTCTACCCCAACTTTTCCCTTTATCTTTTTTCCTCCCACCTCTTTTAGCCTCTGGGAAATGCTAGAAATTACTCTTTCCTTGCCCGGATCTGCTCTGGGAAGCACCATGAAAATGCTGGCACCCCTGGAAACCTTGTGTTTAAGACACTGCCTTCCCTCCTCCCCACCTTTTCATGGCACTGGACAAGTGGCAGTAACAGCGTGAGGCTTGGGATAGAGACCCCATGCAGCCCCAGTGGGAATAATGCCTGTGTGGAGGGAGCTTATGGACTAGGAGGAGTCCAGGTATAACTGTGAATAATGGTCATTCAGCTGGACAATACTGAAAACATTCCTACATTTTCTGTAACGCTGCAAAGCTGGCATCTGCAGCCAGTGACGGATTCATCTGCAGGTCTAAGGAGTGTGAGGTCCTCCACTGGACATCTGCAATAGTTAGCTATGTCATATGTACATTGGTCTGTACTCACCTGCACCACATCAACCTGCAGTAGAAGATCTTGATATTTTCCTGGCTTTGTGGGAGGGCAACATGTGGACTGACCAGCACAACAGTAGCCTGGATAACCCATAGTTACCAATGGTTTTTTTTTTCTTTTTTTGCACCAAGCATCTGCAGGCCAAAACCTTTTTACTGTGGAAGTACTTAAAAAGTCACAAAACCAGTCAAATTGTATGATGTAAACGATATGAATGTTTTCTCATCTTTTCAAGACTGCTGAAATAGAGGACTGCTTATTGATCTCCTCAGCTAGAAACATGGGGGTTCCATCCAAGGAGATAATTTTAATTGTTCCTTGTTCTGCTGGTATCTGATGGGAACAATCTTAACAGTGAGCTCCAATTGCAAGTCCTCCTTCTTGAGTGAAGTCAGCCCTACGATAACACCAGAGAGGCAGCTTGAAATTAGGATACAGAAAACTGATGCCAAAAATATGTCAACTTGGAAGGTCATTAAGAATTACCCATTTGTGCATGTTCACATGCCAGCAGTACCTTAAGTGATTACCTTGGAGGGACAGATTTGTCTAATGAACATACGAATTAACAATATAAAATTGTGATTGATAAATCAAATAAGGATTTATAATTTGGCAATGAATCTAACTGGAATGGAGTTTCACTGGATGCGAATGTGAGAGGAGCTCTTGGTGTTCTTTGCTAAAAATGACTCTCGGTAGTATTTTTCCGCTTCATGACACCACAGTTGTAGGTGACTGATCTGAAAACCAGCCTGCCTGTACCTCAGGCAGAGACAAGTTGTTCTAAAGATCTTGGCTCACCATTTCCAGCAGTTCTTTTTTAAAACTCTCCACCTACACCTGTATTCATTCATTTTTTATTTTTTTTTATGCTCAGCTTAGAAATCAATCTAGGCTGGTCCTGGCATACAAAGTATTGTTGTTTAAACTGTGTAATAGTTAAGTATTTTTAAATTTAGTCACTCAGATAAAAGCAGCTGCTGTTTAACTCTGCTTTTCTGCACTGACATAGCTCAGGAGGGAGTTTTGATCTACCTCTGAAAGGTAGATTGCAATAGTGGTTTCCTTAGTTGTGGTTTATATCTTCTTCACAAAGAGTTTTAAAAGACTAAAAGAGCTAGAGGTTCAGGTTTAAAAAACATCTTCAACAGGTGGGCTTTTTTTTTCCTTCAAAAGCTTTCCCCTCGTAGTGGCTAAAATCAATACAGTATACACATTGTTTTTTAAAATAAGCAGATGTACCTCATTTAACATTTATGATAAACTCTTAGTGATTCCTTACTGCATATTCATCTTTTTGGCTCTTGTAATTTTGGGTTTGGGGCACTGCTAGTGCGCAAGCAAGCAAGCACCTGCTCTACAAAATCTGCTACAGTCTAGCTCTTGTCAAACTGCATATTAAAGACCCAGATAATAAGAAAGTACTAAAGGAGTTGTTACATTTCATTACTCCATGTGATTAATGCCTCCCTATGTGCTAATGAACCCAAGTTAGGCCATAATAGCTTTGAAATATAAGATTATTGAGGGTTTCTTTGATTTGATACAGAGGGGTATCTTCAGCCTGTTGGGGCTGTAGGGCACTGCATACTGCTTCTTTTGCAAATTTAAAACTGCAATAGTAAAAGCTGCTATTTAGTTTAGGTGGAAATTTCAAGGGATGTTTATGTTGAATCTTGCTGTCAAAACGGGCAAAATCCCATTTACAAGCCCTGCACATCAGGAGACCAGACAGAAATGGTGCTGCTTTGGGGCCCCTTAGTTCACCCCTGACCATGGAGCGCTGCATGAGGACATGCCCAGTGTGGAGGCACATTTGCAGTGGGAGTCAGCCCCACTTCTCCTGCAGCACTTACTGACCTCAGGCAAACAAAACTCAGCAGGCAGCAGCATCTCCATTTGTTGGTGATGCTACGGGACGTTCCCATTGGCTCCCAAGGGGGATGTTTTATGGGGGATGTTGCCTCCTGACTCATAGCCCTCCCTTCTGTTTTCAGCTCTCCTATATCTAGCAGCTGTTGATTCAATTTTTTGCACCAATTTTTTGTCCCAAATCCCTGGCACCTTCTGTGTAATTTATCACATGCAATTTTTAAAGTGAGAAAATGCCCCGAATGTAAAAATCGTCATAAGAATGTGACGGTGAAAGCACTGATGTTTGCCGCTACAGCCAGAGAGCAGAGCATTTAGACTCACCGTATACTTAATGGACGTTGTTGTGCCTATGGTCGGTGTGTCTAACAGAGCAAAGCTGCATTGTACAGTGTGGGCTTTGCAATGCGTAGGCTCTCGCAGGGAGAGAAGGAGAGAGGGAACCCGTGAGAACTGGTCTATGACAGTCAGTTCCCGAAGGTTTGCGTGGTCATGGGCTGCGACGGTCTTCCCTCTCCTTTGGAAAGGGCAAGATTTGGAACATACTGTGTAAGTTAGAAAAAATAAAAGAGGAGCATGACTGTAAGTGAGTTGCTGTGTGTTGGAGTGGAGCAGCCTCCCTCGCACGAGAGGGGAGGCTGGGGAGGCGGGTTGTGCGGGGCTGCAGCCCTGTGGCTCAGAACATCCCAGGGAAGCTGCGCAGCAAAGCATGACACAAGCCTTGAAACATTTAGGGAGGGGGCATGTTATTTTAATATCCTTTTTTGTGCTTAATAGAAAAGGGGTTTGTGGTTAATTCTTTATTATCTCCGACAGCAGTTCTCGCTTCGGCTCCTCTTTCTTTAACTGCCAAGCTAGCATTTTCCTTTTTTATTGCTCCTTTCTTCGAGGTTTGCTTTGGAATAGTGCCAGTTATCATTTCCCATTAGGGCAAATATTGCATCAAACTCATGATTAGGGATTTGAGGGCTTGGGAATATTCTCTAACATTTGTCTTTCATTTTCTAAGAGTCTTTTTCTCTCTCTGTACACACATATACGCACACATGCCTGCGTATCTGTGGATATACATATGTGTATATATATTTATAGAGAGAAAAAGAGAGGGCTGCATGTGTCTGATTACACGGGTAGGTTTACACGTATGCACGTGTCTAGTTGTACATAAAGTTTAAAACTCTTTGCTTAGACAAAGAAAAAAGGAAGAGCTTTCTCCTTGTGTGAGATTTCAGAGGACTCGGAAGGTTAATAAAGGAAGAGAATAACAGATTTGTTTGTATGTTTTGGGTTAAATACTTCAGTTTTGCAGTGAAGGAAGGTGTTAAGAACACACACTGCGAGTGTGGAGATGAAGCCATTGCTAGGGAGCTGCTACCAGTTTTACCGACCCTACAAATCTGGGGAACAACACTGCCTATTATTTTTGAGTGTGCCTTTTACCATACCTTCTTTATTACCTACCTGTGTATATACATAGCCACTTCAGTTGTAGCACATTTATCTAATAAACTGACAGTACATATTGCATTCCTAGAAATTAACTATTCAGCTGTAGTAACACATACTGCACCACCTATATTGAAGGACTGTAGAGATACCTAGGCTCTGATTTGAGTTGCTCTTAAACAGTGCCGATTTCTCTTGGTTAAGCAAACAGGCCTAAGTGTCCTGAGGCAGACAAGAGATTGTGCTGGCCAGGTATACTCATATGGGCTTCAAGGCATCTGGATTTTGGCTCAATATACCTCTTCCTTCACTTACCTCCAACATTTAGGCACTGCTAAGATGTTAAAAAAATCATTTCAGTTGCCACCTATTTCTGATGCTGGCACATAAGATCCATCTCCCGCTCTCAGTACCTAATTCTGGGGGGCTTTTGGAAGAACACTTTTTTTTTGCTGGAAAAAAAGTGTTTTTTGCTTATGCCCAGTCTAGGGATTGGTGGGTTGCGGGTGGTCCCTTCCACCAGCTGCCCTGATGGGGCTGGGGCTGGGAAAGAGATAGGGGGCTGGGGCGGGTGGTGATGCCTGGTGTCTGTGGTCCCCCGTTGGGCTGCCTGCCCCCCCCACACTGCCCCCATCACTGCAGAAACAGAACACTGGAGAGGCGGGCGTCGTGCTCCTTCACGCCCGGGAAATCACTTAACCTCTCGGCACGTCAGCTTTCGCAGCTGTTAACACAGAGAATGGTTTTATTTTGCCTCCTCTCGTAAAGAGCACCATGGCTCTGATCGACCAGGGGCCACAGCGTTATTTCCACTTACAGATAAGTTGGATTTTGGCAGCCGGAGGGAAGGAGGCGAGCACATTCATCTGGGTAAAATCCCCTGACTGGAGAAATAGCCAACGGGGAAGTTTTATAAGGCAGGCACAAAGCAATATCAGCAATATCCAGAGCAAATCTTATATCAGAGTTGTCATTTTTGCTCTGGCCCGGCAGTGGAGGGCTGGGGGTTTGGGAGGTCTGCAGGGAGATTGGAGTGGGTGAGATGCGGAGTGGTGCTGGCCAGCTCCACTGGGGTGGTGCTGACACTCACAGCCACCTGACAGGTTCCTAAATACATACATTTCCAGGCAGCCAATGTGTCTGCCTCCAAAAATTTATTCTTCAAGGCTTGTTCCCATCTGCCGAAAGAAAACATGTCATTTAAAAAAAACACAACCTAACATTGACAGACAGGAGCGCGTTGTTGAGCTAAAGCCCTCTGCTTTTACCTGAGCCAGGCGCCGGCACCACGTGCTGAGACAGTCCTGTCATCCACATGCTTTATTAACAGCGAGCTTCTAATCACGCTTCTCCCTGGCAGGCTGACAAATATTTTTCCCTTTACTCACAGTTCGCCCTTTCATTTTTCCGACAAATATGCTTACTTCATTTGAATTTTTGCAGAAATGAGTTGGGGAGAAGTGGCTCAGTCATTGTGTGGATGAAAACAATGTCACCTCTTTTCCTGCTCATAGTATAATGGCTGTACGTTAAAACTATTACAGTAATTTCAGTAATTTCTACTGATGGATCTGTGTTTCCAGCTCTGCCCTGCTTCTTCTGCCCTCTCTTCCTAAAGGTGAAGTCATGGTCCCCACATGGGAAAGCTTAATGTTGACGGAAGGTACAGTAAAGTCCTAGTCATTTTAGAAATCTTGAAGTGATTAAGGCAAAAGGATGGTTATAATATTCTAAAAACACAACTGCTAAGAAAAAAAAAGTTTCAAGCAGCCATCAACTTGTTATTATTTTGTCATCATCTTATGACATGTGGGAAAAATAAAAGATTAAATCTCCTTCCCTGAGCTGCCCCCGCAGCCGTGCAGTCCTGAGACCATCTTCCTGAAGGAAGGAGGCTTGGCCTGACTCTCTGCCAGTGAGTGCAGGGGCGGCTTCCAGCCCTGTGTTCACATTCAGAGCTGTGAAAGCTATATCTTCTGCTGGGGTTGCAGAACATCAGCTGGGAAAACTGTGGCTAAATCAAGAGCAGTCACAGTTTGACAGGGAACAAATATCCCAGCCTTGGCTGTATCAATCTTATACTGAACTCATGTTTTCATTCCTCATACAACAGGGAGATAAAAAAGTCATTGCTGGTATTGCTAGTAGGGATGGACTTTAGAGCCCCATAAACATTTTCACACTGCTTCAGTAAAGAGCTGCAGCCTTTGCCCTGTGCCTGAATTTTTAAGGTCACCTCAAAAAAACCTGCCTACATCCCAGAGACGGACAGGGATTTGGGTGGGGAAAAGGTCTCACATTGCCAGACTGTCCACGCACTGAGGCCAAATAATTGAGGAGCCTCTTGATGTGCCATTGCACATGGGGAGCTGGGCAAAATGAATGGTAGTTGGTGACCAGTCACTGGTGAATGATGTACTTGATCTTCAGTCTGAGGAGGTGTCTGTGTATAATAGAAATCTTTCTGCCCCTTCTGTGCCAGACAGATTCTCTCTCTGTCCATCAACAGCTGTGACTTCTGGTTATGAAGGTAACGTCAAGCAGGAGCAGCAGCAAGGGGCACATTAATCTCATACCTTGCTCCCACCAAAAAGTACTCAAGGACCATTATTGTAGGCAGTGTTATTTATGCTGATGTGCTTTACAAAAAAAACATCCAAACAACTTTATTTTAAAACTAGAGATTAAGCAGAATGGTGGAGGCTGTAGAGGAAACTAAAAGCACTCAAAAGTAGATGTTGCAAATACTAACCAGAAGTTGTCTTTGCACCAATAGGCAGTGTGTTGACTTGGTGAGGAGAGAAGACTTTTTTATTACTACGGTCTGACCATCTCCTTCTTACAATCAAGTCATAGAGGTTAATGAACACAAGCACTAACTTTTGTGATGCAAAAATTTACAAGTTGTATATACTGTAGTATCATTTCATTATATGAAGGAGAGAGGGTGTTGCTGTGATGGGACAAAGCCCTGGTTAAAGAAATCATCCGCATTGGGAGCAGAGTGGAGTGTCCTTTATTTCCATGTATGAGCATCAACTGTTCTGACATGGGAGGACAGAAGGCCTGCCAACCTGCTACAGAAACACTTCCACCTCTTTACAGAAAAGTATCGTTGGAAGTTTGGAAATATATTGACCAAGCTTGGTCCCAGACCTTTCCAGGTCTGTCTGTGGCACATCACAGAGGGCTGGTATCACTGCTGCCCTGGCGAGCGACAAGGGCTGCAACTGGCTCTCATGACATCCTGAAACTGGGGACATGTTGGTGCATGCCCTTCTCCCAGCTGTGGCTTCCCCCAGTCTTCCCATTACTGTGGGCTCCTGAAGAAAGAGAAGACAGTGCTTTGTCTGCAAGATGTGTAGATCGAGCACTGGACTAAACAAAACTTTGGGCAACTGGTAGGTTACACCTTTCCTGAATTTAAACGTCTGTACGTATTTAGGATGTGTGTGTAACGGAGACTTAAGGGCTCCTGTATGTATGTACCATATGCATGGGCGTGTATGTACCGATGGTATATGATGCAGCTTGTGCAGTGCAGAAACCCTCTGTACGGTCTCACAGTTAGGGAGACTCATCCCCACAGCTTGCAAGGAAACATCCCCAGGAGAACATGAAGCACAGACTGGTGGCAGGACAAAGCAGCCATACTCAGCCTTCACTAAGTATCCCCATGCTCACTCCTCTCCAGTCCTTTTTTTTTTTGACCCATGGAGCAACTGGGATCCATGCACATGCACTGAGCTGCCAACATACAAATGCTTGGTGCCACAGCCATGACAGCAGTGCCACTGCCTGTGCCACCAGCTGGCCACCTGCACAGAGTTGCACACCAGTCATGGTGTGCACTGGGCTCATTCCCTGGCAGCAGGGCGGATGGGGGTGAAGTGTCCAACCCCTCCTCTCTGCTCTCTGCCAGCCGCTTGCTTCACAAAAATTAGGCAGCAAATTGTCCGTTGCAGGCCACCACTCAGGCTAGTGGAAATCTTCTCACAGGCTCTGGGACAGCGATGACAAAAAATATTCACAGGGTTCAGAGGGCTCAGGTCCCGTGAGCAGCCCCCTTCGGCTCAACACCAGCACAGGGGAAGACTTGCTGGCTTTCTGCTCTTATAATACACTCACCTGCACTCTTGAGGTTTTCCCACTACTTCCCATCAACGCTGCATCCAAATACCTTTACTATCACCATAGCTTCTCTTAACACAGACCAGCTTAACTTGACAGTGCTGCTTTTTATAGAGGAACATTTATTTCTTGTACCAACTCTCAAGGATGTTTTATCTGTTTTATATCCCATTGAATCCTCTGTGAAACTGCACTAGTTTACAATAATTTTATTACTTTATTAATTAAACGTTTTCCAACAAGCTAGCTATGGCATTTCTTATCATCAAGGGTTCCATTAGTTTTTAATGGTGTGAGACAAAATTACCATTTACCCACATGCAATTTAAGAAGCATCATTAACACAGAGAAAGCACCAGGTGGGATTTCTAATAGTTACTGTTTCTCATTTTTGTTTTTATTTAAAAGGAATAACTGGTTTTGAGGTTTTTGCTGCAAGGTTGCCAAATCCTCACTTTCTTTTTTATGTTCAAGATAATTTAAAATAATGTTCTTCTATCTCCTAAGGCTCTTCTCCACACTATTTCACTTATCAGCACGTCGCTCGGTGCGTACGCAGTGTCTTGGCGCAGCCGGGTGAGTGTGTTGTCTGCACAGTAATCACTGAGAACAAAGACTCATCTGCACGGTCAGTGAGCAGGGGGAGTGTGTGTGTGTGCGTGCGTGCACACGTGTGTGCCTGAGACAGTGCCTGGGTTGGAAGGGGCACGGGTGGGAGGCAGCGGTGCCAGGGCAAGCACCATACCCCAGTCAGCTTCCACCTTGTGTGGCTCAGGGTCTGGGGGCGCTGGCCGTGGCATCCCACAGGGCTCATCCCAGGCACAGGAGACCGGGCGATACTCCTCAGCCACAGCACTGGGAACTGGCACCACAAGGATAGGAGGAGGCAACCTACCTTTTTAAAGTTCTTGGGAAACTTTATATGGCCCCTCTGCACAGATATGGCATTTCCATGCGAAAGACAATGGAAAAACAATATTGTAGTAAATATTTACCTTAAACGAAATGGGAATAATTAAATGGCAACTTAATTACTATATTCTATTCAATTATGCTGAGTGTTGGCTAATTGCTGACTCAGTCCATTTACATGTTAATAAATGTCTCTGTTTAAGGTCCTCCTTGGTTAATTTTCTTGGTTTAATAATACCAAGTAGTGTTGCAGAGCCGCGTTTTTGTTTTTTTCCCTGTGAACTCACTGCTTTTGGTTAACTGCGTGATCTCCTGCATGCAACACACAGAAGTAAGTGGCACAGACCCACCATCGGCCATCACAGGCCCGCCGGTGTCCGTGGCACACGCAACGGGTCCGAGCGGGGGCCTTGCCACCAAGACGTCGCGCAAGGGTCCAGATGGTGCATGATCCCGCAAACCGCCGAGCGCGAAACGCGCGGGAGGGTGTTAGGGATATTTAGTGGGATGTGTTTGACAAGGTGTTTCCTTATTTAAAGGGGAGGGGAGGAAAAGGCAGATGGTGTGGCTGTTTCTAATGACATTCCCTGGCTGGGTTTTTTAACAGCAGACATAAAGAGGGGCACAAGCACCTGACGTGCCTGTCTGCTTGGCTGGTGGGATGGAAGGGGACACTGACAAAACAGCTCCCATCACCATTCCCACTTCCTGTTCTACCTATTTATTTTATTTGCCAGGGCACTCGGTGAAGCTGATGGAGTGGCCCAGAGCCACTGGTCCTTGCCCCACTGTAGTGTTTGCCACACCACTCTGCTTGGGTGCCAGCCACATGGCTCAGGGGAAACAGTTTACTTTTCCAGAAACCCACCATTGCTGCTCTCCTTCCCTGCATCTCTCTCCTTCCAGTCTCATCCTGCTTTATTTTCCTGCCACCTCAGCCATCCATTCACCCAGGTGTCTGTGCCGTCCCTGACAGTGTGGTACCAGTCTGCCCCATGGCCTCCCAGGAACACCCGGGATGATGCTCTGGGTAGAAGGGGGTTTACAGATAATGTTTTCCTCTTGGAGGTTTTTAAGCATACTACGCTCAGAAATGGTCTGATATTTTTTATTGTTAGGAGCATCTATTAAAAGAGAAACAAATTTTGCATTTCCTAAATGGGTAGATAATTGTTCCATGATGAAGAGAGCAAATACATGCACAGAAATGGCCTCTGCCTTAAATGTGCACTGAACTGAACTTCTGGTCAGGTAAATCTCTAATTAATTTGCTTGTGCAAGCCACGGAAAAAAAGCTCTGATTATATATTAGAGTAAGAGATGCAAAAATATCTTCCCATGTGCTTCCGCATTATCCTGCTTCTTGCCTGTACGGGGGCAAGAAAGGGTGGCTGTCCTCGAGGTGATNCTTGGCAGGGTGGGTTTGTAAGCGGCGCCAGGCGGGCAGCATAGAGCTGTGGCTGGCACTTTATGCTAATGGCCCAGTCATTATTTATTCCTTTGGAATTCATTACAATCACATTATTTGGGATCGGCTCATTTAGCGGCACGAATGCATCCATAGGACTTTTTTTTTTTTATTGTGACCTAATTAATAATGAGTGATTCTATTTTAAAGTGCTGCTGTACGCTGGGTTTTAAGGCAGACTTAAGATTGTTTCAGCCAACGATGCTGAAGCAGCCCAGTGGCTCCTCACAGCCTGGTGAAAAAACGTGCAAGAAAGGGCTGCTCAGCTGCTGTGGCACCCAACGGGCACTGGCCACATTGGCAGAAGCCAGGCACAGCGTTGTGCTGGCGTGGCGTGGCACGGCACAGCACAGCTCGGCATGGCATGGCACAGCTCGGCTTGCTCGTGGCCAGCAGTCCTAAGCCTAGGAGTCTTGTGCAGCTGCGGCTCCGGCTTTCTGTCTGTTCAGAATAATATTTTTTTTACAATGGCACTTCACAGCTGACTCTTCTACCGAAACCAAAGTTCAGTACTGACCTTGTCTGAAGCAAGAAAAACCTTCATCAATGTTTTGGGGAAATTCTCTCTTGGTTTTCATTGATCAACAATATCTTTGGGTACTGTAAAACTGTGCAGGAGGAGAAAATCATCACTGACAGAAAGCTTTTTTACTTATAATTAAGTATTTTCTTTGAATGTGGCACTTTCTAAAAAAAACCCCCAAACCTTTACATGAAATTCCCAGAATACTTAAAACGTAATTTTATTTTGAAATTACTGAAGTAACTTGGACTTTTAACATTTTTTTTCCCTTCTCAGCACAAGAAACTTGACAATACCTGAAAAAATATAGACTTCTTTTTTCCAAGAACGGTCTTAGCCCAAATCTTTTACCAACACCTGCTTTTAAGCCACCCCAGGTGGACCAGCAGAAAGGCATAAGCTCCATTTCACACTGACCTCCAGCCTGGGTAAGTAAGTGTGGCACCACAGCGTGGAAACAGCTTTGTCTTTCCCCTGCTCACCACCTTGTTGCTAAAAAAGTTTCAGTCCAGCAGCAGGGATGTCAATTCACAATAAATTCTTAGTTAAATTTTTTCCTGGCGGGGCAGTGCAGTGCAGGAAAGTCCCTGTGCCCTGCAGACCAGTCCCAGCTGAGCAGTTTGACCCACACTGAATTTTTGGATTTGGATTTTCACAAAGTCACATTTTACAAATGTTCATGAAAGTCTATAAATAGTTGTATTGCATAAATAGCATTTTTGTGAATGTAAGCCTGCTCCTCTGTATCCTGCGAGCACAGCCATTCATGTGACAAGACTGTAAAAGAACAATGTGGCAAGTTTGGGCTTGGACATGTGGGGACATTTAATGGGAAGCGACAGTTTCTGCCCTTCCTCCTGTGCCAGGTACGCCTGTGCCACTTGGCGGCCTTGCAGGGGGTTCCTCTCTCTGTGGGGTGGGCACTGCTGGGGCTGGGGCTGCCACCTGGGTGTGCGTGTTTGGTTTTGCAGCAGGAGCTGTGCTGCTCCCTGCCAGCCCTGGTGTGTGCTGGGTCTGCTGCCTGGTGGGTCAGCACCAAGCCCAAAACTGGCAACAGGCAGGGTCAAGGAGGTGCTGGGTGGATGAGGCTGTTTTCTATGGAAAGAGTGTAATGGGATTATTCACATGCTAAAACTAATCACTAAATACTTAACAGCTCTGCCTTCCTGGTGGAACCAGCAGGAAAACCACAGCTTCTCTTCCTGTGGCCTTGAATCCAATGCAAAACTAATCAGTTCATACCATTGACACAAGCACTATAGGCAACCTCATTTTTAGTTTTTAAAGCTAACCCAATGACCTTGTTTCACCTTTCTGGCTATGGCGTATTTTACATATATTGCTGATGTCACAACACATTATAATTTTTCCTTTACGTAGTCAGTGTTGGCATCATGTCCAAGAGCATGACTTTCTTGCTCGTCTCTACTGAGAGTTTAAGGTCAGCATAAGACCTTAAATCTTTTTGAATGGCTGTAAGAAAAACAGATGAAGGATTCTCTAATATAAAGTCCTGGAATGTATTACACTAGTACTTCGTTTCCAAATTTCCTAAAAGAATGTTACAGCCAAGGACTGTTCTTGCTCATGGCAGGACATCTTAAATAGCAAGGGGATGGGCTGCTCACTGACTCCCTTTGCAAAAATCTTGTAACAATGCTGCACCCCTTCTGTTTGGGAAGTCCTCCTGGAAAAGTTGGACCTCCTGCTGGTAGCCACGAAGGCAGTCTCATGCTGCTGCAGCACTGCAATCCAGGGCTGGACTACTCCCACACTTTGCTACTGGCTTTAGGTCCCTACAGAGCAAAGTACTTAAACAAAACCTCTTTTTTTAGGCTACAAGTAAAAGCCTTTTGTGTCAGGGTAGAAATGACATGCTTGTAAGTTAGGAGATGCCTATGCAGCTTGCTATGTTTGGCCATATGATGCCTCTTTTCAGGTATAATCTGCTTAGAACGGTTCCACAGGAATATTTAGATGTGGAAGACATGGGTGCCCTTGGGGTTTGGTGATTTCCAGGGAAAGAAGGAATTAATCTCATGTCTGAAGGGCTCAGCCCTTCCTCAAGTGCACAAGGAGGTAAAATCATAAAATCATAGGAAATAAATCGTTAGGAGCACCATTGTCCCACTGGTGCACACAGGAGCTGCTAGTTCCCACCAAGGAGATGGTGGAGAGCCTGCCTGAGCAATTAAATTGCAGCAACAAGCAAAAGGGGCACAGGATGGGCTTTCAGGGCTGGGCTCTGCTGCAAAGACCTGGTTCAGCCCAGGTTGTTCCCTGGCTCCTGGCTGCCCCTCCTCTGTAAAATCAGGGTGGTAACACCTACCTCTCAAGGACATTCTGAAGCTAAATGTACATTCACAAGGTGTCTTCAAACCCTTGGGTGGAAACCTCCAACCGTCATCACCATAAAGCATTGCTATCTCTCCAAGAACATAAATCACTTCAGAAGCTCGTGAAAGTCTTCCCCAGTGGGTCCACCTGAAGGGCTGCACATCACTTATCCATTTGGTTTTTTTTTTCTAAATAAACATAAATAAGCTACTTTGGCTAGTATGTAAAACCACGTTACACACAGATGTTAGTAGACAAAACAAGTGACAGTTTTCTTTGTGTCTGTATATATATACATACACACATGTATACCTATACTTACACAATTCATTATTTTATTAGAGAGTTACATGAAGCTGGTGTGTGTTGGGACTACACGTGTGTTTTGTTTGCTTGCATGAGCACTGCAGAGAAATCCACATTAAACAAGGAATTGGAGACTGTGCTTCTCTATATGAAATCCAGCTCGATTTGAGAGCAAATACCGCTACAGAAAGCTCTGCCAGAGTCTGCGTTGCACAGCTCCAGACAGCATCTTTCATAACACAATTATATTTTTTCTAGATGTAGTGAAAGCCTTGAAAAAGTTTACTTGATGTCTAACGAAGCAATGCTGCATCTTCAAATTTGAAGGAGAGCTCCGAAAGTTAGTTTTTTATTATTCTTCATTTAAGTATTATTTTTTAATTGCAGCATATTAAACATAAAATCTGGTACAATCTTTAAAAATAAATAGGACCTAACTATAAATGGGCCCTGTTGTGTTTTTATCTTTGACAAGCAAGTAATTGCTTCTCAAATTTATCAGTTTGTTTATGCAAAAACCATTTACCAAGCCTAGCTCAAAAGCATCAATTTCATCATTATCATCTTATTAATTTAGCCAAGCTATAACACAGCTGATTATTCCTGAGTAATATCCTCTGCAGCACATCATGTGTGGCAAAACCATCTGTACAGTACCTATTTAATAAATAAACCCTCGGCTAAATGTCTCTGTTTATTGAGAACTAATGTTTATAGAAAATATAATGGAACTCAATAAATAACTCAGCTTCATCAACCTGCATATGAATCAGTACGAAGAACGCTGACATCATCACCTTTCAAGTACCAGAGAAAGCAAAATTACCCAAAAGAGCTATAGAGTCAATATTAAGGCATTAAAACTGCAATGAAGGCATATTAATGCTTAAAACTTCATTGTTGGCAGTAGAATTGCCACCACGGACATATTTTATAACTCTAAGAATACTTAGGCTTTATGACTGTTTCTTTGTTGAGTGCGTTGCACTTAATGTAGTTTTCCACTTTAAATAAAAAAAAAACCCTCAAGATCTTAAAAAAAAAAAAAAGGGAAAAAGAAAATTGCTGATTCCAAGCATTCATTTTTAAAATAATGCAAACTGCTGATTCCAATTGTTCGGGTGGAGGAAAAGGCAAACTTATTTAACTCCATGCTTCCTGAGCTCCTGGCAGCAGGCGCAGGGTGTGCTGAGGTGAGGCTCGCTCAGCAGCACTGCACAAAGATTACGGAGCAACCCATGCACAGCTAAAGATGCTTTCAATATAATGCCTGGGTTAGGGGAAGAAAAATGAATTCCATCACCACAGACATTGGGATACTTATTGATAGCTGGTTGTTCCTACAAGGGCAGCTCCTGCTGGTTGATTTGATTTGGTGCTTTACAACCACTTCTCTGCCACAAATTGGGCATTTAAAGCATACCTCTTATAGTATTAGCAGATAAGAGTAGATTAATTTCTTACAACTCTTTTCCTGTGGCCCTCTGAGAACTATTCTGTGTTTATTTACATTTTGTTGTCTTTACTTCTGAGCAATGTTGCTCCATACCTGCAGATTATGCGAGGACACTGCTTGCCTGCGTGCATTGGATGGACATCCATCCAGCATCGTCTTCTGTAGCTCCAACTGGGGGACTTCTAATGGGTCACAGCTTCATAGGAAATAGTTTTCTCCTCGACAAATGCAAAATCCCATGATGTTGCATCAGTGTTGTGGTACCTGCAGCTCTCGGTAGGGATCAAGGGCACAGTGAACTTTCTTAAAAGCTTCTCAAAGCACTTTTTTGCCCATGGGTACATCCAGCCTCCTCTGGGGTCCCTTCTAGTGGTAGAAAGTGGATCAGAAGGACCAAGTATAAGACAGAGAAAAAGTATTTCTTAATCCACTCATTAGCACACGCGTGATGGGAAACAGTTAGGGGTGTGAATATTTTTAACACTGTATGTGTTTACATAAAAAATGTGATTTACACAAATATTCATTTTCATCACTGTATAATCTTGCTACATTGATTAAAACCAGTCTGTCACGCTTTCAGGGGAGAGACAAAAAAGACACCGAGGTCTGAAGACCTGCTCCCATGAGCTTCTTCACCACCGCAAACTCCAGAAGTTCAAGTGATGGGGGGGGGTGGGATCTATCCTTAAGAAGAAAAGTGTTGATATTGAAGACTTGGTTTCAGAGGCCGTGCATTTGTCTGGTGGGCAGCCATGCCGAGTGGTGGGTGCCGGGGGTTGCATGCTGTGCTGCTTTGCCCTTGGTGTCCAAAACAGTCTGAAGAAAATCAGAACAAATTAATATTTGTGCTTCTGAGTTATTAAAAAAATACACATTGCCAATACTTGAAACATTTAACTAGTGAAACACACAAGCAACAAGCAAGAAGTCCCTAAAAACCACAAATGGAAAAATCTGGGAGAGAGTTGGGAAAAAATACAGAGGACCCCCACCCGTCTCTCCCAGCCTGCAGACTACTGTGGCACCCTGAGGTCCAACCACCCCTCAGTGCATAGGACTGGACTCAGGGTGGCTTCACCCCCCACCACTCAGGCAGGGGAAATCAGCAACACATCCTGCTGCGCCCAACACAGAAAGGGTTACTATTTTGGGGGCAGCAGTTGGCCCCCTCTGCCTGACAGGCAGCTGCCAGGCAGCAGAGACAAACCCCAGCAACAGGGCTGACTGCCCTGTCAAAGCAGGTCACCTACAGCACACAAGTCCACCTTACTGGAGGGCTTTCAGGCTGGCAGAGAGCACGAACATCACTGGCCCGAGCAGGCCGATCTCCGCTAGTGACAAGGCTGATGGAAAGGAGCTGGGAGCAATCCTGCATTAAATCAGCACGTCCGAGCATCTCGGGCGCTCTGCAAGTGCCTCGAGTTTTTCCCATTCTCCTCAACTTATGTTGCACATATGCAGCTCTTGTTTGCCTTCCTGAATAAAATAGCAGATCCACAGCGCTTTGCCGCCTAATGAAACTGAACATATTTAGAACATATGTGAGCCCGCTCGTTGCGAAAAGAACCATTTGTGGTTAACGAAGAAAGTATTCATGGTTTTGCTGCTAATTACAGGGCGGTCTGCGTTTTCTTTCTGAGAAAAGAAAAAGGTAGCTTTGCAGTTGTAAGCACACAATAGAAGCGTGGCACCTCTTATTATTATTTTTTTTTTTCCTGAGTTTTGATGCTGTTGGATAAGCAAATTGATCCATGGGGTATTCTATGGACAGGGTGAAAAATACCATTGATAATCCATATGTGGCTGTACATCAGCTGAAAACCCATATGTTTCTTTTAATTGTTACTCTCACTGCACATGAAAAGATGGGATATTTTTCTCGCTCGAAGTCAATGGGAGGTTTGCCATTTATTTCAATCTACCAAGATCAGCCTGTTGCCAGAGCTGGAGACTCGCGATTCCCAGCGACTCCCACACAGCATCGCCTCTCTGCTGCAGCCTCATGGCCAGGGCTGTGCCACAGCTCTGGGACTAACAGAGCTCTTTTCACCTCCCTTCTCCCTTCCCATCCTCAAAGACGCTGTTTCTTGGCCTTTAAGGTTTGCTGGGAACTCAAAATGCTTGTGAGAAATTTCATGAAGTCAATAGATTAGGTGACTTACTGAAAATAAGATGCATTATTTTTAACCACTGAGTTTTGACCTACTGCTCACTGGCAGGCATCAATTCCCTGCTAATTTTGGAGTATCGACACAAATTTTCCCAGCCACTGTGTTTTTTTATTTTAATTAATTGAAGTGCTGTCTTATACTGTACTCTCAAAATTACCCCTGAACCCTGTCTTCGCTTCTAAAGATAAATAACATTTTTTTCATTCCAAAAGGGAATTAAAATGGTGATTAAGTCCTCCTTCAGAAGTATAAACTGCTACATCTACACATTATGAAATGTGAAAAAATCTTTTGTCACTATCTTTAACAATTTCAGAAATCCATTTTAATCCATGGCTTGAGAATGTATTAGTACATGAAAGAACTGTTCAACAAATCAACACAGTACTGGTAAGTCCCAAATGAACCCTAAATTAGAAGCATGTAAACCATCAAGGCACTTGAATAGACCAGGAAGCATTTGAGCTGAGAAAAATCGGGATCAAAATATGAGATAAATGCTGCAGGGCAGAATATGCGATTTTAAAGGCTTATTCATATGTTATACAGAGAGCTGAGCTGATGTTACAGAGTCAGTGCTAATGTATCTGCCTGAGTGGGAGGATGACAATTTAATTCAGAGAAGGAATTTGGGTTTTGAATGAGTTTGCACATGTACAGAGAGCTGCATATGCCAAGGAAAATGGTTTCTTTTCTAGTGAAGGAGTGTTTCAGAGGGCTGAAGTCTAAATAGGTTGATTTGATGTACCTGGCTGTCAGTGAGATCAGAGTGGCTGTAGGGACACACTTGCCCATGTTCCCGCACCCTAATGCTGTGCTGTGACACTCATCCCCGAAAACTCAGGATTGGAGGAGGAAACAGGGGAAAAAGGACTCTGAGGACAAACCCCACTGTTTACATTAATAGTGTGCTGTGAGCAGAAGTGTTCAAAGGCAAAGCTAAATTTTCACCTTATTTTTGAGTCTGCAGGCTTGTGTAGGCTGCCCATGCTCGACTTCTTGGGATGCAGACACGGGTGCAGCCTGGAGCGTGTCGTTAGCTGCTGGGCCAGCGCCGGCAGGATGGGTTTTGGTTCAAGGGGAGGAGAGCTGAGGAGCACAATGCCTGTGGCTCAGCCGGATCCCAGGCTCCCATCTCCTTGCCTCTGCTTGGCAAGGGCCATGCAGCGTGCTGGGGCCAGGATGGCAGCACCATGGTAGACATGGAATCTGGGGATGGCATTTCAGCTGGTTACGGGAACCCTTTGTCAGAGCCATTTGGTTTATAGCAACCAGTGCTTTCCTGAAGGGTGCCCGAACCACTGAAATCCCAGTGGCAACAAGTAAATAAGCTGCGTGGTTCATGGTAGGTGGAAAGGAGAAGGAGCAATTGCAATACAAAATGCAGACAAGATATTAATTGTTGCATCTAATATTTTATGAAGAGGAAAGATTCCCTTTACAACCGCCTGGCTGCTTTTAAAAGGTGCCCAAAAGGGATATATTTCTGATTACATCCTTCCGCCCCACTGCTCTGAAAGTCACGCATTGCTCTGTAGACCAAAACCAAACTAAAGTAAATGCCTTCAAATAGGATGCACTTCACTTTATGTTTATAAAAAGTGATTTACAGTGCACTATTACTGAGGCTAAGAGTATGCCACGTAGCAATACCGTGGCAAAAGTACAGTCAGCATAGAAACAAATTTAAGGCCTGGGCTGGAGTAAAACCACTGGCAGGACACTGCTGTGGGGAACCCCCTGGCTGAGGGGAAAATTGGGTTTTCCATCTCCTGTCCTCATGTTTCAAAGGGAAACCAAATACTGTGTTTGTCCTTGGTACCATAATCTTAAAGCAACTGCGAATGTAGATCAGGAGATTATCTGAGCCAAATAATCCTGACAGAGTGAGACAGACACAACAGACATGCTGCAGCTGAACATCTCTGACCACCAGCACATCCCACCAGGCTCTCACCCCGTTCCCCCTCACTCCAACCAGTGGCCAAAGTCATAGGGAGCACCGTGCCGCCATCACAGCATGCATGCCAAAATAGCCTCGGCGAAGCTATTAAGAAACTAAATTACATACTTGATGTCCGCTGGCTTCCAGAGGACTGGGGTTTTTTTACAGGATGGGTAAGTGCCAGTGGATTCAGCACAGCAAGAATAGCAACCCCTCCATTACCACAAGGCCGGACAACAGATGGAGGGAAGGTCATGGGCTGGGTTTCTAACCATGGGGCCGCCAAATGGTGCTTGGCCTTTGGGGACACACAGGTTCGGCCAGCAGCTCTCTGAATGCCTCAACACATGGGGGATTTTGGGATGCACCACTCTCCTCTGCTGATGAGGCAGCAACTTGGGGCACACAAGGGTGAAGGTTGCACAAAGGGTCATTGTCACTGACTGCCACCCACGCTACAGCAGGCAAGTGACGCTCACAGGAAGCCCATGATGGTCAAGAATTGGTCCCCTGGGTTATTTCAGGTTGGTTATTGCAGGTTATGCCTTTCTCCCCCTGCCACCACTTGGCTCTAATGTGGTCTGATGGTGAGAGCAGCCAAGGGTGAGGAAAGGTTATGAGGTTGCTCTCGGGTCAGGCTCATTTGTGGTGGCAGAGCCACCCACGATTTCACTGGGAAGGTGAACAATTATCTTCCACCTTGACATCAAATTGAATGGTGCTGCTACTGCTGGGGCTGTCTGGAATGATACAATCTGCCACTTTTACTTTTCCATTTTGCATGACCCCCTCCCAGCAGTGACTCATGGTTCACTTGGGGCCTGATTAATTCGGCCAGGTCTTTCAAGCCCTACATGCTTCCTGACCAACATACTCCCAGCTAACGACAGAAGTAATTATGAGTTCCCAAGTGCACGACCTTTGCTTTTCCTTCTAGGCAGTGTCCTGCCTGTGGCCACCTGGCTGTCCCAGCACCATGTCAAACCCTGCCCTCCAAAGCAAATTCATCATTGCATTACCATGACTTATATCAAGGTAAATAGTTAAAATACAGAAGTGGTCTGGTCCCAAGACTGGTGCTTGAGAAACTGGACAATACCTACTTTCTCACACAGCACATCCCCTTGAAGCGTATAAAGCCGTCGTCTCCACTCTGCTTGCCTCACTCACCATCCCGCAGCTCCCATATCGGTTCCCACCATCACCTATTTAGCTCATAGTGTCCCACAGGATGCTGTATGAAATGGAACAAATGCCATTGCTTTGGAGAAATCATTCACTAAATAAAGAAATGCGATTAGTCTGATACCAACTGCTTTTGGTAAACTCATGCTACATTTTATTGCATTTACCATTTACCCTTCAATATTATATCTGGAAAGATGTGTCCTATATTTTTCAGACATGGCTGCTTTGGTCTCTGATGCCCTGTGGGGAGGTTGGGCATTGCAAGATGTGGGTGCTGCTGCTGCCAGCCTGGATGTAGGGATTGCTGCCTCTGCGCAGTGCCACCCATTAGCTCTCACTCCTTGCCTCCCCTCCCGCCTGCAGCACCACCATCTCCAGGGAAAACGGAGGCAATTATTTTGGGACCACTTCAAAATTACCTTTAATCCTTGGTGCATTGTGCCCTCACTTTTCCCCTGCTTTGTCTTCTTTTTCTTCATTCTGATAAAGAATTGTTCATGGTTTGTTTAAATTTCCTGTGCAAGGTTTACCGCAGCCGCTGCAGGAGAAGCTACTCTTGCTCTTTGCATGATGCTTTGTAAAAGACAATAGCTCTTGAACGTGGAGTGAGCCATAGAGCTTTACTTCTGTGGTGCCTCGGTAATAATTCACACACAGTCCTCTGCAAATAAGAAAATAATGTCATTGCCAGGTTAACTGTTGCTTCAGAAATACAGACTCCCTATTCCTGGAGGCAGCTGTTCTCTGTTTGATCGAGGAGCATGCAGGTCGCTGTGACAAATCAAATTAAAGCGCCGGGCTGCAGCTTCGTTGAGAACTCTGCTGGCGTGGAGGCCAGCCCTCCTCCCACCCAGCCCCAGCCTGAGCAGGGGGCTCTACCTTTAGCTCCCTTTTCCCAGTGGGTTGTGACAGGGCTGTGCTGCAGCCCAGCTATCTGGGACACCTCACAGCCCAGTGCCGCTGAACTTCAGCAAGGGTGTTACAGCTTGACCCACAATTACCCATTTGGGTTCTGCCCCATTGGCAAAACTGTACATTTCCATGGAAAACAATAGGCTCCTCTGCTTGCCAAAAGTAGAAATCATTCCTATTGAAAGGCACTTGACAGGAATGTAAATAAATAAAGATATATTGAAACAGAAACACTGGAGGAAGGTTAATTTCTGAAATCTGTAAATCAGATGTCAGATTAGATTTGTGAAGCAGTGAAGAACATAAACAAGTAGATGAGAAGACTGTGATTAATGAAAATCAGTTAACTATGTAAGAGTGGTTTTTGCAATCTGAAAGATAAAATCAGGGGAGCAGACCTTCCCCAGGGTCCGCTTGGTGGGGGAGCCAGGTGGGAACCAAGGGTGGCTCTGGGAGGACTGCTGGTTCCCTGAGCATGTGGCCAACACCTGGCTGGGGGATGTCCCTTTCCAGGCCTCTTTTCTCTAGCACCAGCCACTTGCCAATGTGGCCAGCCCAACCCCAGCTCATGCTGGAGCAGCCCAGTCACAGCCACAGAGAAATTAAGTGTTCCTCAATGCAGGAAGCTGCTTAAAAAAATACAATCTGAACCTCTAATCCTTAAAAAAAAAAATATTTAAAATTACCCCAAACATGTTCCCCCCGCATAGGCATCTCTTCTCCCTGGTGAGCCCAAGTGCAATGCAGAGCAACTTCAGGGCTGCTCCCCACCTCACATTTGGGGTTCGGTACAGGGGGGCTTGCCTGGCTGCTGCTGCAGGAGGCCCCCCCAGCACAGGCCATGGGCTGGCCCTGCTGGGACGTGGCGTGGCTTGGCTGCACCAAACCCACTGGCTGGGGCGAGAGCTGTGCCTCACTGCAATTGGGTTTCCCCTATCCCACAGCTATAATTAGATTTCTCAGTCTTAATATGTTGAATTAAACACCTACCTCTGGGAAGAGAGGAAAACAGTGCACTGTATTTTTTTTTCCTCTGTAAGTAAGCAATTTGCTGCATGCTGTAATTTGTCTGCAGGCTGTCCTTTTTTTTTTTTTCTTTTTTTTGGGACACATGTAATTTTGCTTTGATAAATGACACACATTAGTGATAGTCCTCCTTGCCGGCTGGACCGGGGAAGGGGGCAACTGACAGCCTGCGGGACGCTTACAAAGAAACTTTGTCAGCAACCGCAGGAGTGATGACTTTTCCAAAGAAAACAAGCAGGGAGAAGGGGGTTACGGAGGGACCATGCTGGGGGCAGGTTAACAGCGATGCTCCATGGATGGGAAACCTGGCACGTGGCGATTTTGATGGGACTTACCCCATGCTCCCTGTTTTTATGCCAAAGATAAGGACGGGTGGCAGGGAGGCATGGAGGGAGCAGGGTCTTGGCAGAGGTAGGCTCCTGCTGGGAAAGCGGTGTTGGGGGGGGGCATGCCGGCTGCCAGGGGGTGGGCAGGCGGCACGCTCCCCCCTGATGCCTGCCCCATAAGGGCTGCCATACGGGTGGCAAATAAACCACTTGCCATTTTTCTTCTAATAGGGGCCGGCTGATGGGTGGCAGGAGACAGAAGCGGCGGTTTGCTGCACAGCCTGCCAGCGAATTTGTGACTGCCATCCAAGCACTGGAGAAGTGACTGGCAGTGGGGGAAAGACCTTATGGCATGCAACAATATTTGGAAAACATTTTTTTTTAAAACCCGGAGAAGAGAAGACTAAACATCCGGGTTTTCTGTTAATAAGCTCTGTTAAATGGTGCTCCTCAGCAATCCCGACAGCGGTGTGCTGCATGGGACAGCCTTCCCTTGCTGGAACGGAGATCAAGGGCTCAGACACCACAGCAGGAATGAAAGGCAGATAGCCCTCGGTGCTGTTGGTAGAGTAGTGCTGTCTCCCTAGTTGTTTGAAACACATAGAGAGGAAAGCACATACTTGCTCTGTAATTAGTGGAGTTAAGGTATAAATGATGCAGTGATGCTGCCTGAGTATGTAGCTGGAATCTGGAAGGATTCCTGGACCTGTAGGAAGCTTTGCTTCCAATTTCCCTGCAGCTGGAGCATGATTTTGGGGCAGCCTGGCCCCCAGGGCTGAAGGAAAGAGTCTCTGCCTAAGCAGGACAAGACACACAAGTATGAGCAATTGCTTCCCTAGCGGAGACAATCCTCTCTCCCTGGCAATGTTTTTCTGGAAGGCTGGCTGTTT
The DNA here is from genome assembly GCA_013400055.1 of Nycticryphes semicollaris. Lineage (NCBI taxonomy): Eukaryota > Metazoa > Chordata > Aves > Charadriiformes > Rostratulidae > Nycticryphes > Nycticryphes semicollaris. The sequence continues at coordinate 523,631 of VXBJ01001130.1, read as the reverse complement.
CTCCTGCGAGAGGCAGGTCCTCTCCTTCCAGCGCAGGCACCGCCACTGCTGCTGCTTGCTGAGAGCCTCTCACACCATGATTGTCAGCGCTGGAGTGCACTTAACCTCCCCTGAACAAAGCCAGCGCAGGCTCTTCAACAAGGTTTCCTGTCCCCCAGTTCATGCAGTTGCCACCAAGCCACCAGGTAGCACAGTTGACTATGTTATGAACTTACCGCAGTCTTCATTTAATTAGTAAAATCAAAGATAGCAAATCAAAGATACCATGCTTCCATTGCTCTGTCAATTTTGCAAAAGCAACTCTCACAAAGACAGAGGCAAAAAAACAATTTAAAGTCAGAATACAAACTGGGTTATTGGCTTAGGAGAAGATTTTGATGCTGAAGACAGAGACCTGACCTGATTCGCTATGTGGCTCCTGCTGGAGTGAGAGCTTGCAGGTTGGGTCCATTCTGCTGCCAGCACATTTGCGCAAACCCATGCTCTCACCATGGTAGTCTTCCCTTTGATGTCAGGATCATCAGTCTTCAAGCTGATAACTATGCCTTTGAGATTCTCTGTATGGCACATGGGCTGCTCCTACAGCCAGGAATGGCCATCTTGGACCCCACAAGGCCATGGCCAGGCAGGGGTTGGGCAGCTGAGGGGGTTGGAGGCACAGCCGACCCCAAAATCATGCTCTGCCTTGTGCGACTTGATCAGTACTGGAGTAACCTAGCTACTGGATGAGCCTTGGTTGGACTCTGGACCAAGCATTTTAGTTGTGGGACAGCAGAAGATTGTAAGGAGCAGGCAGTGTCAAAATAAAAACCCACCAGACCAGCTGGATGTGGCCACCCCTGTGCACTGCCCTGCAGGGTGACACGGTCGAGGCTTCTGAAGTGATGGGTGGTTTGGGGTGTCTGTTTCTGGGGTGCTTTATAAAGCCCCCCAGGGACCTGCCCTGCTGTTCCAGGGCAGCCAGCACTGGGGGCATTGCAGGGGGATGGTGCCCAGGCCCACGGAAATGGGAAACCTGGGCAGCGCATAAACAAAATCCCATTCAGCTCGAGGGGAAGCACAAGCTGGAAAACAGCTGGGGAAAACTAATCCAAAACACACATGATTTTTATCTGCCCAAGTGTTCAGGAAGACGTGTTCATTCCTACAAATGGGTGTCTGTGTAGGGACATGTGCCCTTCTGGGGACAGGGACTGTCCACTGTCACCCACTGAGGAGGGGATGGGAAAGCCCACACAGCAGATACCTGCCCCAGAACACGCTAGGAGAGCAGAAATTAGGAAGGGGGTAGCCCAAAAAGCCAGAAGTGCTGCTGAGGGGCTTACAATGGCAGCTCCTGCAGCCAGGGAAGCCTTTGCAGCCGCAAGCACTATGTGGGGAGATGACAAGAAATGCTGTTGTGATTTCTTAGCAGTGTCCTGGCAGCATCTGTGGCCAAAGCAGGGACAAGGGGATCCTTGTGCAGGACCTGGGCAAAGGCATTGGGAGAGGAGAGGGCTGATGACCTGAAGTGTTTACAATCTCAGCAATGACAAGTAAAACCACTAGATTCAACAAATCTGGTTGATATCATTCCTTCCCCCTCAGGCAAGAAGAAAACCAGCTCTTTAAGACAGGACCCCTCTATGCAGCCAAACATAACACCATTTCTTGTGCAAAACTTTGCAGGAAAAGATTAAAACATCCTGTTGTTTCCCAAGCCTGCTGCAAAACCCCTCTCCAAAGGAGTCTGCCATGCCCCACTGGTACTGGACAGTGTGCTTGAAGCTTCTTGTGTGGATCTGGGGATGAGGGCAAAGGTGAAGCAGGTAAACCCTCAGTCATCCCAAAAATTCAGGTTGGGGGGTTCTGAGTGGTTCAGGGGCTGCCTGGAGCTCCTTGGCATGCCATGAGCTGCTGAGGCACATGGCACAGGAGGACCATATTTGATATCAGATGCACACAGGCCTTTTTCACTAGTAGGAAGAGAAAATGAGGGTAGCATCCACTAGAAGCTTAGGTATCCTTCAGGTGGCACAACTCAGTTGTCCTAGCATCTCCCCAGCCTCATTATTTCCCAGCAAAGCTCAGCCCACAATTTTGTTCTTATTTCTCTTTCACAAGTGGATATCTCAATGCAGCACCCCTCTGTCCCTTCTGCAGCAAAATTCAGTTTTTAAAATATTTCAAGTCCTACTCCTGAAAATTCCCATGAGCACCACTAAATATGCGATGACTCAGTGACTTCAGGTTTTTCTCAGTCATTGTACACAAGACCTGCAGTATGAGATGGAATTTTAATTTGCTGAAATTCAACCAAATCTTTAGGAGAAAATCTAACTGTGATAGTGACCATAGGCCAGTATGATACAAATGTTCATATTCTTCATATAGCCAGAATAGCCAGAGTGTCTGAGCAAAGCCTGGACCTTCTTGCATTTAAGGACAGAAGTGTCAGAGGAGCATTACATCATCTAGGTGGCATCAGGCCACCACAGAGCTGTGGGCATGAGCAGGGCTGGGCTAATGGCACTGTGCTGCAGGAGGGACCAATTGCAAGAGCAGTAGGTAAATTCCACTGGTTTCCCACCTGCTTTTCTCTGCCTCTCGGGATGAAAGGTTTGGGATGAGAAGTAGGGATGGCAGCCAGTAGGGGCACTCATATTTTGTTGGGCTCATGCCCAGGTGCCTTGTCCCTCTGTCAGGGCACAGGTGCCCAGCTGGCAGGAACAGGAGCTGCCTCCTTCCCCCCGATTTCTGGATGCTCGACAGCACAGGTCACCAGAAACATATTAAGGTGCTCTGCCCCCCTACCCTCTGCAGTGCAGAAGAAAATAATTTATCTTAGTGTTGCCAAGATTTAAATATCTATCACTGACTTGTCTGGCTGGTCGCCTCCAAGCACAGAGCTGGAGGGCTAGCAGCCCGCAGGGCATTGTGGTCGGCTTTTGTGAATGGCAAGAAGTGCTTCGAGGCAATGGAAATAAAAGCATTGTGGGAGCACTGGATGAGAAAGCCAGAGAAGCCTTACATTGTTCCCGAGTCCCTAAAACATCTCCCTGGATAAAATAATCGTATTTAAGACTGAGAAATAGAGGGCAAAGATTATTTTGAAGTGTGAAATTAACAGACTCTTCACCTCCTGCCTGAGGAAAACTTTCAAGGCTTCCAAGGATAAAGAAAAGGACCCAAGGACCCGAGCCACCTGCGATCTGCTGACGCCACCGCTCTGCTGACGCTAGAGACCTTGAAGCAAATACGTAGGGACTCAACAACACCAGTGAGCGATGGGGATGTAGAATCCTTTTGCAAAACACCGAGGTGCCATTGATTGCCAAGACAATGCCTGGAAAAGCTTCACAGCAGGTGGGAAATAATCAGGAGGTGCCGAGGGGTCCATCCCTCCTAGCTCACAAGGCTGGAGGGTTTCCCTATGGCTTCGGCTCTCAGACACATCAGCAAGGATCTGGGGACAAACAGAAATAGATGGAGAGCAGACACCAGCTGTGTATAGTGTACAGTGGACACCCACTGTCCTTGCAGCAGAAAGGGAGGACAGTGACTGAGAAATTAAAGTGAGAAAGACAGCTTCAAGACTGTAAGAGCTCATCAGGGTAGACTGGCTATCTCCAACCAAATAGTGCTTGTGGATCTGCATAATTTAATCCTGTAGAAGATAGCTGGAGGGATCACAGGTAATCCTTTGTGCATCTAAAAAGGAGACCAAAGAAGAGGTGCCAGTGAGGCAGCTTCATTAAAAAACAAGCTTCATCCAAGAGAAAGGAGGAAGAGGGTGTCAAAAACGGATTGACAAGATGGGAGCAGGCTTTTTTCCATTGCTCAGTCCATTTGGGGGTTATATTTTCTTTCTTCATGAAATAAATTACTTGGCCCTGCTGCTTGCCTGGTACAGTGAGTATCTGCAAGACTGGCCCTTGGTCAGTTTGCACAAGCTGGTTTCTCAAGCACTTGCTATGAGGAATGTGGAGCACCTCAGTTCCGGGTTACAAGGTGTCCATACATTTATAGACATAGACCGTGGGAACTGCTGCGTTTGACCCTGTAGCATCATCATGAAAGCTTCCCATTTCCTGTTTGTCAAATAAAAACCAGTTATCTGACTTTCCGCCATTGAATCCACCTGTCATGTGTGATGGCAGTTGTAAGGAAACAGCTGAAAAACATAGAAGTCTCGCAATGTAGTGGGAGGTCATTGAGGGTCAGCAGCTATGCAGAAGGTTTTGTACTGGGAGTGGAAGATGTGAACGGTAAAGCTGTGGCTCAAAGGGTGATACCATGGGGTGTTAGCTGAAAGCTTGTGCTTTTTAGGGCAAATAAAATAGGGCAGGATCCAAAGCCCTGAAGCCAGTGAAGAGACTCTTTCTAATTCCAGAGGTCTACGAACCAGGCACATATGGATTTGGCTGAAAAAGTGTTTTATTTCATAGCGCTGTATAACGGAGTTGCTCACAGCGAGCCCTTGATGGCAATGGACCTTGAGGTTTTATGGGACAATGGCATTTCAGCTTAAGAAATGGAGTGCAAAGATCACTGTCAAGAGTGGATTTGACAGACACCATTTCACTAAACTAATTAGAAAAAGAAGGAATTCTGGAGAATGACAGCTGCCTCTTAAGATAATAGGAAACCTGTCTCTTTAAATGTTCTGGGCTTTTTCAATGTAGACCAGGCAGGGCTATAATCAGAGCAGCAGCGGGTCGGATTTAGGTTCAGTACAGTATAATTCCATTGCAGGGACCATCCAAGAATACTTTGGCAAGCTCAAATATATTGAAATTGCCTTGGCTAGTGGCTTGCAAAGTGGCTGTGGAAAGTTAAGATAATTAGAGCATTGTGGAGAGGACAGACAGTAAAATAAAGGGTAGAAGACAAAAAAAGACAAGCCAATAAAAAAAGGGTTACAGACACAAAGAAAGTTTCAGAACAGAATAATTGAAGGAGAAAGGCGTACCCAGCAGATTGGAGTCATGTCATTTGTATAGAATCACAGAATCACAGAATTGTCTAGATTGGAAGGGACTTTTACAATCTTCTAGACCAACCATCAACCTAACTGATAAAAACCAACCAACCAAACAAACAAAAA
>VXBJ01001130.1:476745-518184 GCA_013400055.1 Nycticryphes semicollaris | reverse complement strand
AAAACTGGACACAGTACTTGAGGTGAGGCCTCACCAGTGCTGAGTAGAGGGGGATGATCACCTCCCGAGTCCCACTCCCCATGATGCTCCTGATACAGGTCAAGGTGTTGTTGGTCGCCTTTGGCCACCTGGGCACACTGGTGGCTCATGTTCAGCTGACAGTTGACCAACATCCCCAGGTCCTTTTCTGCCAAGCCGCCCTCTAGCCACTCTTCCCCAAGCCTGTAGCACTGCATGGAGTAGTTGTGACCCAAGTGCAGGACCCAGCACTTGGCCTTATTGAACCTCATCCCATTGGCCTCAGCCCATTGATTCAGCCTGTCCAGATGCCTCTGCAAAGCCTTTCTATCCTCCAGCAGGTCAAAACCCTCAAGAAGGAAAAGGAAAAGCCTCAAGTGAAAAAAGACCAACCTCACATCCATTTGAGATTAATAAATGAATTAAAAAACACCAGGAAAAGAACAGCTGGGTTTCTGAATGTATTTAAATTAGATATCAAAGAGAAAGTGCGAAAAAAGAAAGTCGCTACTTTTGGAAATGATATATTGAGTTGATCCTTGCTTGTTTGGCCTGACTGGGAGTAGGATAAACCTGGTAATAAAAAGTCAGTGACGTAAACTGAGAAGTTTTTCACTGAAGCAGTGGCACCTTAGTTAATGTTACCAAGTCTGGGTCCCCTTCAGCCAGGTGCTTGAATCTACACCTAAACACATGCATGGCAGAGACCCATCAACCCCTACAATTACATGCTTACCAGCCTTGCTTAGCACAAAGTCCCTTGTTACTGGAAACCTGAGATGATTGTACATTGTGAAACACCCAAGCCAACGGGAATCTTGCCAGCAGCAACAATGGGATGAGTTCTGCAGGCATCTATCTTCTAAGAAAGAAATGCTGCACTAAAACTGGTGCACTAACACTCTCCCGGTGGTCCCTAGCTCCAGAGCTTTTCATCCTCCTATACAAAAGCAAAGTACACATCCACACTGTTTGTTCATACACACAGAGCTTGCTCTCAGCTCTGGGATGTGTTTGCCATTTACATTCTCGTTTTGTAACCCTGATTTCTACTTGTGGTTCTTTTTGTGTTTAAATATCCAACAAAATGTATTTGCATAAGAGTTTGGGTCTACACAAACACGGTAACAGAGACGTTTCTCTCCCACACTTGCAAAATTATGCTTCTACATATTACTTACACATGTATACATAATTTATATGTATACTTACTATAAACACATACATGTATATATAACCATCCTTGTGTAGTTCCATTTTCCACAGAGGAAGCAACTTCTATGACTAATGAGTAACACTGTCATCCATGTTGTCGCGATCGGTTATGAAAGCAAGAATGACAAAGAGTTTTTGCGACTGTGACTGCTGGCCAGCTCTGCCAGCTGAAGGAGGAGGCTGGGGCTGCAGGAGCAAGTGATGTGTTTAATAAATCCCTCATTCCCCCAGTCCTGAGCAGGGTGGGCTGTCCATGAGGCTGGTCATCCTTTGACGTGAAGCCTGGCTCCCTGCAGATGCCGGCAGCTCCCACTCCCTTCTCTGATCTGCCACCAATATATTCCCTTTTCTGTGCCTGTAACGGGTAACTGGTTGGGTTTTTAAGGCTTGTGGGCCTGATCCTCAGCTGTTGTAAGCTGGCACAGCTGAACTGTGGTGGAGCAGCATCGCTAGATTGTAGGTAAACTTTGGGTCTTGCAGGCTGGTTTTGCTCACTGGCTGACACAGGTAACGTGGAGGGAGATGTCAGCACATTCCTCCTTGTGTCAGCCTTCCTGGCAATTTGCATCACTGCCATAAGACTTTTATTTACTAGTATTAACCTTCACAATAAAAATGAAACAGAGAATTTTTAAATAAATTGCAAGTTGGGACTGACAGTGTTCTTTCACAAATGTGACAATCAGAGAGCATTTCTGCAGGTAGGGACCTCTCACTCCTCCAGATATGAGATAGCCACTTGTTTGCAGATGTTCACTTCTATTTCAAACTTGCCATTATGAAATTTCTCTCATTTTCCTCTAAATCAGATTGCTCTTGACATGAGGGCAGGCTGTGAGCCCAGACAGACTGATGGTCCCAGCTTGGAGTTTTCTCTCTTCCTCCAGCCTTACTCTCATTTTCTGCTCATAGATGAGGATACCATGAAAAGAGGTCTGCACTCCATGCAGACCTCTGACTGACAGGAGGCCACTGCACATATCTGTACAGCAGCACTGGTGGTGTTTAGGATTAGAACAAAACAGCTAGCCTGAGCTCTGAAAATTCTCACTAAATGAAGCATGAACCACAGTCACTTTTAGTAAATATCCTCCAGGTATAGATGAGGAGATCATGGGCCACAGCCCTGCCCTGGGAGGCAAATTTCCAAGGTAGCTGAGCCTGCCTTGAGATGTGTGTTACAGACAGCAGCAGAGTGGACCCAGCTGTTTCGGGGTGAGGGGCGCAAAGTTTCTGCAGAGCCCCAGCCATCAGTGAAACGATCTCTGCCAAAGGGACACCGCATCTGCAGTGGTCTGCAGCGGTGGCATATACAGCTCAGGCTGTCCTCTGACTGTTTCACCTCATCTCACAGGCTGTGACAGACACAGGAACGTGGAAAAATGTTTCGTTTCCCACCATGACACAGTTATAGCCCGTACCAAACGCTGTTAGTGGGGAGCACGATGAAAATTTCAACAGGCAGCTGTTCCCCGTAGTCTTTGCAGGGACTTGTCCTGGTCCCACAGCCTCCCCCTGCTCATGCTGGCAGGCTCCAGGTCCTGTGATGAAATGCTTTAATGTGCAACAGGGGAAAAAAAATTACCTGAAAATGCCTGGACATGCTACTCCTGATGCAATGAGCATCAGCTCTGCTCTCTATTCATCCTCGTAGATGTGCTTCACTATTAACTTTTCATGTGACAACTGTTTGTGCATTAAAAGTGCTTCACACAACACGAATATTGGAAGTGTGGTCTTATAATAGCCTGTATTAGTACATCCAGCCTTCTAAATGATGGTGACCAGGAAACTGGAAAACAAGTCAGAGAGGTCTGGTCTGACTATCCTACCCTCAATTTCTATTCTTCAATTAAACCATTGCTTTTAGCTCTTCATTTTTATCAGTATTATATAAAACTAGGACAGAGTAAATGAAAATTTATAATTTATAAACAATCTGGGGAAAAAAAAATCACTGAATTATTTATGACACTTTTGAAATATGTGTTTGTTATTTGTACAAAAATTAGTTGTTAGGTCTTAATCATGGTGGTGCCACAAATATGTTGGAAATTAGGACTCACAAACCTGCTTGTTTGGAAAGAAAAAAAATGCTGTAACTCTACCTACAATTGGAAAACACAAACCAAACTGATTCTGAACGGTCTTGTTAAACAAGTGCCAATTATTGAATAATTCTCTGACCTAAACAGAAAGTTATTGTATATGGAAAGATTTTTCTTTTTCCCGGAGAGTGCTTTATACCAGATGCCCTTTTAAATTGTTTTGAATTCTCTGTAGGCAGTAGATAACTAAACCTACAGAATGTAGTAATGGCAAAAAGGAAGCAATCAAGTTGGCCACTTCTAGTTAAGAGTCATGGAAAAGGCATCTGTTCTGTATGAATTGCAGACTATAGGAACTTTGACAGTTCATAGACCAGACTTAATTTATTAAACTAAGTTTCTAATATAAACAGTAATTCGTTTCAGGCTCTGACACTGAAGGTCTGGATTATGTGAATAAAATATAGAGACCTCTGTTGGCCTCCTGAAAAAAGGTAGTTTTGCTGCATAGGAAGAAAAGAACAGGGTGTGCCATAGTAAAAGGCACCAGTGCCGAGGCCATACCCTGCATGCACCAAGGTGTGGGGTGCAGCTTTCCCTGCACCCCTGGCCCAGCACAGGTACCACCAGAAGCACCTCCAGTTGGCCTTTCCTGCCCATGCTCACTCACCCCAGCACTGAGCATCCTCAAGATTGAGGATGGCAGTTGTCAGCCATCTCAGCAAAACTGCAGTTTGAAGTCTTCAGAGAGATGTTCATTTGCAAACAAAACAATGACTAATGGGATGAGCGCTGGGAAAGAAACATTGAGAGACATGGGCCTCAATGCTGCGTGCCTGCTGCCTTGCTGGGAAGGCTGTTACCCCAAATGCAGCTGGGGCACGGGCTTGTGTGGGACACACCTGCTCAGCCACCCACACCCCTTCCCTGGCAGGGCAGGGGACACCCTCTTAAGGGACCTGACTGTGACTGGTGCCTGCAGTGCCTATGTGCATGTGCATATGAAAATAATTTCTCAGTGGCAGTGCAGTATGAGGCCTGATACAGATCATCAAATACCTGAACAAAATGAAACACACAAAGCATGATTTACGGGAGACCCTCACTTTGTCTGCTGAACCCTGGCTTCGTCCAGGTCTTGGAGAAGTAGGGATCAGGGAGTCTCAGGGCATCTCAGGGCGTCTCAGGGCCCAATGTCAGCAAATGTTTATCTTCAAGCACTCTGGTAATTCAGGTGAACGCAGTAGGACTATTTCAGTGCTTAAAATTAGGCAGGTACCTAAACAATTTCCTGGATCAAGTTTACATTCATCTCAAGTTTCAAGCACTGGCTTTGCTGTAGCTTTGACCAAAAGTTTGGTCATAACTCAGAAATCACACACAACTATTTCCTTATGTCATCAGCCCTCGGCAAAGACCGAGTATGGAAAACCTCAGTTAGGGTTTTTTCCCCGCCAAAAAAAGTTATGCAAACGAGTGATGAGATGAAAGTGTTTTGCATCGGTGCCGGCCAGTCCACTGCCATTGATAAGAATAACGGACCAAAGTTTAGGGCACCATGAGTGTGAAAGCAGCCACCCAGCCTCCTCTCCAAAAGCCAAAGCGACTGCCCCATGGCCCTGCACTCCAGCAGGCAGCGAGGGGTGGCTTTTGTGCAGCACTTTGCTCAGGCTGAACCCGCCGTGTTGCCAACCCCAGCTAATTGCTTGATTCCCTATCTCATTTGCCTGAGAATGACTGAGAATGTGAGACAGCGCAGGGTCTATAAAATCATTAATTGAATTACTAGTGTGGAATAAGTAGTGCATCAATTTGAATTCACCATCATCCCCCTCCTCTCCTCCCCCGTGTTTTAGAGACCAATCCTACTGTTGATATGTGCATAGCTTCGGAAGGAGGCTCAATAAATAGATGTGCTATTCTAGCTAAACAAATTTATTTTTCCAGCTGTTCTACTGAATTAGTGAATTGTAATGTTGACTTCAGACTATCTTCCCCATAAAATATATGCTGGCCTGTATATTTTACTGGCACTTCTTTTGCAACACCTCATAAAAGGGCTGATCCAATCTGTACCCCAATCTATTGGAATCTTGCTATGACCCAAGTGAGCTTTGGACCAGGATGCAATATTGATTTGATACATATTTTATGTATTATTGTTGAGTCATTAGCAGGATTTTTGCAGCTCTCTCCCTTTACTTTGTTTTCTAAGAGATTTTGGGGCAATAATTGCAGTACAAGTGGGCTAGGTGTTTTCTGCCAAATGTGTTGTCTGAGCGCTTGTGGTTTCACCAGCACATACTGATGATTGCTTGTTTGGGAAGAAATCAGGAATTTTTGTGCAGCCTTGTTATGCAAACTTCTCTTTAGCCCCCTTCCGCATTCAAATTGACTAAAAGCTTTTACAGATTTTGCAAGTTGGGTTTGCCATTGTTTGCCATCTTCCATTTCATTTACACCAACACAGAGTAAGCAGCAGTGTTACTAGGTACACAACAGCAGCATTTCGATCTCCTACATTAATATAAATTAATTCTGGGCTACAGTTCAAATGTACCATTTTTAAAACCAGTTATCACATTTCAGCTGGCAGCTGCCAGGCAAAGCTGAGCCTGGTGGCCTTCGCCCTGTGGTTCCGAAGGGCCCCTGGGCAGAACAGCCTGGCACGGCGATTTTGGGGTCCCCTGCCGGCTGTGTGAGATGATCTGCAGGGCAGGGATGAGGCTGCAGGCAGCACATCCCCAAGGTCTAACAGGTACCAGGCAGATGTCAGGCAGGTTTACTAGCAACGGTGCAGCACAATCTCCACATTGCCACCAAAACCTATCAGCTCCGGCAAATCAGCACGCTCCTGTGAAAACCCTGTTTGGTGGCAGAGCCCTGTTGTGTCCCAGACAGCCGGGACAACCCCAGCTTTTGTAAGCTGCTAGATGGAAAAGGCTACCATTTAAAATGCCTGAGAGAAGCAAATGAAAACCCAAATATTTGTTGGTACTATCCTATACTATACAGGGTTTTTCCTCCTCGGTATTTCTCCCCAAGAGGAAAAATTGATGTGTGCTATAATGCTGATAAATACACACAGCTGTTCACATCTGTGCTTTAACTTCTTTGAATGGTGTGGGTTCTCAGCATCACTGGAATAGTCTTTAATAACACAATCTGAAACCTAAAACCATCGATGTAAGCCTAGAAACAGGAGGGCCAGGCTGAGGAGACGGACAGGAGCCGCTCCCCCGCCGCTGGGGCTGCGGGGAGGCGGCTGCTGGGACATGGGGACGCAGCCGGCCCCGGGACGGGACGGGGGCCTGACGGAACGGGCAGCTGGCGGCAGCTGCCTGCAGCGGGCAGGCGGTACCGGAGGGATGCGGGATGCCGGCGGTGCCTGGTGGCCACGGTTTCGTCTCGTCGCCGGGTGGGGAATGGACGGACCGGTCGTGCGGGGGTCCCGGCGCCGCCGCTGTGCAGCGGAGCCCCGGCGGGACGCCGCGTTTCAGCCGGGCTGGCCGAGGCGTCGGAGCTGGGGGAGAGAGGGGAAAACAACCGCAGGCAGGACCTGCGCCCTTCCTCCTCGACGGTAAAATTAAACCCAAACAAAACCGGAGCAAAACTTGAAGCCAAACAAGTAAAGAACAAATAACCCGCTTTTAATGTCGTCCTGATGGGAGAGGGATTCTAATAACATTTCCACATCCATTAGGCAAAGGATTGTGCGTGTTCCCTTACAAAGAGTGAGCATTTTCAGTGGCTTTCTCTTAAATTAAGATGACAGGTTACCACTGCACAGTGTTGTTAATCTTTTCCTAAAAGCTTAATGTTACTACTTAGTAGTTTACTAATAAATCAAATAAAATATGTAATGTCATTTTGGTTTAGATATAGATGGATGACTTCTTAGTTTTTCTAAAGTTGTAAAACAGGTACTGTCATGGCATTCAGCAAAAGGAGCAATACTTGCCGAGGTAGTTGTATTCCTTTTTGCCCTAGGGCCATGGAGCATTATACCATTCACATGATCAAAACCAATTTGATACTCTGTCATATATATTCTGCTAGTAACTGGCTTTCAGCTGTCTTTCATGCAAGATGTATTAAGGATGGTCATTAATTTTCATATGCTTTCTGTTACTTTGATCTTATTTTTCATTATTTTAACCTTTCTTTTCCCTGAAAATATTCTGGTCATAACCTTTTAGGATTTTGTTTTTTTTAAGCATGCATCATTGCTGTTGTCATCCTGCACTTGATATTGCTGTTGAATTCCCTCTAGTTTGTGCAATTACTGCTTTCAATGCCATACAAGTCCATTTAAATTGGTAGCCGGGACATGATTACATCCTTTCTTTTTGTGTGCCACCAACGATGGGGGGACAGCGTGGCTTCACAGGGACATCCTAAGAGACAGCATAAGGGGAGGAGGGCTCGACTGGCTTTATTGCTGGGCAGTTTGATTTTACTGCCCAGGAAATGGCTGGTGAAATTGGAGGCAAACAGAGCCACGGAGGAGAAGGGACCTTGTCCCTGCAGGGAGACAGGCATCTGCTGGAGTATCTGCTGCATGTCCCCCATGCACTGTTAAGGGCCTGACCCTGATTNCCCCCCTCCCACCCCCACCCCACTTTACTGGTCTTTGCCTGCATGGAGTAGGTATCCCTAAAAACCAGTGGTCACCAGTAGCTGGCAACACTGGGAGCCAGGAGCACAGCACCCCATTAGTGGTGCAAGGACAAAAAACAAGAGCTGCCTGCTGCTTTCTGCCACAATAGGTCCTGTTCATTTGGCCATCAGGGGTGGGAGCAAGGACATGAGGGAACTCAGGTGGTCTTACATTTGAAGATGGTTGATATTTCTGAAAGCCCAAGCTCTCTGGGGATGACTTTGGGCATGAGTTCTCCTACTGCATTAGTGTAAACCAGGAGTAACCCCATTCCAGTGAGTAGGCTTAGTGTAAAATCAGTACAAGCATGAGACAAAACACCTGTGATAGACCTGAAATTGATCCTGCAGGGAAGAAAACAAAACAACTTGGCCCATAGCATTTGTCTCTTGAAAGACATTTTTGCCAGTTGCCATTGCTACAGATGGTGAACAGCACCTTTTAGCTCTCTGCTGAAATGACACGACCCATTCTACAGAAACACAGTGCTCCTCTGCAGAGAGGAGGTGACTTCTAACAGGAAGCAAGCAGAGGGAAAAATCTCCATTTCCATTCTGACCATTGCCTGATATTTCACAGGATCTGACTGCAGCTTATGCTTACGGGGGGTCTGCAGCTGTGCAGCAGGAGGGAGAACCAGAAACACAGGCAAGGGACCCCTGTGCCACCTCCTGCCTGTCTCCCCTGGGGGCAGGGAGACAAGCCCCGAGTGGGGAGCAGGACTTTATGGCTGCCCTGGCCAAGAATGTGGACATCTCCATGCCAGGGCAAGGTGGCCCCACACAACCCCTGTAGGCACAGACCAGAGCAGGAGGAGTGCAAAGGCCAGTCCCAATGCCGGGCCATCCAGGCACTGGCCATCCAGGCAGCCGGGGGCCTCTTCCTCTTTACAGGAAATTTTTACAAGAAAAACCCCAAGAGCCCGTTTTGTACTTTGTAACACCAGATCCTGTCTATATTCCTAGGTGCTCCTAAGGCCTCCAAATTATTGCTTCCTGGTCGTTTTTACTTCTCCTTATTAACTTAATAAGTTCTCTGATGAGCAGAAGCAACTGCAAGCACCCAGGAGCCACCACCAAATGACCCTTTTCATTTAAACTAGAACTCGTGATTTTGTGCCTGTGAACTATGCATTTTTTGCTGCACAATAGATGGCAGTAGAGAAAAAAGGCTGGGATGAGAAAATTTGTACTTTGGAATATGCAGCTGATTCCCCCCCCCCTATCCCACCATCCCCCCCTCAAATCACCGTACAGTATTTGTTGCTTTCTTCTCAACAGAGAGCTTTCCTAGAAAAGGCAGTCTGGTGTGGATGAGGCTGGATGAAATAAAAGATTCATGCATGAATAATTAACGTATTGGAGGCCTCACTTGAACTTGTTGCCTTACCCAGATGAATGAGTTAACATATTGGAGATTATTATAAAGAGGGACTATTCTGTTCCGGTAGATCAAATCAGCCGAAATTTATGAAGTATTTCCGCACATATAAATATATGTTTGGTACTTAAAAATAACCCTTCCAATAAGTATAGTCGTATCGGAGTTGAGCTACGCTGACAGTTGCAGCGACACAATAAAAGGATTTGGCATGAGTCATTCAGTTTGACTTTTGCACTGAAATGAGATGGGAGCCTGGAAACTCACTCTATGTAGGGCAGCCGCCAGGCGGGTGGGCAGTTCCCACCTCCCTGCTTTTGCAGCACGGGGGGACGAGCGGCGGCGAGCGGAGCAGGAGCACCTCCAACTTCAGTACAAAGGCCACTAGGTAAAGGCCCCGGGCTCACCAGTTCATCCCTGCAACCCCAGCTGCTGCTGTCCACAGGGGCTTACCCAAGCACTGAGATGGTTGCCAAGCTGGGCATCGCCTGGTGGCCACAGGGCCCACACTGGAGCTGGCAGAGAGTGATGGAACCTGCCATTGGCCCCGCACCGAGCAGAAAGTGCCCCTTAACTGTAAATAGCCATGGTTTACCATAGCCTTTTTAATTTAGCAAATGCTTTCCATTACTGCAGACTTCCTTGAAAACTAATTGCCACAAAAAGGAGTCTTCCTTGTAAATCGACATCAAACTCATGCTAACCACGGGAGGGAGAGAAAATTTAATTACAAACTTTAATTCTTACCTCAGCTTTACTAATTTTTAATTGTGCCTAATAATAGTGAAAACCAAGCTGGGAAAAATGCAGGAGATTAAACTTACCACAAAGAAATTGCTAGATTTCCTATTCAAAAGTATGCTGTGGCTTTCCTGCCTACCCATACCTCTCTTTACCCCACAGCACTACCAGTAAAAATAAGATTGGGAAAGAAAACCGTATCATCACTTTTCCATGCCTCTGTTCAATAAGACCTTTCTGTTGCAGGCAGCAGAGAGCTGTGGTGAGGACAACGTGCTTGCGCCGTGCACGTTGCTTGTGGTGTGCCCGGGGTGTGATGGGATGGCAGCCATGGGGTTGGTGCTCAGCAGGGAGCAAGACTTGGCAAGGCTTTTGGAAAGTGAGATGGCAGCATACCCCAGTCCCAGTTGTGGCTCTCGCTGCATTAATTGCATAGAAATTATTCCAGAATCAAATTATTTTTCTTTCAGCCAAAGCTGCTCTAACACCATGTCAGCCAGCGTCCCACCACTTGGCGTGTTCTGATGGCTGCAGCCCTGGTGTCGAGCCAGAGTAGTGTGAGGTTGTTCTGGCACACAGCACCACACAGGTGATGGGTCCTCTCCACATGGGCTTTCTTTTCCAGAGCGAATTGAAGGTGTGTAGTGTCATGACATTATCCAGGACTGCTTGAAAATAAAAATAGATTGGAAGTATTTTGGAGACGTTTCTGTATATTATCTCTTGGCTATACAGTGCTGTCAAGCAAAACGTCTTCTTTCTTCAATCAGTGCATAAACACAGACCAGATATAGCAGGGCATGGAATTTGTGTGCAAAAATGCCTGATTTGTACATACAACTCAGCTTTCAACAAACTGAAAGTTACTGCCTAGCAGCAGTTGTGGTCAAAGCAGAGCTTTTCTTTCAGCCCCAGTGGTGAACCAGAGCTCACTGGCTGCCTGTGGCTGGGCTTGGGCTGCCAAGGGTCAGCAGACCCACGGTGATGATTGAACGGCACCTTTCTATGCGCAGGTCCCCTGGCTGCACACATGGTTGTAAATTGATGCGCTTAATCCACATACACCTTCAGCAGATCGACACTTCCCCAAATCTGGGCAGCAGCAGTGCAGGGACGCAGAGTGGGCCTCTTACCTGAGGCTTTATTTAGCTCTCCCTAAGGCTGCTCACCAGCTTCGGCAGGGGAGGCAGGCCATGTTCCCTGCCATGCTTTGGTGGGTGCTTGTTGATGGAACTGTCCTGCTCAGCAGATAGTTAAGGGATCTTGTAAGAGACCCTTCACCTGCTAACAATATTTTTCCACTTAGATCTGCTCCTAAAGCTTATTGCCACATCAAATCCCATTATAGAAAATAAGGAAATGTTAAAATTAAGAACTAATGTTCACATGAAAGAATTTTTTTTACTATTTCCTTCAGCAAACCAATGAATGTTTAACAGTTGAAATTGCTTTGAAACAGCAATAAATTATTTCATGCATACATGCCAAATATTAAAACCAGAAGGTTTCTTAATATGAAGTCACTGGTACCGAGATTCATGTTTGCCTTTGTTAATTATCTACTTGTTTATTAGCTTAGTTTCACTAAGGAGCTGCTGATATCCCCGAGTTAAGGATTTCGGAGCTGTTCACAGGATGTAATAATACAGTTTTATTGGGTGCTTGTTGAGAAAGCATTTTTAGTTGTTTGCACTTAAGCAGTAAAACTGCTGTTTTGCTCAGCCTGAAGCCCCCTGCACAGGTCCCTGATGACCTATGCCTGCCGGGGTGACCAGTGTCCCCCAGCATTGATGCTGAGGGAAGGTGGGATGCTGCCCTGGCATGGCAGCTCAAATGCATCTGCCCCTTGGGCTAAAATCAACCTCAGCCAGGACAAGCCTACCCTGAGGCCATGTTCTCTGAACCCCAAGAGGTGTCACTTGGAAAATCCCATTCTGAGTATGCAAACCCAAAGAGACCCATCTTTTGCTAGAGATTTAGTATTTTAAATTTTGGAAGTTTTTTTGTTGTTGTTGTTGTTTGGGGTTTTTTTGTTTTTAAATCAGCAGATTGTGCATTCTGTAGACAACAAACTGCTCTCCTCTGGGAGGGAAAAAACAGGGGCACAGTGGGAATGTGCTATCATTGAGCAAATAATTTTTATGACTATGATTAAGGAATTACTCCCTCAAGCTTCACCTCCCAGTTCCAGGGCTCTATAGCCAACTTTAAGGAAAGAAAGCTTCCAGATGTACTGAATGCAAGGAAAGGCTTGAAATCTTCAGGTACACATGGTGTGAGAAATCAAATGCCTCCAAACCTCACCAGTTAGCAAGGCCGCATCATGTTCAGCCCAGTCTAATCACTCTGGAGTACTTGATGTGCTCAGTACCGCCTACATTCAACCCCAAACTCATCCTCCCACCCACCAACCTGCCTGAAGCACCTGCTGCCTTGGAATGGTCCTGCCTTTTGGGTGCCTCTCCCTGTGCCTGCCATCTGGCAGCCCCTGTAAGAAGAGGGGCAAATTGCGGAGCAGGGCTGCTGCTACAAAAAAGACTGTGGTGGTATTTCCACAGCAAACCCCTGCTTGAGAGATTTTTCAAATGTGACCATAAAGCTTCGCTCTGAGCCTTGAATGTGGCTTTAGACCAAGGACTGAGCCAAAGCCTATGTTCTTCAAGCTCAAGGCCTCCACAACAAAACCACCAAGGTCTTTCTTAAAGCAATACCAGCATGAAGGGCAAGGCAGGACAGGTCTCAGCTGTGGTCTGATCCTTCCTTAATCCCTGCAGCATCCCAGCATGGCGGGGGCACACCTCCCTAATTCCCAGTGGATACTGGGCAGCACCCATTGGCACACCGCACCGCACCGGGCTGGGCTGCAGCACCTTATGACACCGCTGTGACAAGGTCACTGGGTAGAGGTGCTGGGAAACACACCCTGGATTCTGACAAGCACCCATGTCCTCCTAAACTAAAATGGGTTTTCTATTAACTATAGATAAGTTACACAATAATTAGGGCAAAAAGAGTTATCTTATGTTTTCTTTCCTCAAATCCAGCAAATGACCCATCTAGAAATGTTACATTTTTTCAAAGAGACATCAGAAAGTCTCAGCTTTGGTTTTGAAGGCCTATGATATTTTGAAATGCAACTTTTCCTATTGCTGCTAGAAACCCACACAAGTTTAACACACCGAGAACAGCACAATTAAAAAAAATAATAAATAAAAGCCCACGAAGTATAACGCACACATCTGACTTACTCTGGTGTTTTTTGCAGGCAATTCAGGTCCTGTGCTGCAGCCTGCCTGCAGGGTGCACGCTCCTTCGGCCTGCGATGGTAACTCAGCTGCAGGTTACTGGTAGGTTGAGACATGCTTTTCCGGAAAGATACTAATTTTTGGGGTATGTGTGGCAGATGGGAGTGTTAACTCATAGTGCTAGGAGTTAACCTGATTGTATTATAATGTGATAGCTCCACAGCTAATGCCCATCAGCACTGTGGGCCATTTACTTTATCATAAAATAAAATTAATTGAGTGAAAATAAATTGCAGAGGGATACAGAAGAATTTGAGACCATATACATGAAATACACAATAGCTTGTCTCCTGTGACACTCATCTTCATTAGGGAGGAAACAATTATTATTAATTCTCTCTCTAAAAATAAATATCCTGAAACTTGCAACAAGATTTACCACAGGGGCTGCGGATGCTGATATGGCTACACGAGCACTAAAATTTCTTTTCCTTTGAAGAAGGACTTTCAGACTCAGAAAAACATTACGGCAAGGATGGTTGCTGATGCCCACGTCCTGGTGAAGCCTGCCCAGAAACCACGGGGAAGGGATGTGGGGGTCCCTGGTGCTGCTGCAGGAGCAGCATGGACTTTTTCCCCCACCAGGTGAGCAGCCAGGAGCTGCTGGCTGGGCTGCAGGCAGCTAGAGTTAGCTAATGGGCTGCAATATTTCTAATGGAGAATGTTTATTTGAGTGCATGTGTGCATTTGCCAAGTATAGCGAGGTAATGACATTGAGGCTTATTGATAATACAGTTATAATTCCATGTAATGACCAACTGAGCAAAATGATACAACCATCTCTCCTTCATCTATTATGCCCCTGTCCACAGAGACTTCTCAGTTAAGGGCTGTTTATTTCTGCAGCAAGACATAGACCAGATATGCAGAATATAAACCTTCCTATTAAGGCTCACTAGTATACTTTTTTCCTTCCAACTCATTTAATGGCACATAATTTTAGGGATCAGCTTTCTGGTCGTGCAGTGAGCTAGGAGTCAGAAACGTAGCCGTGAGTGTGGCGCTGAGTGAGAGGCAACAACCCTGCTTGGTCCCAGCTGCAGACACCTCCTGTGCTCCCTCTTGAGAGGAGCCTTTATTTGTTTTCTTACAGGGCAGTCACAAATTCCCATGAGAGGATCTGAAGTGTGTTAGTGATGGCATTCCACAGGTCACCATTAGTTAGCTTCCCTAAAAAAAAAAATCAGGGCAAAAGATTTATTTTTTTTTCCTTCTTTTTTTTTTTTAAATGACATCTATATGCTGGCAGTCCCTCAAGATGTCTGAGTCAATGAGTGGTGTGTGAGCAGCCCTTTTGAGCTCTGGCACATGCAGGCATCAATGGATGTGCCAAGAGAGCTGCTTCTAACATGGCCACCCCAGTTCTCTGCCAGGTCCTCTCCTGGACCCCTTCTATGTCTTCAGTGGGGCTAAGGAGGCATCCTTGGGCTGCTTCCCCAGCCCATAGTCCCAGCTACCCTCTGGCTTCAGCTTTTACAAACCCATATTAAAATTCATGTCTACTCACAGTAAACCCCACCAGCAGCTTCTCCATTTGCTGAGCAACACCTACAGGTGCACAAGTGCGAGATTTCACTTAGAAAACTACTCTGCTGAGTCACCCCTAACACCTCCTCCTTCATTTAACTGGCATCAGGAACAGATTTGTCACCCATGGGTGACATCTCCAGCCTGACCTCTGAGAAGCTGGGCAGCAATAATTGTCCAAAGTGCTGGGTGAGCAGGGGGGACCCTTTAAACTCACATGCATTTTACTTCGTTATAGAAGACTCCATGTGCCTTTTACGTTATGAGTTTTGTTCCCGTCTCTCCGATCTCCGTACTGCTCAAGGTTAATTGGATATACTTAATAGAAATAGCCATGTTGAAAATAGTTGCATGCATCTGCCTCCCTATTTATAGGATGGGATGACCCTCAAGCGCTTGACCAGCGTGTAATGACTTCAGGTAGCGAGAACTCGAAATCAGATTATATCCTCCAGCAATTTCATTAGCTCTGCCCAGCGACTGGGGGCGCAGGTAGTGGTTATTGGGTTGCAGCTCGAGGTGAACGCTCGGTAGCAGTGCAGTCTTCGGGCACTGCTCTGGACTTGCAGGAAGACAGATAAGAAGCAAGGGATGTGGTTTAATTAGGCCACAACTTTATTAAGTTAACTCATCTGGGATCTATCCAGCACAATTCTTTCTGTAATCACACCCACATGGTGGAGGGTTGTTATTAGCCCTCCTGCTCCCCCCAGCTTGTAACAAGTCCTGCACGGGGACTGCTGTCACCCATCACACATACAAGGGTTAGGTCTCTGTTTTACAAGGGAAGAGGCACCGTCACTGCCATGGACACTGTACTCAGCACTAGCTCAGCTTGCCAGTGAAACATTCTGCTTTCCTCCCATGAGGACAGCCAGCAAAACGGCACCTGTCCCTCTGCCACCAGCCCTGCAGCTGCGACAGCCCAAAGATGCTGTGGGCACAGGGCAACAGGGCACTGCGATGAATGAACCCTTAAGATGTAGAAGGAGAACTAGCATCATGTCCTGGAATACAACTTTTTTAAAAGAAATTGTCTCTTTTAACCCTGTAGGAGGAATGCAACAGCCAAGGTCTATTTTAGTGAGGGAGATCTGTTTCCAAGGGAGAAAAGAACTAGGCTTCTTCCAGCTATTGTCCACAGCAATGCACAACAGCCAACAGGTTTGGTTTTTTTTTTCCCTCCTGACGAAACGCAGACTACCTTCCTGCGTTAGAATATTTCGGTGACTTTAATTACCCAGTTGTGTGTGTTTGGGGCAGAGAGAGAGAGGCGAGCCCGAATGCAGAACAGACATTGCTCTGCCCTGCCAAGTCCAGCGCTGGTCACCAAACTGCAGCGAGGCACTCTTCCCCTGTGCGTGCACTCACACTCACAGCTCACCACCACTGTGTCCCAGCCAAGTGGTATCACTCGTGCTTTGATGCAGAAATACTGCCTGCACGTGGGCCAGCAGCAGCCAATTTTTCATCTCTGTATAGACCATTTTCCTGACCAAAAGTCAACACAGAAAGCATTCTCCAAGGGCTGGCTCCAGCCTGTGGCTGGGCTCCATGTGCTGGGCAGAACTGGGCTCCACAGCTGGGGTGGAATGGCTCGTCTAGCAGGCCACATACCCTGCCTTGAGGTTGCTCACTGGTGTGGTGCAAGGTTTCCCCAGCGTAACTTAAACTAATAATGTTTGTTGTGTCATGGACGCTCCTTTTCTCTACAAAACATCAGGGGTCAGAGGAAAAGGGAATAATCTGTTGCATGACTTTATTGTTGTATGCTTGTTGCACTGGAAGTGGCAGCATCATGCCTGGAATTCACCACAGTCCCATGTGCGAGGCTGTACCACCATATAACCATGCTTTTTCTTTAGCTACATGACCCTTGCTCTTTGCTTTTCTCTTACATAGCTCTATGCCTTTTTTTTTTTTTTTTTAAATGTTCCAGATTATTATAAACCTTTATTTGGCTGCTGTAACCCAAGGTCTTAATCAAGCTCAAGGCTAAATTATGCTGGAAATTCCCTAAGGGAACAGAGGTAATGCCAAGCTGTGGGCTCCCAGCCGGGGCTCAGTCTCTGACTCAGCAGCTGTGTGGCATTGTTTATTTTAAGCTATATATGTATGTGTATATATATATAGAGAGAGAGTGCACGTGCACGAGAGATACTGGGAGAGGCAGCAGCCCCATCCTAAGCACTGATGCTGAGACTACTGTTTCTGGAGTGGCCAAGGTGTACCTGTATTTTGGTGTTTCAGTGTTTCTCCAGAGTGGAAACGTGCTTTTTCTATCAAAATCTTGCTCTGCTTTCTCTCCATCTCCTCCTGGAGGGCTGACTGGGTGCCTGCCAAAGCAGTGGGAGTCACAAGCCTCTGAGAAAGTCTGTCCTGCAAAACCAGCCCTTTGGGAAAGGAGCTATCTCCCACCTCTCCCTTCAGACATTGTGCTTTGAAGGACATGGAAGAAAGCACTCGTGGTCACTTTGCTGTTGCCTGTATTTTCTCTGTACAAATACAGTAACAGGCCCGTCACATTCCTTAGGTGACACAAGGCTTCCTCTGATACAAGAACTGTATCGTGCTCTTTTTGCTGCTGAACGCGAGTAACTTGTGAGGAGCCCAGTAACACCCAGATCTCTCACGGATCTAGCACTGAGCCTGCTGGGGGGCCAGAGAAGACTGTGGCTGGATGTGTTTACACAGCTATGCTTTCCCACCAAGGCCAATTCAAGGTGACAAGCGAAGTGGAGGACCTCGCACGCCTTTCACTCAGAGCAGGCTGAGGCCACAGACTGCCAGTGAAGCCCAGGGATGTAGCAGTCATTGCTCCACCATGTTTCTTCACCTGCTAACCACACATCCAGCTTCCAAATGTCACACCTAACACAACATGGCTGTCATCACTCATTGACATAGCACCACGTATACACAAACCCAGTATTAGATAGTCATGAAAGCAGTGAAACCCCAAAAGCTGGCACTCATCCAACTTCAGTCTGCAAGAGAGCACATCCACCAGGTCTGATAATCCAAGTGCACACCTTCATCAAGGGACAGCCGGAAGTTAAGCTACAGACTTGAACCTGAGGCACAGCTACTGTGCTTTTGACAATAGCTTTTTTCCACACTGCAAATACACACTGAGGGACACACAGCCCAAACAAAACAAAGAGGTTTTGCAGTATTACCCAGTTATTAGCACCTTCTGCAACTTTGTTCACAGATACTATATTAAAGCAAATGGAGTGGTTTGAAGTTGCACAGACTTCTAAAGGCCAAAACATGCATCATGCATTTATTTGAAAGATTTATGCTCTATTTTGCCCTCAGATAAGTAGAGCTGAATGCCATGCGTCTGGAGACTTTAACCACAAGAATATTCCTTTACCCCTCCCACCCCCAAGGTCTTTCCAGGATTTGAGCGCCAGAAGATCTTATAACGTCTTCCTCCTTGCTCAGCTAGAAAGTGAAAGCAAGAAATTGCACTTAATTTGATTACAGAAATTCTTTTCAGGATGGGCAGTAAAGACACACTCTTGCACTTGCTCCACATGAACATTATCTCGCCTTCAGCCTGGGACCAAACCCAACAGCATAAACTTTCCCTTAGAACCTCCAAGTCTCTTTATAAATCAGCTTGCTTGACAAGTGGCACAACAAGCTTGTAAACTAGCTAGAATTTACCCGTCTTCCAGACAATCCTTGGCATTAGTGCACTGATCCATTTGTTTCACATAGATGTTTATTTCTGTCAAAGTTACTTGGGTTTCATATTGGGACTGAATCTGAGAAAATCCATGACGACGACTCCTGTGTTTTTTTTCTTCCCTTTTTTTAATGGTATACACCAGCATTTTCCAAATTCCACGGCTGCTGTGCTTATGCAGAGCCAATGATGTCTGCCCATGCTGCACACCATGCTTCCAACCCAAGCACTTGTCTCCAACCTGACCCCACTGCTCTGCTAGTGGGAAGCATACCGGGAATATCCCTTAACCCACTATCGGGCAAAGCCAAACTGGTTTAACAGCTACCAGAGGCTGTTCAAGCTAACCTGAAACAGGGTCCATATGCCAGAAACAAAGCTACAGGACAGAAAATTTTCAGCAGAGAGGTGAAGGCATCTCCACCTCAGATGGCTCTTTGACAGATCCCTGAAGGGCAAGTTTTATTGCCACCTTCAAATCAGCCTGTGCTTTACACCGGTTCCACTGATAGACATGGGGGAATTAAACAACAAGCTATTTTTATGTTGTGAAGACCTGGTCAATAGAAAGAGTTGGTTCTTATTTTAATATATATGCTGTGTATCTCCGCTTGCTGGAAGTCAACAAGATCACAAGAGATAAGCAGCATCATTCCATGTTGTTCAACCCATTTCCCAGGACATGCAGTTGCTTGTGCAACTAAAGCTGGATCTCGGGGCACCCCAAATGCAATGTGGTTATACTCCAGCCATCATTAAGCCTCAGTCATCTCCTAGTACTGCAGAACAGTCCCTGGACTCTCAGACCAGATCTAACAAGTGTTTATGCTTCAGTTGAAAGCAACTGAGATGGAGGAGAGTAGAGAGGCAAAGGCCGTGCTGCCCGGCTGCATGAATAATTAAGGTCCTCAAGGAATGTCACTGCTCTTTGATTCTGAGCCCTTTTCCACCCAAATCTTTCCTGAGTGTTATATCCAAATATTTTCTGAGTGTCCCACTACTAACTCTCCTCTTTTCCCCCAGATGAAGACTTCCCTGAACTTTCATCTGTTGCCTCTCTTTAGTTTTGCTGCTCTGTAGAAGCCAACACAGCTGATATCCCAAGCATATAAGCTTACTCTGTATCTGCTGCTGTCTCTAAGGGAAACACTTACATTTGACCAGAAAACAGAGAGTTCAGAATGATGATAGAAATTACACTCATACTTGTAGCATCACTTCCTTTTATTTAGCACGTAGTGTCAGGGATGCCTCTTGCACTGCACACATTTCATCCCGAGAATACAATTTTCCCCTGTAGTACAACTATTACAATATTACAAACCAAAGCAAGGTGACACTAATGCCACATGTGGTATCCTCTTATAAATCAGTCTATTCTGCACACAGTTAACACCCCCTTGTATTTATGTCTCTTGTGTGTTTTCCTTCTGTGGCCCTCAAATACAAGCTTTCCTCTCTTACTGTAATGGAACATTTGCCGAGAGGAAAATTAACCTTTCTTGCTGAGCAATTGGAGTTGCCCTGCTCTCCCAGACCACACACACGCACTGAGTGAGGACAACATGCTGGGGTCTGCAGAGGTTGACAAAGTGACACACACCAGCTACAAGAACAGTTAAAAGATCAAGATCTTGAAGATAAGACCTCAGCACATCTGCTTAGGACTATTTTCTTTAGAATGCACGAGTCCACGTGGTAGATTTCAACTTGAGATGCACGGCTTCCAAAACAGAGGGATAGAGGAACAAACGCTGTGTTGGCTGTGGTCAGCACTGGCACTAGCACACCCCCAGTGCCAAAACACGCGCCACGTGTCCTGGCCCCTCCTTCCATGTTCCTCTTGTAGCTACTGATGGCATATCAGCAGCTTGTCATTATGTAGGGATTTAATCTCAGCTAGCTATTTTATAACCCTTGCTTTGTCCCATCTCTAAAATTAACATCTAGCATTAACATTTTTGAATGTGACTATAAAACTCTCAAGCAAATATAAGCAGAGATAGACCCATATAAAATAGGTTTCCTTGGCATGCTGACAAGCCTTCCGAAATGGCAGGCATGAAGGCTGCCTCTCTTCATGGGGTACAGTGCATGCTTTGGAACTGTTTGATAGTTTTAAAATATTTCTGATGCAACGGGTCGTAATGCTTTCCAGATGTGTACACGGAGTGCAAAAGGTAACAGCACAGATGCTTCACTGTTTTACCTCTAGCCCTCTTTCTGCCTATATAAGAAGAAACAGTCCCATCTTATCTCTAGTTTACTAGTAAATATAAGTTAGTTACTTCTCCCACCATAGTAAACTGAAAATGTTGTTAAACGTACCATAAAAAAAAGTTATGAACTTTTTTTTTTATGTGATTAAAATGGTCATAACTATCTGATGTTTCTTGCTGATTGAATCTGCCACTTCCATTTACTAGGAAAATAAATAACACATGTTTGCTGTCTTTCTAAAAGGTTCCTATTTATTCTGTGGTCATTTCCCACTTATGATATTTCCAGCTTAATTTCATAAAACAGCTTTTACATGGCTAAAAAAAAAAAAAAGCTCTTATTGTACATTGTCTTCAAAATATTTTGCCTTTGAGCTGTGGGCTTTTATTTGTAGGAACAACCAACCACCCTGTTTGTGAGGCCTGTATTCCTCCAAATTAAAAAGAGAAACAGCTGTATGTCTTATAAACGTCTGCAGAGCTCCAATGAGATATTGTTGAACTGTTTGCTTCCCTATCTTCCCACAGGACATGCTTCCTAAATCCAGCGCACGAGAGAAAAACATAGGTAAAAGCCAAACAAACGTTCCCCTTTGGACGCATGCTTGTAGGCACAAGTCATCCACCCATCTCCTGCAGAGTGTTTACAGCTACTTTTGGGGATTTACGGGATGTAAATACGAACACCGATTGTTTGATAAGAAGCGATGTTGATTCAATACACAAGTTGATTCAATTTTCTGAGCAAGGGCTGCAGCACCTAACTTATCAGTCATCGACACAATACTAATTACAGCCCACTCTTGGCATTTTTCTTCAAGCCCCAGGCTGTTGGATTCAAGGGATACCTTGAACATCTC
The DNA here is from genome assembly GCA_013400055.1 of Nycticryphes semicollaris. Taxonomy (NCBI): domain Eukaryota; kingdom Metazoa; phylum Chordata; class Aves; order Charadriiformes; family Rostratulidae; genus Nycticryphes; species Nycticryphes semicollaris. The sequence goes on along the minus strand of VXBJ01001130.1, from coordinate 496,514 downwards.
CATCTTGCATTCATTGACCTCTCCAGTTGTACAGGCAGCATGAGAGGGGATTGCTTTTAAACTACTTGGTAGTAGAGCTATGAGGAACAACTTTGAGAACCCGAGGGACTGAAAACTCAAGACTCTGGACAACAAAGGACATATTAAGAAAGATTCATGGCTGGTTTTGTTGAGAAGAACAATAAATAAAAATAAAAATCAGAGCCGATTTTTGCAGCCTACCTCACAACCCACAAGTGCCTCAGGTGGGTCTTCTTTTTCTGGCTGCTAACAAACACCCACCGTGCGCTCAGGCCTCTCAGGGCACTTGTAGGGGCTGAGGACTGGTTCCATTTCCCAGTGCAGGATGTGAGCTGCATCCCAGCACATCAGCCCTCACAGACGCCTACCTTGTGCAGAGTTGCCGATTTTACAAGATGGGCTGTGTTGTGCTCACACATAACGATGAGCAGATTTGAGCCCTAAATCTGGAGAGCTCAACAGCTGCCCCCCAGTCAAACAGGAACAGAGACAATGCATAACTGAAATGGCAAGTCATGGGATAATTAAATTATTTGTGACAGTAAACCAAAATAGAAAGAAACAAAAAAACCTAAAACAAACAAACAAACCAGACACAGAGCCATATGCTCCCATGTGCTGCACGCCGCAGAGCAAAGAGAGTCCTTGCAACACAGCACAGAGACCCCACACCCCTGGCTGGCAGCTGTACCACAAGAGAGCCCCCATGGTGCGCTAGGATGGAGGTGAGGCGCAGTTTGGGCACACATGGGCCAATGCCACTACACCCCTCCATCCCACCAGTGTGTGGAGATGGGTGACGGCTTGGGGCTGTGGCTGCGCTGGCCCCTGTGGCCAGGCATTGCTCCGGCAAACAGCATGGCAACTCCAGGCTGTTGCACCATTCACCCATGCAAAGCATTGGCTAGGGAGGATGCTGCCTTAGAACAACTCTGAAGATAAAAGGCAACGAAAATACTCTTTTCTGAGAGCCGTACACGGGACCCAGGGTGATACAGGTGAATTCTTTCGTAACGACCCATCTGCTAGGTGTGCTGGGATGGCTCTGTTGCCAAAGCTGCACTATTAATTTCCTCCATCGGCCCAGAATAGTGCTGTGCCTTATCTCTTGTCAGGCTGACATCTGGAGCAGAGGGCTCCTCTCAGGAGTGTCGATTCCCCTGTCTCACCTCTGGTTAATGGCTCTATGGTCCTTGATACAGCCATGCCAGCTGGCAGCTGTTGTGCAACAGCCTGGTGGGGTAGAGCATCACAAATCTCATCTCTGGTCCTGCTCCAGAGAAGGCCGAGGCCTCTGTCATGTGTTTTTTCCTGAATGATAGGCAACATCCGGAGTGAGCGATTAATGCCAGCAGATGGTGAAAGTCCAAGAAGTCAGGAAAAAATTCCTAGATCTCTTAGTGAACTATGGCGCTAAAATCATAATCAAACCCCAAATGCCAAACCAAACTTCTGCAGATGATCCAAAAATTATCCATAGTTTCTGTGGATAAAGTTTTCAGTAGGCAATTAGGCCCCACAAGCAGCACGCAGGAAGGCATCGGCAGCTGAGTTCATGTCAGTCCCACTACAGCCATGTCGGGATGCAGATGCACAGCAGCATATGGTCATTCTATTTTTCCTACCTCTGACCTACACCTGTGATAACCCGTGCCTTGTCATAAGCTCAATCCTTTAAATAATCCTTCCAAGAATGCACACAAAGTCTGTGAGGGGTGTTATTGGGTCACAAAGGGCAGCCTGGGGAGGCTGCAAATGTGAATAGCCATAGGGTAAGGGGCTCCAGTGACCACGCTCCCACCAGTGGCCCTCCCTACCACCAGGTCACAGGCCCTGCTTCGTTCCTATGCGCCTGCATGTGAGGTTTTCTTTTTAAAACTGATTACTTGCAGAGTAGAAATATGGAAATATGGTAATGTTTATAGGCACCAGCAGTCTCCACCTTCAGATGTTAATTATACATTAGAACTGGACAAATTATTCATCGGGAACAGTTTGGGCTCAGGGGAAAGAAAACAGTTTTCTCCTTTAAATACTGCAACCAAAGCCTTTGTCAGGGCACTTAAAATATATAGAGTGGATTTGTGTGCACACACTTTACAGCACGGCTATATTTAATGATCTACAACATGATCTGTAGACTAACTCAACAGCTTATATATGTGTCCAACTCTGCTTGTTTATCTACTGCGCAGAATTATTCAGATACATTATTCTTCCTAACATGTTTCTGGATTTACACCTTTTTGCTCCAGCTTGTGAACCCAGACCTACCACTGCCTAGAGGTAAAACTGCCTGAGAGCTAGGTTACCGTGTGCCAGGCAAGGGTTGCTGGGGTCTACCACCTGAGATGAACATTTGTCATAGAATGTCTTCAGACATGGGAAAAAAAAATCAAAACCACTGCCTGCTAGTAAGTCAGCAGAGAGTGGCCATATTTTATGGTGGCTCAGGTTTCTTAAGCGTGCTCAGAAGTATTTGTCCCATCACCAGTGGCAAAACCCTAGGCCGCCCAGTCAAGCTGCAGCCGTGCCACCCTTCCTGCAGCCAAACCACTCCCTACTCTGCCCACACAGGCACAAACCTCAGACATTTTGCTCCTATTCTTTGACTGGTTTTTCCATGAGTGCTGAAATCCCATTTTCACTATGCGGCGCCCCCAGAATTATTTTTTCATGTGAAAAATTACTGCTTCCATTAAGCTTTGTAGATTTTAGGAAGACATGACCCTCATATGTAATTTGGTTGATGCTTTGAGAAAAGAAGGGGGGGAAGCAAACTAACACCAAAACTTTGGGAGGAAATTTTTTCATGAATTAAATTTAAAGAAAGAAAACCCAAAACACATAACACTAAAATAGAATAGAGTTAGATATTTACAGCTTAATGTTTTTTTAAGTCAGCAGAACAAAACTCTGGTTTTCCTTATTGACTGTTAACCACAATAACATAAGACTTGCTCAATTTCATCTTTGTTCCTTTAATATTGGGAACTTCTTTTTTATTTTATTGACGAGGAAACATCCAGTTTTCTGGCTGGAGCCTATTATGTAAAGAAAGCATAAAAGGACTCATTACTTTTTAACTACTAGCAGGGAAGCAAATAGAATAACTGTATTATTTTCAGTGAGTTCAGCAGCTGGTAGTGTTAGGATTTCGAACACCCCATTTATAGTTTCCTGTCTCCCAAACTCTTTGAAATAACATCAATATAGGATCTGACGACTACATCACACACGCATGGATGCGTGGGGGTTGATGTACCTTACAAACGATGCATTTGCTAATACACAATGGATTGCAGTGCATCCTCCTTCAATTAACTGGCAACGTATTTTATAGTACAAGTTCTGGCATTCAAAGGTTTAGTTGTGAACTCAGAGCGGTTCTCTGTGCGCAGCTGAGCCAGTGGTGTGTGCTCTGGCCTCTGTGGCTACGCCACGCCAGCAGGTCCTGGGGCCAGGCCATGAGACAACCCCCCCCACTCGAAAACACCTGGCCTCCTACATGGCCCCAGCTCCCTAGAGAAAGTGTGCTTGGCAGAAGGAAACCAGACATGTAACAGGGATGTTCAAGGAGATGTCCTTCCCTCCCTCCTCAAGCAGAAATCCTACTCCCAACACATCTCTCCACAGCATCTCTTTTTTCAGAGGCTGTCTAAATATTACACAGTTTGGAATACAAAATTCAAAGTTTTTTTGGGGTAGGGTGTGGGTTTTTTTTTTTCTTTTTTTGAACCCACACAGTAATTAAACCAGTGGGTTAAACAGCAAGAGAGAGAATCTGCCTCAGGGCTAAGGGCTGTGGAATACCATCCCCACCAGAGACTAAACACTGCAAACCACTTTGCTGGTAATGGATGGGCATTTTAAAAGAGGCAAATGATAAACAGCGATGGAGCGTAATTGGCGCTGTTTGTTGTGCGCTTGCTGATGAAATGCCAGCAAAACTGAGTCGCTTCAAAATGACATGTTTATGTGACATCAAAGAGGCTGAGCTGACTTTACATTATATCTGTGACAAATGTATATATTGGATCGCTGTTTGCCATTTAGACCTTCTCTGATTACTTCTCATTGTAAAGAGAAACATTTGCGATTCTGCTCACTTGGTAAATCTGTAGAGTGACTTGTTAGCAACACATGCAGGGAAAGTTGTTGAAAAGCCCTTCTGGGCCTACCGTAGTAAATATGTATTCACACACCCGATAATGTGCTGCCGCTTGTTGCCTGAAAGACAAATGCAGACAGAGAGGCACACACAGTAGTGCTTCAATGCCTGCTCCTAGCCAAGTATTTGCACTTCAGGCATTAAACCCAAGCTTCCTTTCCCCCCGCCCCGGACCCTTCTGTGACCCTGCTTCGTGCGCTTCTCACCATCAGACACCACGGAGGTCTGCTTTGCTGTGGCAGCCCTGGAAAGGAAGGCTTACACAGGCTGCACGGCTGAAACACTGCGATTAAACTGTTCTGGGGGATGGAAAATAAGCAAAACCAGGGTCACTGCCTGCATATTGGGAGAAGACAGAAGAAGAAAATTGCAGTCTTTCCCAAACGTGCCTTTTTTACCTTTCGGTGGAGGGGGTGGAGGGGAAGTCTAGGGAAGTATTCAGCACTGTCCAACAGCTTTGGTTGCCCCAAAGAGAACAAACAAACACAGGTAATTCCTCTCCACCTTTCTCACCACTGAAAGACCCCGTCCATCAGCCCTGACTAAGGAAAGCCTTGGTAGATACTGCCTGAAGCATGCCCAGAAACACTGCAGGCCAAGTTACCAGAGGGGCCACCAAAGGACAAACCTGGGGCCTAACCTGGCACAGACTGATGATGGCAAGGGGAAAAGAGAGCTCAGACAGTTGCCTGCACCCTCGTGTACTTGAGAGCAGCTAGTGCTTTCAAGGTGCTCATCCCTATGAAAGTGGGATGAAGGGAAAGGAGCAGTGATTGCTTCATGCTGAAGCCAAGCTGAGAAGCAGCTTTCTGCTCAGGACAAGCCAAAGGGGAGAGACTGACCATGGAAACCTAAGCACATTTCATCATTAGCTGAGCACCAGCAGACCTGGAGAGCTCAAATCAACTTTAAGAAAAAAACAAGCAAAAAACTGGTGACACAGGTAATGCTGCTTCACACACAAGCTGTGGGAAAGCAGGTTTTGAACCCAAGAATAATGCGGTCACTTTGGGAAGGAACAGAATGGTCTTCACCCAAGGGACCCAGACCTGCCAGGGGCTTGGGCCGGGCTGCGGCCCCCACAGCATCTCTGACACCCTCAGCACAGGGCAGGCAGCTACCAGCCTAGATCTCTTAGTGAACTATGGCGCTAAACACCAGCCGCTGAACACACCACAAAGCTTCCCCCCAGCCTCTGTTGGTCAACACATAAATAGAGAAAAGATTTTCAACCTGCTTCCTATTACTTCTGTTATGTTTTAGCCTTCCTTTTCTCTCTGCCCCTACCAGCCCAAGTCATTTGCCCGGCAGGCAGCGAGCAGGGCTGGCTGCTGTCACCAAATCACCCACCCACCCACGCTGGCTTTGCTGCTCTTGCAACCGGCAGTGGTTCTGCTGACCTCCGAGAGGGCAGGGGCCCTCAGGACGTGTAAGTCCCAGCCTAAGGGGCTGCAGCAGCTTCTTCCCACTCTCCAACCAGCTTCTATGTTTTGTTNTTGTTTAAAGCATGTTTATGATTATCATACTGGAGGAATGCACTAAATACATAGCATAACTGGAGGAAGGAATTATTGCTGGGGAATGTATAACATGTGTGTGCACAGCTCTGTAATGCTATCCTCATCTCGTTGATAAACTTGGGTAGATTTTGGAGGTAGATATATTTGCAAATATTGCAGGGAGAGGATTGTCTTCAAGCCAATGCCCAGAGAGGGTTCAGGAAAGGCAGCCTGCATGGCAGCTTTAGTGTCCCCTGTGCAGGGTGGTCACACTGCCTCTTGGCCCCAGGAGAGGGGAAGAAGCATCTCTCCCACAACCTATATCAACACCACATTCACCTGGGGGAGGTTTAGCCACTGGAGAAAGACTCTCACATTCCTCACATTAAAGTAGAGGTCTGTTTTTTTTCTCCCTTTTGCAGATATACAGCCATATACAGCTTCATTGCAGCCAGTGAGACTCACAAAACTTCATTTGTTCCCGGGAAGAAATGAGAAGCCTGCCACTGGGATTTTTCTGCCTTCCACTTACTAGAGATGCAATTCCCATGGATAAGGAAAACAGAGGCCAATTTTATTCTTAAACTAAAGCCATAACAACAGCACCACCACCCTGCCCCTACACAGATGAGAGTCTGAAGCTGCAGCTATGCTTTGGCTCACCCATCATCATCAGCCTTCCTGCAGGCCTCTCTGGACCTGCTGCAGGAGGAATGCTTACGTTGCGCCCAGCAGGCTACAAACCACTGGCTCACAATACCCCTGTTGTAAGCCATCCTGCCACTGTCAGAGCTTGCAACAGGGCCCAATGCTGAGACAATCATCAACCTACTGGAGGCTAGACCTTGGTTTTCTAGTTGTTAGACATCACCTTTTCTTCTAGCTCATAGCACCATGTAACATGGAGATACAGAATTGCCAGACACAGGCAGCCACCAGAGATGAAGCTCCAGGCTTTCATGCAAAGTTTGCACAAGGGTAAGCACATGAAGGGTGCAGAGCAGATGTGGTGGGCACTGCAGGCATGTCTGGGCAGAGGAGGATACTCTGCCCTCATCACCCATGCCCAGCAGGCTGGGAACCTGTGCCACCTTGGGAGCCATGATGCTCCTGCAGCTCCAGCGTTCTTCCTGGGCAGCTCCATGCCAGCAGCACCTTGCACCCAGCCTGTCCCCATCCTCAAGAGAGACGGTGCTCCTGCCTTCTCGCATCTGCAGAGGACCACCAGATTTGTCCTGATGAACATGTTTACTGATGGGTTACAAATAATTGCACATGTTGATATGCAATTGTTAATATGTCTGTTGATATTGATTAAATAGGAGTAAGATGTTTCCCTTTTCTTTGGCGTGGCACTTTGCCTGTTTGTTTCTGGCTGGCACCAGCGCCGAGCAGCCGGAGTGACTGCCAGCAGCGCTTGGCCATGCCCACGCCGATCGGCAAAGGCTTGGGAAATGGGCTTCACATTGGATTTCATAGAGCGAGCCAGACCAGCTCTGAAAGCACATCAAGCCTCTTGAGTCCTGCTAGGAGAAGCATTTGAAATCAAAGCATTTTTCTGGGGTTAGGAATGCTTTGCTAAACTTCTACTCCCCAAATAAAGCAGGGATGCATCTCATTTTCTATGTTAGCTCACCCTAAAGGCCACAGTTCCCTTAAAACAATTTTCCTTCCTGGCATGTCATCCCAGGCTTAAACATGATCTTCCTGGTGTGGGAGTTGGCAGACACCCATTCGAGCCCCAGTGCTTGTATCACAGACAGGACATCAACATCATCAGCCCCTCTGGCATCCACTAGTGCAGGACCCTGCCCACACCACCAACAGGTGCCTTTGCCTGGGCTGGGCCAGCAGAACCCTTTGCCTGTGGGAACGGTACCTCAGCACATTTAGTCACTCAGCGGGAACACTTTAGGAAGACACACTGGGCTTCAGGAATGGAGTCTGGTCCCCCCTCCACCACAAGCCAACCTGGTGCCCTGGCCTCACCAGCAATACACATGCCTTATTTCAGTCCTGCAAGAGCCCTGCAGCGTCCAGGGCACTTACTGAGGCAGAAAAAAATAACTGTTTGCAGGATCAGAGCCTAATAAGAGAATAGGTACACTCAAAGCAACATGTGAGCAAGCCCCATGCATATTCAGCTGGGGATGTGGGAGATGGAATTACCCTGGTATTCAATAACATATTGTTAATCTATCTATATATATATAATTTTTTCCCCCAGTCCAGTTTCATAGAGGCAGCTGCACTATTTCCTTCCCAGTCCTTTCTGGTACTACTGCACTCTGATGGCTGATTTCAGCCAACTTTTATGGGGAATCTCAGATGTACAAAATTGCCTATGAGTCTCAAGAAAATACGTAGAGATTTGAACTACTGTCCTCTCTGAGGAACAGGACTGCAATGTGAAATTACCCATGCTATTAGATACCGCAAATCCTACATAGGAAAGCAATGCTATGAATACTCCAGCCACAGGAAAAGCTTTAATCAGGATGAACTTACGATAATCAAACCATGGGAGAGAGCGCGAGAAAAAACAACAACATCAAAAAACCAAACAAAAACCAAAAAACGGGATTCATAAGTTTTGCTGCTCTTGCAGCAATTTCTTTTTCTCCTCTTAAGAGCTGAATAATCAAGTGACTCTTTTTCCAGCCTTCTGTTCACATGCTCTTTTTGGATTGCCTTTCTGTAGCTGCTTGCACACAGCACAGAGGCTACTGGCTTTATAGTACACAGCATCCACAAGAGCCAGATACTGAGCAGTCATCAGCAGATACTTTGGCAACTGCACAGCTGCATCTTCCAAGAGAGAGGAAAGGAGGAAACACTGCTGTCCCCGCTAGTTCATAGCCTCAGATTTTAGCTACTGCTGCCTGTGAACAGCCAAGCATGAGCCAGGAGCTCAGCAACAGGTCTGGACAACACGCAGATATTAGCAGTGTGTTAAGCAAATGCCTTCTTCACCAGAGACAAAGAGCATTCACTGGAGAACAGCAACCGAGGGCTGACGCCAGCTGTGCTTCAACAGGAAAGGAGACCGCGCTGGTAGCTCACTGTCTCCCCTTCCCACCCAGGCTGTGACTAAGGCCTCTATGAAGCAGTGGCAGAGCTGAGCATCCCACATGTTTGACACGTTGCCCAAATGCACAGAGAACTGGATCAGGCTGCTGGAGCTAGAGCTCAGCAGCTTCAGGGCTTACTGGGCCAACTTTTGTATAAGGCCACGTGCTGGCCCTGTTGCACGCAGTCACATCACCCAAGCCCCATTTACAGCAAGAAGGAGGCGAGGAGCCAGCAGGGATCTCCACACTTCCCAGCAGCAGGTCCTGGGGGTGGGAAGCCATTCAACAGATCATGTTCCACCCAGGAGCTGCGCCATGCTCCAAGCGGGGCATCAAAGGCAACAAGCAGAAGCTCTGGGTACAGAGGGCTGTCTGTTCAGTTTAGTAACTTATGTCCTCTCTGTTGGGTTTCCTTCAGAATGTGACAAGAAGGAAACATTATTACTGCTATTTTGTCTTGACCCTGTACAGGCTGGCAGTGCAAGGTGCAATGAGGTACTCTGAGCTGAGGGAGCTTCTACTCTCACACCTGATGGCAGCATTTCTTCTAATGCTCCTGATGTGCTGGGTTATCCAGCCACTTTGGCACACCTCATATAGCCATTCTTGTCCTTTCTGCTGTGCTGTTCCATGCAACACAACTGCTGCCATTCCTCCTGCACATCCTTCTCTCTTCTCCACCAACACAGACAAACCAGTCAACCACATCAATCCTCCCACCGCTCTCAGCCATCTCAAAGGCAGTTAGGTAATAGAGATATAAAGCACAAAACACTTTTACATATTCTGATACCATCCCACTCACACTCCCTTAAAAGTTGGAAGCTCTTTGGTAGGGACACACAATGCTCCCATTGCACACCACAGATGTGCCACAGGGCATGAGCCAGCCCTGCATGGTCAAACAGGGATGGAAAGTACTACCCTTCCCCTCTGAGCCATGCAGCTCAGTGGGAACTGATGCCAGCCTCAGAGGTCAGGACTCTGACTTCCCTCCAAAACTATGTCAAAACCATCTGACCTAAGTACGGAAAGACATACGTGCGGAAGGGACTGAGACACAGCGAGATCACACATTTGATCCAGGGTCAGGACTACATGTTGCTGTTTTCTTAGAGTGTCTAGTTATCTTCAGTAAAACCACACTTGAAAGGAAAAAAAAAAAATCAGCCTTTACAACCAATTTTAATTTAACTGTATTTTTTTTCTGGTAATTTTCTTGGTCAAGAAAGCAGATGCAATGGGCTTACCACAATATATTTTTTTTTAATTCACCTCTGAAGAGAGGTAGTAATGGCTTTGCAGGTGTGGAGTAGGGTTTCAAAGACAAATAAGGTCTGTACCTCTTAACAAAACTTAATTGGTTCCAGCCACAGCTCCCCTACGCTATTGAACTCATTGTACACCTATGTTTTATGCATAATGACTTTTCTATCTGGTATCAGACAGTAATCATTCCAGAAGGCAAAAATCTCAAAATAACCACAGTATATGCATACAGAATACATTTAAAAGAAAAATCTAAATTGACTGTTCAGACCTTCCCTCACTTGCCAGTGGATCTTCTCCAAACAGAAGGCATTCCAAGTCGGCGTAGGAAATGCTAAGATAGCATGCTTTCCATATTGTGTTATCGGAGCGTCTTCCAAAAACTCAAGCTTTCCCATACAACAAAATGTCATGAAGAAGGTTTTACTCCAGTCTGCGTATCACAGGCTGTACATACTGCTTCAGCTACTGTAACGTTGGCAAGCAAAGCTTGTAATGACTTGAAGTACAGTTTAGGAGCAGAAAAACTTTGCTTCAGAGCCACTCGCTCACACTGTCTGATTTTCATTAGGATGGGTTTGTGTGCATGTGTTTTTCCCCCCCCAGGAATGAAGACAAAGATAAATGTCACAAAGGTCTTTTTGGCTTTCAGTGCTGTTACTGTATGGAGCTTGATTAATTGAACTGATGTTACATTTGTGTTGAAGGGAAGGGGAGATTCCCAGAACCAGCCGGCCCAGCTGAACAGAGAACTGGGTCAAACGCTGACAGCAACAACGCACTTCAGAGCGCTGCAAACATCTTGGTTTTAAAAACAGATTTTACACCCAAATGAGTAGCTTTTCCCTTCCCTTCCATTAACATTAAATCACTGCTCTCATCCCTGTCTTCATGAGGATAGCAAGAAGCAGTCTCTGTGATTCTTCAGTCAGGCACCATTGCAATGAAACCATCACAGCTAGGTTCAAACAGTACAAAAGGCGTCAAGTAGCCTCACTGCCAGGAAGCCAGGCATAACAACCCTCCAGAGCACCACGAAACCAACCACCCAGCCACAGATGCATGCTCACACTGTCTTACCCCACCAGAATCCAAATGGTTTGGTGGCATCCACACAGCATTTCTGCTTCTGCTGCAGTGGCAGGTGGGAAACAGGAAACCTGGGGCAGGTGGAGCCTGTTCTCAGCTGCAGGGAAACAACCAGGGAGCCCTCACTGCACATCTCCCCCTGACAGCTGAGTAGAGCAAAACAACCCTTCTCACTAGTACTTGTTCTCTGCAGGTCAGCCTTCCTCTCAGCCTCAACCTTGTTCTTCTGGGCCCCAGCTGTAATCAATGCAAAAAAATAAGCTTGCCCACAAGTTAACGCAGAGCACCTGGTACCCAGGCCCTGCTGGGGTACTGCCCAGGGTCACCTGGAAGGGCTAAGATCAGACCCCTCAAGCAAGCCCTGGCCAAGGTAGTCTGGCAGGGAGTGAGGCCCTGGCAGAAGCAGGTCCCCCACGTCTGCTCTGTGTGTCTTTGTGCATACAAAGATCCCTGGGTGCCTGCTGGGGTCTTGGCTAGTCATCTGACACTCCAAAAGCACCATGCATGACCACTGGGGCAGCATGGGTTCCTGATCCTGTGACCAGGCATGGGCAAGAGGGAAAGGCAATAGTATTTCACTAGAAACTTGGTGTTTGACACATGAATTTGAGTTCTAAGCGAAACAAAATGTGCTATAAAGGTTTTAATAAAAACCCATTTACCCAAATAAAAGTCCTCATTTTCCTTTTTTTTTTTTTAGCTGTCAAAGAATTTGACAAATTTGCTCAGTTCATATCGCTGAGACTAAAGTGTGAGTTCTGGGAATGAGCTATTTGCATCACTCTAGCTCCCTACGTAAGAGTTTTGGGCTTGCTACGCGCCCCCCTCTCTGCCTACTCTGCTATTACAACCCATCTGATCTCGCTTAGGGTGGAAAAATGCACTTCTGCAGGCACAGAAGTCTTCACAGCAAAAAGACAAAGCACTTGCCTGCAGCTCAAACTGGGCAGGCTAGATGCCCTGCGGGGGTGGCTTGTCTCTCCCCTTCAAGGTCCTTCAAGAGCCACCAGCCCAGCCTGCATAGCTCCATCGCAGGGCTCTGGAGGGCCAAGCTTCACATGGTGCAGACGCCAGCTACGAGCTGCATGCTTAAATGTAGCATGCACTTACAAAGGTGTGCGTGTGAAATTTGGCTGAGCAACTGCTTGACCCCAGCTTTGATTAGACCGGATGGCATAAGATCTTTCTGCTGGTGTCCCACAGCAGTGAGTAAATACATGTTACTCCATCCCAAAATAGTGGGCCTTGTGCAAGATTGGCCGAATCACTGTGACTGTATCACAGCCGCAGGAATGGTGGCCCTCTCCTCTGCTCTAGCCCAGATGCCACCAGTTCATCATGGTTGTCTTTCATCAGATGATGCCATGCGAAGCTCATGTACTGCTCGCAGGCTCCAGCACCCACCTCTGCTGGGCAGCAGCTGCTCTCAGGAGAAACCAGAAGACCCCACTCAGCAAATAAATAAAAGATGCTTTTGTGAGGACCAAAGTACTGCTTTCATTTATTTATTTTCACACATCTCTGCACAACACATTTTCTGGTGACAGGACCAGGACCACCAGTAAGCCCTTCCCCTCCAAAATACCACCTTCTCTCAGGACATGTATCACAGCAGGGACTACGGCCCAGGTGCCGTCTGTTCCCTCCAAGCAGCAAATCCCAGCAACCTTTCTGAGAGATCTGAAAGCCATAAGTGGTCATGCACAAGCATTCTCCGACACTGAAGGCTCCCTAAATATGTATTTTTCCAGGCAAAAGAAGAAACTTTTAAAGGAAGCAGGGAAGCACAGCTCCCTGGACGCAGTCTATCACCACAGCAGCAGCAGCCACCCAGTAGCCACAGCTACGGCTGCTCAGTGCCCACGGAAGCAGGAGCCCACAGCTCGAACGTGGCAGCACTTCTCACCAACTGCCGGCACTGTGGCATGAAAATGCCACCTGAATCAGCCCACGGCTTTGTGGATCCGCCTGCCTGCTTTGCCTGTTAACTAGCAGAGCGGCATGCAAATACCAGTCGTGTGGTTCCTAATGGCATGCATCTGGAGAAACTGGATTGCCCTGGATAAAACCATGGGCAAGTTATTCATGTCATCTCCTGTGTGTGCTCACAGAAATGTGGATCATCAGGTGTTTAGCCTGAGCCAGTTTTCAGAACTATTCTGTTGCAAAACTGATTGCTCTGGAGAAATGCTCACAGTTTAGGAGATAGGGTAGCACTATGGTTATCAGCTCATTCTTGTTTGGAGCCCTGTTACCCATAAAGCCAGGAAGGACAAGTCCAACTGCTCAGGCCTGGGATGAAAAATGAATGTGTGTCCTTTCAAAAACCCCAGGACACCCTGAGATGTCCGTCTCCCTCACTGGGACCGCTGTACTCCTGTGATGCACTTTTTTGGGTGTGAGATCTGACAAGTCATCCAGGCACGACAGAAAAGCTGGTGGTTTCATCCTGAGTCACTTCTGGTGGGAAGAGGGAAGATGGTGGTGGGAAACTTCTTTCTAGGAAGCTAGGAAACTTCTTTCCAAGTCCACTTTGACTTTGAAGAGCAGCCTCTTACAGCTGCTCTGAGGAGAGAAGCAGCAGCAAGGAGGAGGAGGAAGAGGAGGAGAATACATATAAAGAAGTGCCTTGATGTTCTTCAGAGACTTGTTTTCCTTTAAGGAGCCCAAACCAGAAGGTATTTCCATTGGACAAATCATAAGTCTTGTGATAAGACTGAGCTTGGCATTACCCCTGCTCTGTGGAGGGTTTGCTTGCTCAGCTCCTCAAAAAAGACCTGAAAAAAGTCATTCAAGCCATCAAAATACATTCACTAAGTCATAGATTTCCATTTTCCCCTTTCATGACAGCCAGATACTGTCTGGCCATTAGAGCTATTAGAACAGGTCTTATTTTAAAAGGAACTAGGAAAGGAAAGACAATTGTAAACTTCTCCAGGTACAGCTCTACCCCCAAACATCTCCAACCCAAAAAGCTTTGAAATGCACTGTAAAACAGGATTGAAATAGATACTGCATTATGTTAAACCTGAAATGTCTCATCACAATTTTGATTTTTTCTTTCATCTATCGTTTACAAAGAACTGTTTATAATATTACTAATAAAAATATTTTTATAAACAGTTTCAACATGAAAACTCAGAACATTCACGTCCCCATTCACAAGGCTGAATCTCAGCCTGCTTATAATACTCTATTTCCATAAAACATTTTCTTTTGACGGAACAGCATTTTTATGATAGAAAATTCCCAACCAGCTCCAAGTGTAAGTCAATGCACTGCAGCAAACAAGCCCAAGCTTAAGATTCAAGTTCTCATATGCTGTGCTGGCCACTGGGAAATAAAGCTTTTACTTGCAGACTGAACTTTTTTTGGTATGCGCTTGCTGAAATCTAATAAACAGGAAACCCTGGAAAGCAACTGTAGATATCGGCATTCAAGTGAAGCAGGTTGAGCCTGAGCTTGTTTACCTCAGAGGGTTATTTCCTTTATGAAGAGTTTTCAGCTGAGAGGAAACACACAGCCATGGATTTGTCCAGTTCTGCAGTCCATCCCTGCAAGCATCCTCCCTGGGAGCATGCTGGGTTTACCACATCTGACAGGAAAAGTTCTCCGGCATATCTTTGGCTGCTATGTTAGCAGCAGGTTTCTGACAGTCAGTGGAGCTTCACAGTAATAACTTATTCTTTTTATGTCCAGAGACAGAACACTTCCATCTGGTTTTCCAAGGGAGAAGTTTTTGTAAGAGGAAAACCAGCTTTTTCCAGCAAGGAAAGAAAAGTTACAAAATGACCAGCATGTGCTTGGGGTCATCTTGGGGGATCTGCCCAGGCTGATGGTGTTCAGAACAGAAGTGGATAGAAAGGCAGATTTGTACCTGAGCATGGGTCGACTCGTGTTTTTGGAGAAGGCATGTACACGCTGGCCGTCTGCAGCTCAGAAATAACATGCAGCATCTGAGGGTGAAAGAAATTACGCAGTATGAGTATTCTCATTACTTAACTGTGTCCCTGTGTTTGTTACTGATACATGCACAGGATACTTTATAGGGGCACCAGTTCACACTGGCATTGTAATGGTTAATGCCTCAAACTTGCCTCGGCTGAGATCCTTCTGCTGTTTGATGGCTCAACTGAAGCTTGATGTTTATGGTGGAAATTGTCTTGATTTCTTTAGATGAGATGAGCATCCATGGAGTTTGAAAATGTGTTTTAATTAAGATTCTGCTAAATTCTACCAGACACCTACTTGGAAAACAAAGCAACTGAATAATTAACTCTGATGAGAGCAGATGCTGCTCTAATGACAACCTGTTACTGCTCAAGTGCATCATTAGTTGTTTTACTCTGTTCTTTTAATATGTCCAGAGATCCTCAGCTAATGAATATATTGGTAGTAATGCATCTAAAATAATTCTTCAATGTGGATTGTTGTAAGAAAGTAAAATAAAAAATAACCACTAACTAAAAAAAAACACCTGCTCAACTGAAATAGTGTTTCTGCTGGTCTGCATTGTGTGTGGTTGAAAGCAAACACTTCTTTAGTTATCCTTGTGGGATTATTTTAGCCATACATCAAGTGAAGCTTACAAATTGATGAGAATCTAATGACGCATTTATTTACAGATGTGCATTTCTGTTCCCTGTTATGTTGCTGAGGGGTGAGAAGAAGGAAGGCTTTTTCTTTCTCCCATGTAATATACACATTCGTGCATTTGACTAAGTAACTAGAAAAAAACCACCAGCGTGATTTTACCCTGTTATCTCTAGCTCTCAAAAAATAAATATGTATCATCTCCTAAAATATTGACAGAACTCTTAAAAAAATAGCAAACAGAATAGTTATACTTAAACAACCCATTTCAGTGACATACTGGACTTCCTCTTTTCACAATATCTTGTGGTTTCATCTTAAAGCACATGTTATTTTTATATTAAAAACTGTGGGTTCATATTTTGGACTACCACCATCAAGAAGGATCAGTCTGACCATAAAAGTAATGAGATTAAATGCAATAAAGTGAGCAAAAACAAGAAATCCCTTTTGCCTCAAAATAATTAAAAAGTACGTTAATGAATGATTGAGGTACTCTTTGAAATGTTTTTCAGAGCACATCAACCCCAGTAGACACCAAACTAGAGGAGCCAAAGGCAATGGAAAACTCTCTAACCCCCGGAAAGGAGCTGGAGATTGCTGGGAAGTGGGCACAGAGTCATCCCTATCAGTCCCCGGGGAGTAGCACCACTCACCTCCAAACCCAGTGAAGTTTTTAAAGCCTCAGATCCTGTAATCCCAACAATAGTTCAACAAGCAGGTAATGCCAAGCCCGTGTCTCATTCCCTGCTATCCTCCTCCATGGGTGATGGGCCTTGCCACTGCTCCATCCCCAGAGACACCACAGCCACTGGCAAAATCCCATTACCCCTTCTGGAGGGTCTCAGTGGCTGCTGCCTCACAAAAGCAGCAGCATTTTTGAAGGACTCAGATAAAGGTGGCTTAGCCCCAACACACATTATGGCTAGGTCAGCCAGGAATAAGCCAGTGCCAGAATAAAGACTGAGCTCCACCAGCATCTAAGTGATGGGCTCACCAGGTTCTCCCAGCCTAGGGGGTCACCCAAACCAAATCCCACTCTCACCTTGCCCTGGCAGTGCCCCTGAAAGCACTGACACCATGCCTGCATACCAGCAGCGAGACCTGCTCCTCATACACACATGGCAGTGCTGCCAGCAGGTCACTCCCAATGTCCTGCCACATAGTACTTCCTGTGGTGATAAGCTCCTGCCTGCAGAAAAAGCCTTGTACACAGGTGGGACTGGCAGGGTCTAGCTCTCTGAAGTATATGGCCATTCACAGGGCTGCAGTTTGCCCTCTCTGAGCCATTGCATTACCATCTCACCACTAGAGACCAATGCAGCTGTTAGCACTTTGGTAACGCTTTCAAGCAAATTTAAATGAACAAATAACACACCAAGGAAAAGCATATGAATATTCACACACTTTCAAGAAAACAAGTTGGCCAACTCACTTCATCCCAGCATCTCACATTGCCTTTTTAACAATGCTTTATTGCAAACAAGCTAGCTGCACTCTTAAGGAGGGAGGGGAGAAAAAAACCACCAACAAAAACAAAACCAAAAAACTTTAACGAGTCAGCTTTCTCTTGTGACCAGCTCCTAATGGCAGAATACAAAGCATCCACAGTCACCTTTCCTACACAAAAGATAGGGCAGTCCTTTGAATTTATAGGGCTTACAGCTGATTGCTGTGCCTTTTATGGAGACCTCTTTGGGTCTGATTAATTAGTAATTGGGGTGGGAGTTATGCACTTCAGTAACTCTTGGTGCCTTGATTGTAAATCGCAATCTGGTGCTAAATCTCAGCAGGTCACACTGCTGTTTTTGCTGTGCCTTAGTGACACAACTGATTAAATCTGTGTAAGCAGTATCCTAACAGAAATATTTTGGGGGGATGGAGGGCTGCCTTCAGTTTGGAAGAATTGAGTTATTTATTACTGAGGGTTCTGTCTGTTCGAAAGCATTTTCGTCAATTGTTAGTCATTCCAATTGATTATGCAGTAAACTAATGGTTTTAATTTGGCCTTAGAAAGCTTGCCCACTGCAGGGGCTTTTAAACAGCGAGTCAGCACTCCATTCACTCATGCAAGCCTAGGATGATAAACAAACACTATCCCGGGTAGCTTTACAACTAAAGAAAGGACAAGGACGATACTAAAAGACCTTTTTTTCTATATATTTTCCTACCTCCTGCCAGGAGGCCTTGCAGGGTCTGGTAGGCTGCTTCCTCAGCAGGCGTGAATGGTATGGGTTGCCTTGTCTATATGGTTTTGACCACGATACAGGGAAAATGCAGAGCTCTGCTTTCCAGGCTGTTTCAGAGCAATTGGAGGACTCACCCTTCACAGCCCACCTCCACTCCTCCAGCTGGGACCCTGGTGCTCCCACCTCTGTGCCTGCCCGCCCAGGCCATGTCCTTGGTCCTATCCCGTTCTCCTCTTTTCCCGTGCAAGTGGGACCAGTTTTCTACAGAGCTGGAGCCCCTATGTTGCTTATCCAACATGAGAGGCTCCCATTTCTGCCCCTGTTTTTGGTGTGCTCCCCACAGACCCCTTCCTGCATCCATGGCATGGCCATGGCTGTGCTTTGCTGTGCAAGGTCCATGTTGCCCTGAATCTCATGAGGTTGAACCCTGCCTACAGGTTTGAAACAAGGAAAGTTAAATGAGCATTAAGGAGAAATGTTTGACATGTTGCCTGCCTCAGAAACCTGGTCATTAAACACCCGATTTTCTTCCTCACTTAATTCACAAAAACACGTTAATAAATGTGGGATGCAAACCAGTGAGTCTGCCATAACATTGCCTTTCCTCTGCCTCAGCTTCCTCTCCAACCAATGTAGCTCAGTGCAGGTAGACAGGTGCTCTTCAGACCACTACCTTTGGATTGTCTAATAACTGCCTTTGAAGAGACAAGAAATCATTTGCAATACACTATAATGCTGAGAAGCCGTTTTCATATGCTTTTTGGGAAGGAAGTATGTTTATCTGCAATTTCAATGAGCTGGATTGTTGTCCGTGACTTTGCAGTGATGTTTTAATAACTTCTGTGTGGAGAAGCCAGCTAGTGCTCTCCATAACCTTCCTTGGAGCAATGTGGTGGGGGTGTTTTACATTCATTTACCCTATACATAAAAATCCACTGCTTAGTCTGTGGGTTCGAATGTGAATTACCTGCTGGCTATTCCTGTTGAACACTATCTGAGCTGTTTTTAAACAATGTAACTTGAGTCTTTCAAATGCAGATGTTCAAATTAGTTCTGGAGAATCTGCCTCTGGCTCCAGAGTATGCAATTTGGTCCTGGAGTTAAAGGCAAAGTTACCGAGCTAGTGGGCAGACCTACTCTCTTGGATGAGCATGGCATTCATGTGGGAAAAGGAAATAGCTAAAAGGAGGAGATCCCAAGTGCAAAGTGAGGAGCGAAATGTTCCAACCTCTGGACTTGTGAAAAGGAAACTAGTTGGGAGAGAGCATCAAAAATCCTATTTCAAATTTGGCATCAGAGTTGTGTAGACCTATCCAGAACTTGTTGCATTATAGACATCTGGGATCTGGAACAGAGATTAAAATTTTTTTGGAAGATCAGAGGAATATTTTTGGGTGGATTTCCAGCAGTTCATGACTTTTTTCCCAACTGTGTGTTGCTACAAGAACACTTTCCCTTGTGATAATTTGTTACATCCTCTCCTGATTCCAGAAAACAGCAGTAAAGCACACAGCAGTAGAGTGAAAACTACTGAACTTTTAGAAACCTCATATAAATAAGTTCTGGTTTGGTAAACATTTAGTCTATTCTCATCTTGCCTGAAAATGTTTGCCCTGTCTAAAGCTCCAGCATGGTCCTGCTGTTGGCAGAGCTGGAGAGTTGGTCTCGAACTGGAGTGCCAGATGAGTCTGTGCGTCACCTGCTGGGCTTGTCATGATGAGAGATGGGCTTACGTCCGCCAGTTGAAGCAAGGAACGATGCACAGTTCCAGTGGGGGCTGCTTGGAGCCAGTGTTCAGGATAGGTCACTGGGGAAATGCATGCAATTTCACAGAATCTTAGTGGTTTGAAGGGACCTTTGAGATCAT
>VXBJ01001130.1:348176-476662 GCA_013400055.1 Nycticryphes semicollaris | reverse complement strand
CTCTTCTCCAAACTAAACATGCCCAGAGTTTAGCCCTGGATTTTGGCAACACAGACCTAGAGAGGCACTACTACCACTGAGAATATGATTGCTTCTCCTCAGATCACTGCCTTGTTGGAAGGCAGCCTCTTACTGTCCTGTATTAAACAGGCCTCAGTGCTACCAAGCAAGCGTCAGTCCCTGAGGCCAAGATGCAGTGACAGTTGTGCAGTGCAGTGATCAAGCCTTTCTTATTCCAGAGAGTACAGTACATATGCCCATGGGATTTAAATGTTAAGCACCTTACATTGATGTTTGTGGAGACCGAAGAGGAATGCTCTGATGCCGATAGCAGGGGTCGGGCTGAAGATTTCTTATTGAGATGCACAAGGCAAAGTGTACAAGATATAAAAGCATCTGCCAGAATGCAAGCAGCAGGACACAGACTGGGTAGCAATATTGTTCTGTCTCCTGTGTTTTACCAACCAGGGCTTTACCTACAGGCCTCTCCAGTTTTTTCAGTCAGTTCCTCAGCATGGCTTCTTTTTCTCTTTCTCACATTTTTCCAGGGAAGAAGGAGAAACCCAGCTGCTTTCACACGTAGCAGTTTTTATATAACTAATATTGAGGTCTTGTTGAAGACATCAGGATTTTGCTACCAACTTCAATAGTCACGTCTGGAAGTACTGGAGCATATGTTACGCTAACTGCAGGGCAACTATTCACTGTGCATCTCTTAATTGCATCCATACAGACAAGATGTTCTACTGCACATGGTCAATTCCAAATGAGAATGAATCTGGCTAATGAAACTAGATTTTCTCCAGAGCAACTGCAAGTGCTACTCCTTTGTAAGGACCTTATTTTTGCTAAATTTCAAGATTTTAGCTCTATCTGTTCCTGCAGGAGCCCTGTCTGAATAATCACGGTTGATTGCTCCTGGAGTTGTGTGAACATTCACAACAGTATTTGTCATCTTCTCATTTAATGTTTTTCTAAGAAAATAATTTTGCTGTCAACAAATGCCTTTCTCAAATGAAAAGCTAGTAGCTAAAGTAGCATGCTTAGAATAGGAATGGATTTTTGTCCTCGCTTTGCCAAACTCAGCACTGCTTCAGAGCTTAAAATCTAAAGGGGACCCAAAATGTGTGAATTCTTTTTCAGCCGATGGCAAGTACCAGTATACCATCATAATAATTAACCATGAGCTTGCTTGGTTTTTCCTCTGTCCTATGAGAACTGAGTCCTGTGAAAGACTGCTCAGGCACTGGTACCTATCACCCAGCTTCTCTTATCTTTAGGTGTACGACCGTATCTTTTGTTAACCTTCTTTTTCCTTATTACCATGGTAAGACAAGGTTGGCTTATTTAAATCCAGGTGTGCATTTTACAGTCAAGAGTTAATGTGCTATTATGTACAGCCTAAATTGAGCTGTTGAGCTGAGTTTAACTGTTTTTTCATGTTCTTTCTGTGCCAAGATAAAGGCATGGAGATAAACTTGGGACATAGAAGATCAAGACAAATATTCAAACTCAGCACGCAATTTTCCTTGCTCAACCTATTGGACAGTTTTGCAGCCGCAGGCTGAGGGAGTATGGCTCCCATGTTCTGAGAAGCAGATTATTTCAGATGAGATGTTCCAACATAAGCTCTTCTCATTCAGATCACTAGGGCTTCTGTGGAGATTAGACTTTATAAATTGTCTTTAAGATTATTTATCGTCTGCTTCATGCAAGATTTCCCTTTTTGCTTCCATTTAATCTATAGTGGCTGAGCCTTGCAACACCACTCTTGCATGTGATACTTCACTGAATATCAGTATAAATCATGGTGCTGCATTCATCGGAGATTTAAACCACATCATTTGTCTGGGCTCGTGGCATTTTCTGTGTTGATTCTTGAGAAAATAGAGGATGCATTTTGACTGCAGAGCTGGTGGTGGGCCACTTCTGTGCATTAAAATTGACATTTGCAGACAGTAAGATGTGCTGCCAGTGTGTTCCTGGGTCACACCTGGCTGGGAGAGGGGAGAGTTCAGCTGTATATTTATCCACTTGGAGCAGGGAGTCAGCAGGAGGTACTGAGCAGTGCACATATTTCCCTCCTTTTGGAAAAACACTTTTGCTGTCATTATACCAGGTCATCCTGGATCAGTATCTCAGGCAAATAGTTTTATATCATTTGTACCATGCAGTTAAAAGCACAAGCTGTTTAACCTCACTGCTGGAGCAATAAAAGGCTATCTACATTGATGCCTGTTTGCTGATATGCTTTTGGAAGAAATTCTAAATTAATTACTCTAGTTGGGAATACTCAAGAAGAGTTAGACATCAAGGTTTAAATGAAGCATTAATATGAATAAAGAAGAAGCCATTGCATTTTATGGAGGCTAGTCTTTGATATGTTTTATATAAATGTATATATGTACATATACATACACATACTGTTTCTGTAAAAACCACATTTGTTAATAGCTAGTTTACAATGGCAACTCTAATGTGTTGGTTTTTTTACCAGGGGTGGGGGAAAGGTTTACCACGCAGCAGTAGGGCACCTCCTTTTCTGCGACTGTGATGCCAGTCTTGGCATTGGCATAAGCCCTGCTGCTCTCCATGTTTTCTGCAAAGAAAAGAACTGTGAAAGGATAGCTGAAGTGACCCTTAGTGGTCAGAAGGGGATGAGAGGTTCCCCCCAGTGGAAGGGCAACCTCTCAGTCTGAAGGGTTTTAAGACAGCTAGTATGTGAAGAGGCTAGCAGTGGGACAGGGATTTTGCACTGTCCTGATTTCAGCGGGGATAGAGTTAATTTTCTTCCTAGTAGCTTCTCTGTTTTGGATTTCCTATGACAATAATATTGATAATACATATAGGTTTATTTGTTGCTAAGTAATGCTTATATTAAGTTAAGGACTTTTTTTCAGTTTACCATAGATGATGAGAAGGACTTTTTGTTGGTTTTTTTCCCCATTTCCCCTCTCTTGTCCCTGTCCTAAGGGGGAAGAAGGAGGAAGTGAATGAATGGCAGAACGGTCCTAGTTGCAGGCTGAGGTTAAACCACGACATTGCACATTGAGATTCAGGCTCTTGCCATGCAGGCAGAAGATGCCTAATCTAACAAGTTTTGTCTCATCATGGACAGCAGGGTGCCTTTCAGGGTGATAGGTTCAGCCTTTTTGGCTTTGCTCAGTTCTCCTGAATCACAGCTGGCAGTAGTGGCTGTGCAGATTTAGACCCCCAGTCCTGTGGTGGATCTTCAGAGGATGATTTAGTTGGACTGCAGATGGATGTATGTCCCTGCTCACAATAATCACATTGCAGGATCATGGCCATCATCTGGAGCTTCTAAAAACAACATTCTCTCATCTGTTTGCCTAGTTGATGCATAACACATATTTACATAGGCTCTCATCTTAGGAAGTTTCATCATCTCTTGCGTAGGAGAATGCTGAAATGATGTTTGCACCATAAATGTTCCATTTTCCACACGTTTTCATACGCCCAGCACGGTCATGCAGGCAAAAATACTTGAATACCACTGTCCTGTAGGGTAAAAGTAAAAGCAGTACATACCTTATTGGAGTTCTACAGCTTATTCCCAAGATCTAAAAGTCCTGATCTTCAGATATTGGTGGAGGATTATTCATGTGCTCAAAGTAAAATATCTGCTTTAGCATTTGCATTAGTAGAATGTTTGGCTGATTCACCAAGACGCCTAAAAACAGGATTAGGAACATGAAATGTAGAGGGCAGTAGGACCATTTACCCACTCCAATTTCTTGAGTCAGAGTTTAAGCCCAGAGTCAAAGTTTAAGCACTAATCACAGATTCGAAAACTACAATCTGAAATTTAGGAAGTGTGTATCTTCAGGCTGAGTTAAACTGGAACTACATACTCGGAGGTAGTCACAATAAAAGGAGCAAATGTAGCCACAGCTGGCACAGGGGTGTTGCCCAGCCTGACTACGTGCTCCTTTTGTTATGTGAATGGGAACACTGACAGTGTGGGTTTAGCCGGACTGCAGCCCCATAAACCCCTCTTTTGCTATTCTCTCAGTTATTACTTGAAATCAACCATCACTAATCTCCTGGTAATTTTAGGATAACCCTTGACAGTGGTATGGACAAAGGCCGGGTTTGCAATAAAGGCATGGAGTTGATCACCAAAAAAGGACAAGCACAGCTTGCTCAAGGAAAACTTTCTGAATGAAGTAATTCACTTCTAGTTTGAGAATAAATAGCTCTTACTGTCCCCTGTCCCCATAAGATTTCTGCAGGCACACTTTATTTTATTGTACTTTGAAATCTAAAGCACTCTTCAGGAATGGAAGGTTAAACAAGCATGGAAGTGTTCACAGAGCTGGAGCCTTATTTGACTAATTTCTCCTAGGCTGATAATCAAATACTAAATAGCCCTGGTTCTTGGAGTAAACATTTCGCCCTAAGGGCAAACCTCTTGACTGAACAATAGATCAGAAGTGAGCTGGCACTCTGGAGTTCAAGACAGACCCACTGTAATTAATTCAGTTAAAGCACAGCAATTTTGAGGTAGCAGAAGGATGGCAAATCCCACCCTGTTTTCTAACCTTCCCCAAAGGAACATATTTATTACAAACTCTTAAAAATCACCTTTTGATAGCGTTGAACAGCCTGTGAGGGGCCCATTAAGGCATACAAGGCAGACCCATTTTAATCCTTAATACCACTTGTAAATTATCCATTTTAAATGGCCTTGCAGAGCTTATAATAATTTTGTAAACTATTAAAAAGTATTAAAATCATTACTGCATTGATCTGATGAGAAACACAGGCTCCTCCAGCCTGCCTGATAGAAAACACTGTATCTCTGTGACTGCTTGATGGCAATTCAAGCTGTGGCAATCCAGATTCTCACTGGTACAGAAACTCCATGAGTTTCCCTGAAAGTGAAGACTGTACTATAGCTACCTGGGTTACTCTGCTCCTCAGGCTGAATGCAGAGATCTCATTTTCTTTTTCACATGGGCCACTGTCATCCAAACCCAAGTCAGCTAACTCACAACTGCCTATTCTTTTCTGGATACACTGTAACTGGAGTTTAAACGCATGATGGCTTTTGACAGTGTGTCTGAATCACAGTCATCTTTCACTTAGCATTTTAAAAAAGCTCTTCAATCTAAATCACCTAAAGAAGAGCAAATGAAGCCATTCTACAGTTCCAGGACCAAACAGTGCTGAACACAGACTAGAGGTCTTTGCACCCATTGGTAAAGGCAATGTAAGAATAATCATAATGGGGACTGAGAGGGCAGAGTTCACCAGTCTCCCTAGTCAAGAGTGGGTGAAGTAACCTCTGCTCCTGAAAACCTGTGAGATGCATCATAGGAGTTGCAGTTACTGTTTGTAGGTCTGAGGCAGCATCTCTCAACGCACTTCTTCAGATGCAGCAGCTCCATGCTGCTCCTACTGCTGCAGGCCACTGCACCAGGAACGCCATTGGGCTGGAAAAGGGGAAAAAACCAATTGGAGCAAAGTGCAGCCCCCACAAATTGGCAGTGGAAAGGAACTGAAATGCAGGTGTGTCTGGTTGTCTGAGACCCCTTGGCATGAGGAGAACCCCAGCTGGCTAATTCCCTGTATCTGCTGCCTGAGGAGCATGGGGCAGAGAGGAGGGAGGGGAAGCTGAGCATGCTGACCACCTTGTCTGACTCACTGCTGTCTTTGCCGCTGAGCCTGTGGAGGACAGGTCAGCACAGATGGGGCCTGTTGACTTGTAAACTTGCAATTGAATGATCTGAACCCTTCTCATTCCCTTGGTTGCCTTCACTAAATGAACGGCTATTACATTTACAAGGCTAAAATCTAAAGAAATACGAGCTCAACAGGAAAGTGCAGCATTGCATGTTTACTGTTCAAAGTAAAGAAACCCAGGGCAGAAGGCACAGCAAACCAAAAAGTATACAAGCCATGGAATGAGTGGGATGGCTTGGAAAAAATGGGGTGCTAATTACCCCAGCTTGAGACAGATAAGCAGGGCTTCTCACACAGCAGCACCCATACCACATGTAAAGCCTGACCTGCAACACCAACCTGGGCTTGTGAGCATAGAGGTGTTCAGGCTGAAACTGAGCAGATAAGAAGTGAGGGGAGGCTGCCAAACTCATTTTCACTGGGGATCTGAACCACAATTCAGTTCAGGTGACATTTTACATATTTTCACCATTGTTTTTGTTTAATTTGTGAAAGCAATTACACAGCCAATTGAACAGTGTAAAGCAACTGCTGCAATAGTCAATATTTCAGTGAGGTACAGCACAGCTCAGCTTTCCCAGTTAGGATATTCAGGCATAGCCCTACAGTATCTGTACCATCCATCACTGACATTGCCATCTGGCTTACCTGAATCCTCCCCAACTACAGCTTGTGCTGAACAAACTTGACTTTTCTCTGGGCTCCTTTTGAGGAAAACAAGGCAAAGAAACTCCCTGCGCTGCTGGTGATATGGACAATGTTAGCTGGCATTCTCAGCTCTTAATTGAAGCATGACAGAGGACAGCTAAGTGACAGACGAGGCCAAATACACTGGGTCTCTGGGTGGTCACTTTGATGCAGATAATTGATGGCTCACCCTGTTGAATTACGCAGTGTAAACATGTAATATTAGACCCCTACAGGACTGCTTTGCCCTTGTGTCACTTCAACTGAACTACTCTGATTTTTATTGCTGTGGCTGAAATCAAACCTGTCTCTCTTTGGTGTGGTATGGCACAGGAACCCCTCCTACCCCACAGGTTGTGCTAGCAGGGCCCAGTTCGCTGCCAGGGCTGCAGTGGGACAAATTGGTGACACAGATGAGTTGCTGAGGTGGCATAACATTGTCAGTAGACTTAGGAGATGCAGGTATGCTGGGAGCTGGCAGTAGTGCTGCTGTGTTACCTATGATAAATAGCCTGTGTCACCACAGTAGCTGGTCTCCAGATTGAAGCAGACTTTTGCGAATCAGCAGGGTCAGCATTTGAAAAGCATGTGAATATTGTGCACTTGTAAATATTTGAGCACATCTGTTTAGCTCCCTCTCAAAAACCACTGGGAAAAACTACTTCACATTGTGCCATGCAATGCTGTTACCCTGCTCTAATTGTCAAATCTGTTGAGTGTTTTTCTCATGCACACAAAAATTAAAAATTACTATCCTCATTCATGATTAATTCAGCTGCAGTGCTGCACTGTGTCACACTGCATTTTTTAAAAATATTGAATTCCACCTCATAATCAGAAGAGTTTTAATTAACTTTTTGCCAGTTCATCTTTTTTTCCCCTTGTTCACAGAGCCTCAGACAATCTCCAGAGCTGCTCTCCCTGCAAACCTCTCCTTGGATGCTACCAAGAGAGCAGTGGAGCGCCAAGCCAGTGTTGTGAAAATTGCCTGCACCAACGCAAAACTATTTGCCCCTTCCATGCCTCCCTGCCACAGGCCTGTGGGCAGTTGCCTGTCTGTGCACAGCAAACTTGGCCAGGGCATGACAGAGATCTAACCTACAGCATTTCTTAGTTGCCTAGGAAGAGCATCTGGCTATTACTTCAGCCCACATTTTCTAGCAGATGGGGAACTGGTCCTTTATATTAAATGTTTAGGAAAGTGAAAGAGAGAACTTCACAGAAGTAATAGTCTCATCTGTATGTCCGTATGACATTTTTCTGTAAAAGCATCTGTGCTCTTTCCTGCATCTGGTGAACCCCAGGATTGCCCCAAACTGCTCAGGTACCTCTTCTGGCTTTGCAGTGGGACTTTCCAGGCAGGGACATGTTTTAATGTAAGAATAGTCATATTCCCTCTCTTTCCCAAGCTGGCCCTGGTTAGAAGGAAGGAAAAAACCAGGTTATTAGACCTCATTATTTTCAGAACAGAGCAAAAGCCAAAGAAGACAGCATGGAAAGAGGACCCATAGGAGACTTAACTACCTCCCACAGGTTTCAAGAAACTTTCTGGATCAGTGTGATTTTTTAGATTCAGTTTGGAAGTGATTGAAGGGCCAACAGCCAGGTAGGCTTGAAGAAGTCTGGATCTTGATATAGGAGTTTCTTTTGTCAGCAGAGAATTTAGCAAGAACAGAGAAAAGCAGCAGGAGCTTGTCTCCCTGCCTCTGCCCCTGTGGGACCCTGATGGAAAACTGCCTTGGCAACATGACCACACTGCCTCTAGAAGGCCTTTCCTTGCAGGACCAGCACTTACTCAGCAGATCTCCTTAGGTTTTTCTGACCTTGGCAATATTACAAAGGTTGCATTTTCACATGGCTGAATTGTTCCTGAACAATTTCTCTGATGTATTAGGCACAAACATGCTTTCTGTCAGCATCAGGCATGTCTAATCTCTCCACCTGTTTTCTCCCTCAGAACTTATATTTGGTATTTGTTGCATGGAAAAAATCCCACTTCCTATTTTTGTTTAGTAGCAAATTCCCACTGCAGGCCAAGGGAACAATCACTCTCTGGAGGAATGGGGACCAGTGGGTTAAATTTTACTTTGCTTTCCCCAAGAAAACTTGTTTCTGGGTCCCTAATTTATATTAGCTAGTACCACTGACTGGCATTCTCTCAAAGGGATGTCAGATGTCCTCTTTTGGGTACAAGGGCACCCAGAGCACACCCCTTATATCATCTCTTCAGTGGATGATAGCTCTCCTAAGAGCATGCCTATGCAGTCTGCAACTCCCAAGCCTTTGAGACACCTGTAAGGCCAAATGTCTTTTCTTTTACAGGGGTAAGGTCTCACCTTACAAGCTGGGGGGTGGCAGTGAGCAGGCACCTCCTAGCTAAGAAGCACTTTGAGCCCCTCTGCTCCCCCAGGTATGTGCAGGTGGCTGTGATGAAGGGGAATGCTGTGAGCAGGGGTCAGGGCAGAATTGCCCCCTGGGCTGACTGAGAACAGGAAGGCTTTGGTGGAACTCATGCTGCACATGACTACTCTGCTTGTCCTCCCTGACCACACAGAGGCCTCACTTCCCTCACAAATCAGCACCAACACGTTTTAGGCCAGAACTGTTACCAGCAAGGGCTTACCCCCTCCTGAGGGCCAAAGGGCTGAAGGGAGCTGCAAAAGTGGTCCCTCCACCTGCGTTGAGATGGCTGTGCCACAACATGCAATATCACAACACTTCTCACAGGGACTGAGAGAGGAAGGATACAGAGTTTGATAGAGTTGGCGCTGATTAATGAGGCATTGAACATTATGGACAAGATACAAACAATAGGAAAACGAAAAGCAAACAGAAAAGAAAAGCAGCAGCATCAAATGGCCATTTCATTATGGGAATTTCTGACAGCGGTTTGTTGCACGTTTGAACACAGAAAGGTGGGCAGTAGGCATTCACCAGCTCTGATCCAAAGGGACGTGGGATAGTCTACAGGAGCAGAGACGATTTCTATTTGCTGCTCACACTGATATCTTGCAATGTCCACTGATTTTTTGCTATTTCTATGTCCCTTTAAGGATCACATTGCCGTGGAATCTCTCTGAGCCTCTGAAAAGAGCTGGGAATTTTGTCAGTACTTGAGAGGATAAAATGTGGTTATATTTGATATATGAGGCCAGAAGAAATGTCTTCTAAAACATTTGCTTTTCAGTAAGAAAACAACCAAAGGCATTCCTGGCCCAAGGGCATTGTTAGCGGGATTTCCTTAATACTTTTTTCCTATCCCCTCCTGCCCACTTCTCCCTAGCTCTGAACACACTTGTGCATCGCACAGGTTGGAAACAATCGTTCCTGTGCCAGAGCACTGTGAACCACACCTAGATGGGAGCTGCTCCAGGGATGACAGCTCCTTCCAAGCTGGTATTTGTCTGGCATAGCTTGTATTGCTTTCTGGAGTGAAAGAAGCTGTACTCACCAAGACGCTTTCATGCCATTATTTTCTACGTGCTGTCAAAACAGTTGTGTGCACACAATAGTTTAACCCCAGCTCTGCAGCGGTCAAAACAGTACCAGTGAAAAGAACATATTCATGCATGAAATGCCATTAGACTTTCACAAACACCCTCAAAGTCAAGATGGGGATATAGGAAGACTGGATAAGCTTACAAAAAGGGCAAGTTCAGCCTAAGATGGCCAACAAAACAGTGTCAAAAGGCTCTTCATGAGTTTCCTGGCCATTCAGCATGATGGGTTATAATATAAGCAGAGGAGAGAACTCCCCAGAGCAAAATGGATGTGATACGCCACGGCTATGTCAAAGGATAACATGGGATTTCCCCAGAAATAGCTAGGTAACCAACAGAAGTTAAACACAGTTGCTTGGAATAATTTTCAGCTGATTTTTGGTCATAAAGGGCCATCGTTAAGATCTGAACGTTAAAAAAAAACTGTTTTCACTGGATCAGGAAAAGGAAATTTGGAAATGTTCTTTATATTTTCATTATTGTATTTTTTATTTTCTCTTCCAATGTCTCCATACCTTTTTGTGGTGGGGAATGGGATAAGGGGTAACGAAGGAGAGGCTGGAGAGGCGTAAGAAGAAGTATATTCAAAAAGAAGCATGCAAAACCAAATAATAAAGAACAGAACAACAAAAACTGAGATCTTTCAACTGCAATTATTTTCCCTAAATTTCAGTGAAACCATTCAGGAAAACAAAATATTACTAATTTTCTCTCCAGAGGTTTTTGACATGTTTTCAACATTCTTCCCCAGCCTGGTTTTCTCCCGTCTCCAAGCCATTGTGATGATTGGTGCCGGAGGAGCCACTCCACCAGAGCGGGAGCTGGGGAACAGGCCATCACGCCGTCAGAGGACACATTGCTCGGATTAAGAAATCACCAGGGCCAGGCTGAATCCAGCAAGCCTTAGCAGGAATGTACTGGCCATCCTGTCACCTCATCTTTCTGCATTTCAAAATCAGTTTTATGTAGTATGGGTTGTGTGATATAATTTTGACAGCTGGTAATTTAAACATCTGACGGGCTGAGCATCTAGAAATAAAAACTCAAAATCCAAGGAGCTCCTTTGTCCAGATCAGCCACTGCAATACATTCACAACCCAAGCTTCTGTGTACATCTTGGCTGGTGAAGGTAAATGTGCTAATTTAACCCAGGTGACAGGCACAGGGAGTTCTAGGACCTCCTCAGCACTTTGCTGGTGTCCAGGGCTTGGGCAGGTTCTCTTGCCATTGACCGGAGAGCACATGCCAGCAAAGAGGGTACTGAACTTATAAAACTAGAAAGAAGTGCTGGCTGATGGAGCCCTGTGAACACTGATCTGAACAGCTTGTGCACCATTACTATCTAGAAGTGTCAAGAAAGATTAGAACAAACATCAAGCAAAGATGAAATAAACAGCTATTGTATGGGCAGAAATGGATTTTCAGTTTCCACAGTAAATAAAATAATGTGCTGTCTTAGTCAGTGCCCCTGTGATGATACAGTTTGCAGGATTTTTACTGGCAAGCTGCCATACTTACTTTCATTTATCTGCCTCAAAGCACCATTTCAAAAAGTGCAAAAGCATGTTGTTGATAGAGTAGATTGTTTATAGCTGAATTGAGTATTTCAGAACAACACGCATTGTAATAAAGCGGGGGAGGGGACAAGGAAGCCAGCACAGCTGCAACTTCTTGAATCCTTTGTCAAAAATCAATGCCAGAAAGCTGAGATGTATTTGTTCTGTCTCAGGAAATGCAATACACAGCCCCCTTGCAACTCCATTCCATGACAAGTGCTAACAAAGGCCCACAGTACCGCCAAGGCTTCCCCAGCACCTTGCACTGATGGTGCTGGCACCCCTGGGTGGCTGAGCAAGGGATGGCACCACACTCCCCACCAGCACAGCCTGAGGACCCAGCACCCCCTATGCACCCTCACAGCTCTGCTGCTGCACATAGATGATGTGGAGCACAGGGTAGAGTAACTCCTCCAGCAATCTAAAGACCATATGAAAGTATAGATGTGGGGGAAGAGAGAGAATGCTATTAAAAATGACAAAGTGAATAAAACCAGGGTGTTCAAAAGCGGACGAGTGCAGCCCTCATGGCTGGGTTAGCAACTTGCTGCTTCTGGAGCAAGGTGAGAAAGCAGGGCAACCCATTGCAGGTAGGAAGTGGTGGCTGAAGCAGAAAGGCATCTTGTCCCAGTTCACCAGTCTCCCTCCTACTCACAGAGTCTTCAAAAGCACAGTAAGTCACACAGACTGGTTCTCCGTGTTGAAAAACAGCACGAAAAGCACATGCCTCTAGAGGTTTCCACTGCTAACAAGGGCTGGTTTTCTCAGCACAAACAATAAAAGGCTGATGAGTGAGGACTTCAGTTCCCTTGAGACCATTGCATCTAAACAAATAACAGACTGAAAAATATGACTGGAATTAAGGTAAAAAGAGAACAAGACTTTATGGGAGGATAATCATAGCCACTATGCATAGTTAGAGGGCATGGGGAGAATATGAGAGTCTCCTGCTCCAGCCCTGCTGGCCCCGGAAGAACACATCTTGCACTCCCACCGTGCTGGGGGAGACAGTAGCTTTTCTGGCCAGTGCTCCTGTAGCTTACTGGAGATGGGAGGGGTGGTATTGCCTCCAGCCTGGCAGTGGAGGGTACTGGACCATGGGTGCTGGGATATACACAGCCTTTGTTTCCTCCCTCAGCCCCGCTTCCTGAGGGACCTGCCCCATGCTGGCCGGCGCTGTGTGGAGTGGCTCTGCTGCTTGCTCCTGGCTGCCTGTGGCCCAGGCTGGCCTGGGAAAAAGCTGTGCTAGGGCACCTCAGCTGTGTGGGTGACTCTCACTTTGACATGTGCCCCTCGGCTGGCCCAGCTGACATCCAATGCCCTTGGGATGTTTATTAAGAAGCACAGCTCCCTCAGGCACCACAGGCTTTCAGGAGATATTGCGACCCCTCAGCTCTCTTTGTCAGCGGGAGCTCCCGGAGGCACTCAGCACCCTGAAGGAACGCTTGATCCTTTGCTGAATCAAGCCCTATTAGCATATTTCCAGGCATTACAGATGCCATATTTTCTACATTAATATTTAACCCACCAAGTCTTTCAAAGCCCATCTTTCCAAACCTCAAGTTCCCAGATGCTTTTTAATGCCCTTCTCAATAGTGCAATAAAAGTCTGATATTTTATTACTCCCATGAATTATTATCCTAATTTGTAATTTGCCAGACTTTTTTGAAACTTCAAAATCTGTACTGTATTTTCCCACACACAAAAAAATAAATGCTGTGCGCGACACATTTTTCACTAACAAGCTGAAGCCTAATATTTAAATAGACACAATGATTTTTCTGAAAGGGCACACTATCTTTGTCATACTGTCAGCAAGGTTGTTTTATGTCACCCCAAATCATGTTTAAAGATTTTCCTAAAATAGAAAGGATAACCTAGAACTGTGCACAAAAGACTGGAAGCAGAATGAAATGGTTATGCATTCTTCTGAAGTTTGATGTAATGTAAACTTCCAGGATGCTTTATAGGCACCATTTTAATTTTTTTTAAAGAAGTAAGCATCTTGGTTATCTGGAATGCAGATGCTGGGCAAATTCAGAAGCTCTGGAATGCCTGCAAGCTGTGCTCCCTATGCAGTAGACGCCAAAGATAATGGAGCAAAAGACGGTCGAGATCTCATCCAGCATCTACTGCAGTCAGCAAGGGCCCTTTTACTGACTAAATCGAGCTGTGAATTCAGCCTCCAAAAAGGACCTTCCCATCAATAAACTAGAGACCTAGCTGAATCCAGAACACCACAAATGAGGTGGGTCAAATCAAAGCAAATAGATACATTAAAAGGGTGACCTCAAAGCCAAACCTAGTACACTGTCTAAACAGGGCAGGACTTCTAAAGACACAAGGATGATGGTCTCCTACCTCTTTTGATGTGAGTTGCTCAGGAAAGTGGAGCTCCATTTGTATTGCGAATGATTAATCTACCAATGTGAAGATGGAAACCTCCATTTGTCACCCAGTCAGAAATGAGGGTTTAATACTTATAACTCACAAAAGTGCCTTCCACTGGCATCTCAGTGTTATGTTCTGGAGAAGAAAAAGTGAAAGCTGTTTGAAACTATTTGCTTTCCTTCTCCTGCAGACCTTTTAAAAATGAAGACAGAGAACTTCTGTGGAGCAGCCTGCAATGACTAAGAGCTTTGTGCTGAGTGTTACGTTAGTTAAGTTGATTAGTAGGAGGCCAAAATCTTTTGTTTTTCTGTGTGGAAGCATAGCATAGGTATGCTTCCCATAGGTACAGGCTATGCCATCCTGGAATGAGCTGCTTGATTTCTCATGCAGAACTCACAACATTTGAAGATTATCTAAACACTCCTGGAACATTTAAACTTGTCTGTGTTTGAACAAATCTGAGCCAGAGATGTGAGAAACATAGATTCATAGAATGGTTAGAGTTGGAAGGAACCTTAAATATCATCAAGTTCCAACCTCCCTGACATGGGCATGGTACCTCCCGCTAGACCAGGTTGCTCAAAGCCCTACCCAGCCTGGCCTTGAATACTTCCCAGGATGGGGCATCCATAACTTTTCTGAGCAACCTGTTCCAGTGTCTCATCACCCTCAGAGTAAAGAATTTCTTCCTGATATCTAATCTAAATCTCCCCTCTTCCAGTTTAAAACCATTGCCCCTCGTCCTATCAATATACTCCCTGATAAAGGGCCTCTCCCTAACTCTCCTGTAAGCCCCGTTTAGGTACTGGAAGGCTGCTGTAATGTCATGCTGGAGCCTTCTATTTTCCAGGCTGAACAACCCCAACTCTCTCAGCCTGTCTTTATAGGACAGGTGCTCCATCCCTCTGATGATCTTCGTGGCCCTCCTCTGGACTCAATCCAATAAGTTCATATCCTTCTTATGTTGGGGTCCTCAGAGCTGGACACAGTACTCCAGATGGGGTCTCACAAGAGCAGAGTAGTTGGGCAGAGAGTGTCTTGACTGGAGAACCTGGATTGGGAACTGACTGAAAAAGCGCTATAGATTCAGTATTGTTTTCTAAGGATCCTTTTCCACCAGAAGAAAGATCCATCTCGCAGTGGACTTTTCAAAGTCTATTTTTAGGTAGACAAGAGCTTTGAATATTAAACTGTCTTCAGACAGGAGTGATTCCCAGTGATGCAAATAGATTCCCACAGAGCATCTGTGTAGGTGGATGATAAGGTTCTTCACAGGGACAGAATCTCTGTTCCACTAATCCTGCTTTCAGACCCTTACCTATTCCCTGTGCAAGGCCACTTAAAATTCACTGTTGAGCTGAGCTCTATTTAATGCAACAAATACTCAGTTTGTGCCCGGACTCTCTCTTCCAGCATTCTTACCTCCTGTTCTCTCATCCTCTTGGTTCCCCTTGGGCTTTACAGTTGCTGGGTGGGGGGATCTTTTGCTCACTAACTCTTACACAATTATTTGTTTGAGGGACTTATGAAGAGAAGGAAAAGTGGAGTCCAGAGTTAACAGAAGGGATGTGCTTCTTCCTAAAAATACTGTGTGGAGTTCAAATCTCCCTCAGGAAGAGCATATTACTTGTGCAGATTTCTGATCAGTTCTGTATTCCACACAGGACCACTTCTGGAGTTTAGCCTTAAAAGGGAGCAAATTGATCCCCAGAGAGAGAAGCAGGCAGACCCTCTCTGAACTGCCAAGTATTAGTTGTGGCACAATTTAAGCCTGGGAGCTAATGCCAGTTCACTGGAATTACTGAATTACTTAGCTCTGTGAAAGTCAGGATTTGCTTCACCTACACTGAGTAATGAACTAGTAGTAAAACACAATACATGCGCATATAACTATTATGCAATAGGCACAGTAATTATTTTTCCCCAGTTACAGTTTCTTTTCTATTTCCTTTTTTTTTTTTTTTTCCTTTTAAACACCTTTCATCCCAGGAGACATTGAGGACAACTCTCTGTTTTGCTGAATATGCATTTCCTGCCTTTGTCTCTAACTGCTTTGACATTTGGTAAAGTAGACATTTCTTTTGCATCTCATCCAGCCACATGACAACTATTGATCTCAGAAGAGAGAACTCAAACCCTCTTTTGCATTACTCTTATGGGATGTTTTTGGAGGACTTCACCTCAAACCCACAATTTTGCTTGAGGCTGAGGGAGCTGAGAAGTGCAAATTCCCTTCAGCATTCAGGGGCCCACTGTCAAGTTGTTAACACAATACAGGAAAGACACACAGTTACATTACAAACTGAAACACAAGCATGCACAGGAACAGTACTGCCTCCAAGTATCACATATCTTAAAAAGCCTTAAAAGGTGGCAAGGCAGAATTAGGAAAACGTGTTCTTCTAAATGCCACTGAGAAGGAATTCAGAGAGTTGATCACTTAGTTTTCATTGCAGGCAACTATGGTGGTCACCCCAGAAGTCCTGCCAGTAGAAGATTGCTATTGGGACCCAGTCAGCTCTGCTGACATGTCCTCTCTTTCATTCCTTCCATCATCTCCTTGGGTTAATCTAAAAAGCTGCAACTTGTCTACCTGCAAAGCAGGCAAAGCCTTTGTCAGCAAGCACAGGGATGATGCTCTAGAGTTCCGCTTAGCACCCAATATCATGTGCATGTGATCACTGGCCTCTGTGTGGCACTTACCCTCTGCTTATTTCTCAGGGCTGCAACTTATTAACAGTATTACCTTTTCCCATGAAATATCATCATTACGTGTAAACATCAGTGACAGTCATTAATTGCAGACAATGCCTTTAATCAACAATTGAACATTAATAAGCATAGACCTTGAGAATTAGCACAATGAGACACTTGTACTTAATCACTAAAGAGTACTTCTCATAAAGAAAACCCTCTCCTTTTGTTCCTAAAAAGGTCAAAGTCTTCTTTTCTCTATTTGACAAGGAGAAAAACCACACATAGTAGAACGTGTCTAGGCTGCTTTATGTGGCTTAAATTATTTCCATCCATGTGTAAAAAACATTCATTTTCAAAGATGTTCACCAAGTTTTTGTATGTGATCTACATCTCTCAGAGTCTCTGTTCCTGAAATTATTAGCTGAGCCGCTGAAAGCAGCAATCAAGTTTTACTGTTAATCTTAAAAGCTAATCCTTTTTATTGACTTCCCAGTCAATAAACTTGTAGCTCTGGAACTACTTTCAGGTTTTCTTGAATAATAAGAGGGTTTGTGTGTACCTGTCCATGTGTTCCTAAATTGCACTCACAGGTTAAAACTATAAAGCAATTTACTTTATCTCCCAATGTAGTGTCCTACCATCTACGGAAATCAGAACAAGGCTTGAGCTGACAAGACTCAGGAAGTAAAGTCAAGACCCTCATCTGGTTCATGGGGAGGTTGTTACAGGGAGTGAATCTTCCTGATGAACAGAAAGAATAAGGACAGAGGGGTTTTTTTTTTGACCCTTTGTATTTTTAAAGAAACCCAGTGGATGTAGTCCTGTCTCTGTTAATGAATTACAATCTAACCCAGAGAACTAAAGAATAGTTAAGTATCGCACAGATTTATCATTCCTCAGCTCTAGCCAAAGAAAAGGGGACAGAGGACATGCTGGATGTCTCAGACTACTTCAAGCTGCTGTGAACCAGTTTGGCTGTATTCAGCTGTGCACAAGTCCTGCCCACAAGTCTCTCCTTACTCACACCAGTAATCAGCAGAATGGGACTCTCCAGAAGACCCAGCATCACCTCAGCAAGTGGAGGACACAGTATGGGAGAAGAAAAGCAGGTCTGTTCTCAGCTTACATGCTATGTCAAACACTAAAATATAAATAGCTCTCCGAGCAGCAGGGAAAACATGAAGGCTTCCTTGGCTTTGTAATTTGTGGTGGGATTTTCTTGTGCTGAGCAGTATGTAAGCTCTGACTGAAGTTCTTCCCACTGGTGGGGGGCATTCAGGCTGCCGCTCGGAGAGCAGCCCTTCCCTCGGCAGCAGCATTAACGCTCTTGCTCTTTGTCTATCACTAGTTTCCTGTTGTCTGCCAGAATGAAAATCTTTACCATTCATAGCCACTACTTAAGTTTAGCAGAGACGAGCCTTGGGGTTCAAAAGGTGCCGCAGGAAATTTTCCCCTCCCTCACTAAGAATGAAGTTTTCTCTCAGACAAACTCCCTTTCCAGGTGTGTCTGGACAGCGAGCTGCCAGCCAACCTTCGGTTGCACCAGGAGACCACAAACATCTGAGCACTTCTCACATCTTATGTGAAGCAACTCACAGCTACCCGTTTATGCTCAGGTTTCAGGTGGGCCTGTTCCCCGCCTGCTCTTAGCATGTACAGCAAGCTTCATGCTCTTAACATTTCCCAGAAATTCAAAGTGACAGAACCGGAGGTATTGCAATCTGGAACTCTTAACTTTCGTAAACTGGTGAGAATACCGGAATGTGCATGTTCCTTATTTAACTGCTCCATCAGCTTTTCTTATATGCTGCTCAGCACAGCCGTTCAGGATACATATTAGACAACTAACATCTGGACTGAATATCTATTAGGACCATATGTTCTACTCAGCTACAGCATCATGCTGGAGATTGGGAAAATCCAAACCAAATGGAGATATCAGAAACTTTCAAGGGTCAAAAATAAAGTAATTTTGGTTCTCCCAGCCCCAATGAATATGGTATATTGGCCTGTGCTCTATGCCTCGTGCAAAAGTCTCATTGTGGAAATAACCTGATAAAAAATGAAAAAACTTGAGCATTGTGGTTGAAAACAGATCTATCTTGATGATTTTTCCCCTGGTAAAGTTTTGAGTGAGACAATGCTGAATGCCTCTGTCTCCTAAATGAGAATGTACAGTAAGAGTCCCAACCTTCACTTTCCTGTTGATACTTTGTGATGCTGTTTTCACTGGGGGTGTGATGGTTTCCAGTTTTACCCCAATAGCATTCTCCCCGTGTACATCTGAAGTTACACATACCCTAAATGGCTGTGCCTGGGAATCTACCTCTTATATAAACAGCAGCAGTGCTTAAATGCTATAAAACGCCATCAAGATAGTTGATGAAGCACAGTGTAACTCCCTCACTACTAACTCTGGTAAGGAATTGAGAGCACTGAACAGCTAAAAAACGTTTTGTACATGGAAGTAAGAAAGCAGGAGGAGTCCCTTTAACGAGTTTTGAGGTCTGATCATGAAAAATTAGATTGCCAGTCTCACATATATCTCATGTAGGAGGAGACATCTTCGTGTATTTACAATGTTACAGGTAAAGCCCTTAGTCACCAGAGGCCAACGGTGTTCTTTAGATAAGAGAATTATTTGTACCTACTCAAATTTCCTGTAAAATTCCTGCCCTTTCAGGGGCAGGCTCCTTAACTGGGGCAAGGGGCAGAGTTTAATACTTGGGCGTCTTGGTACTACTGCCACTTTGAGTGTGTGTGCTCTGGGGGCGTGCATGTCTCCATGGTGTCTCAGGCCTCAGATAAAGGGATTTCTCCCAACCTGGCTGGGGCACCAAGCGAGCCATTGCATTTTATCAAAGTAATATCCATACTGTAATTTTTTAGGTCAAAATGGCAACCCTTCAAAATAACAAACCCAAAATAATTTTGCAAGAGAAAACAATTTAATTTTCTGCTAGTGTTTTGTTTTGTTACAAAATGAAATAAGTAAGAGTCAAGAAATCTGTATTTAAAAACCTGACATAAAAAATCCTAAACGTACTTTTTTAACGAGTGTTCTTACTTGGTAATGATTTAGATGGCTGGATCAACATTACAAAGATGGAGGAAAAAGAGTGCATAGGATGGATATTTCTGGTCCAGAAGAGAACTGGAAGAGCTAGAGGACTGGAGTGATAGAATTGGGGTGGGATTCAATAGCACAATGTGCCAGGCCATAAGCTCTAAGGATTCGGTGCAGCATCACTGCTGTGCCCTGGGAGCTCATCGTCTGAGAATGACAGCGGATGAGAAGGGCCTGGAAGTATTGGCTGGTCATAGGACAAGCCTGAGTCACCGACATGACCTGGCCTTGGGAAAAGCAGGAGCCTGCTGTGGCAGGTGAGGCAAGATAATTCTCCCAGAGATAAGGCAGCAGTAAGAGCCCTGTTCAAGGCCAGGAGACCTCGCCAGAAGCACGGCAAATTTTTATCACCACCCATGTTCAGGAAAGATGAAATAGGTGGAGAGAAAGGGTATTAGGGCAACCAAGCAAGCGCAATCCTGAGGATCTTGGACAGTTTAGCCCAACAAAATGAAACCAGAAACACACCATGGTGGTGGCCGCAGATCTGTGGTAGTGCAGAAAGAAAATGAGGAATAAGCATCACCGAAGGAAATTCTTTTCAATAACTGTGTTGGCAAAAGATATATAACAAGCAGCTAACTAGCCATAAATGAACATTACTGTTTTCTTCAGGCGGTTAAACTGAACCAGGATCTCTCAGCCAGAGAAAGAAATGTGAGGCTTAATATTCCTTCCAAAGCATTGGCATCCTGATGAAGTCAACAACAAATTCCTGCCCTCCATCCCTGTGTCTGGCTGCCCGTGTATTCAAGCAGATGTTACCGAACTCTTTAGTTTCAACTCCTTGCTGTAGCCTTTTTTTTTTTAAATTCTGAGGTCTAGAGACTTCGTTTTCTTCAGATGAAAGATTAGATTTTGTCAGTTCTGAGTACATATGTGGGCTGATCTGGCCTATGGGCCGTATGTTTGACACCTCTAGTATACTGTGTTATTGTACCCGGGGGAGGTGACGGGGACTTATTTATAGAGACAGTGTCTGTCAGGCGAAGTTATAAGCGCGATTTGTGTGGGTAAAGATGGGAAGAATATCTACTCTTTTAAGTGGACACTCCTTGATTTTAGGCATGGTCAGAGCAAGTGCCCTTGATTAATTTTACCAGTTTTCAATTTATTACTTTTTGGTGGGAAGATGCAATATTTTTAGAATCTTCAAGTATATCTTTAAACTTGGAGAAATGACAAGTCCAGGGACTTCTGGGACACTTGAAGCAGATCTAACCTGTCATCTGTGCTGCGAGTAGCTGCAGACGCCACTGCAGAGTTAGTACAAATGCTACCTTGCTGCAGGGGCGGCGCTCAGCACCCACACAGCACAAGGACAATGCGGAAACAGCACTACCAAGGTTTTAGTCCTCCTAGCCCCCAGACCACACCAAACTAGGCTCTCTCTTGCCTGTTAGCGGCTCTCTCTTCCCATCAGAGACATGAAAATACACACAACACCCTGCAGCAGCCTGATGTTTCAGAAGATCATTTCTTCCAGAACTCCTTACTATGAAATAAAAAAACACCCTGCGTTAAGGAGGAAGAAAATATCTCCTGTTGACTTTGTGAGAGGGGCCTGGGGCTTCACCTTGTCTTACTGGATCTGTTCCTACTCTAGTGTAAACTATTTGAGAAAGAAAGTTTCCTGATATTAGCATTTCACACATCACCGAGCAAGTTGCTAGTGCTTGAGAAATGGCCAACAAAAATAACTTTCTTGCATGGTTTAACTATGTAAGATTTAAAGTAGCCAACGAGGTTTTCAGGCTCCTAACACTTCAAACAGAAGAGCTCCAACTGTAAGCATACAGCTTAAAAACTTTAATCAAACCCACTAGTTCATAGCAAAAGCAAGTAGATAAAACAGATGCAAGACTTCTAGGCCAAGTCATTCTCACATATGGTAACACCATCCTCTCTTAGGGGAAAGCAATGATGGCAACTATGAAAATGCCCTTATTTAAAAAAATTCCTTAGTATGTCCAAACTGCCATCTCTGTTTAATTTCAAACTTACAAAAAACAATCCCCTTGGTTAGGAGTCTGCTGATACTTTAGATTATAAAACCCTCAAACCTCAAAACCCCCACAACTTCCCAGCCCTCCCCCCCGCCCAGTTTCCTGGTGCTGCTTCTACGAAAGTTAGGGTGAGGAGGCTGAGGGAAATTGCTCCAGAAGCTTGTCTCAGATTCTGGTTTCTAATACAGCATACTGGGACAGCATCCTTAAACGTAGGGTCCAGATTGTGTGAGTCCACTGCCACAGAGCCCTAATGTTTCACCAGCAGTTGGTAACAGCACTGGGACCTCCTACAGCTTCTGCATGGCAACCATGAAACAGAGCTGGCCAGCTTGTATTTGAATTTCCTTTAGGTCTCCTTACATTTAATCAAAAGATTTTTTTCTTTCTCTGGTCTGGATTGGATGTGGCTCACGATGTCAATGATGAAAAAGCCAATAACTCACTTCGCTAGTCAGCCCTGCATTTTCTATGTTCATTTATTAAATTAACTTCCAGCTGTTACTATTCATATGCTCTCTCTTGTGTGCACACATCCACATACCTCAAAATGGTAATGTTCATTAAAACATAGTACTGCTAGGGTGGCCCATCTAATAGCCGTCTTATTAAGTACGGTTTTCTGACAAAAATGAAAGCTGTGAAATCAGTACTGCCTAGTGCAAAATTAGAAAAAAACAGAGTGGTTTCTTAGGTACATACACCAGCACAGCACTGTTGGGTGGGGTGAGACTGCTTTCTCACACCTGGTGAACGTCTGACCCTTTGGTTGCTACCTTTTGTGACCTTTTTCTCAGGATTAAATGCATGCAGTGAAGGATTTTGAGCCAATAGCTTTTCCTTGTGCAGAGGACAGGCCCAGGGCTGCAACACTAGTGCTCGAGGTGAGAGCAGCTGTCTGCCTATGCTCAGCCAGGCTTGCTTCGGCTCCTTCTGAACCTTTTCCTCATAAGCACCTGAAGAGGCTGCTTTGGCTTGCTAGCCTTTTCAAGAGGGGACGTGTAACTTCTGTTCTCTTGGAAAACAAGGAGTCACTCAGTGGTGGTGAACTTAGGAGAAGCTGGCTCCCTAATGCACTTTGGCTGTTTTGTACTCCACGTTTTGAACACTTAGAAATAAAATTGGAAAATTCTGAGCTCAACTTGCAGGTGCCATTTGCAGGAAGGATCCT
This sequence comes from Nycticryphes semicollaris, assembly GCA_013400055.1. Classification (NCBI taxonomy): domain Eukaryota; kingdom Metazoa; phylum Chordata; class Aves; order Charadriiformes; family Rostratulidae; genus Nycticryphes; species Nycticryphes semicollaris. Next base: position 453,821 of record VXBJ01001130.1, on the reverse strand, counting down.
ACCCTGAGCTGGTGCAAACCAGCATAGCCATAATGGCTCTGGGGAGGGGTCAGTCTGGACAGCCTGGCTGAGAATCTGGCCCCTGATGCCATGACCATAGGGCAGCAGGGACCCTCTGTGCCAGTGAATACAAAGTACTTGTGGAACACATTATATGGGTGATCTCGCAGCTCTCCAGGCAGCAGATTAGTAACAACTAAACCCAGAGCTCCTCCTGAAACTGAAACAATACCAGCTTTGAGCAAACAGTTGTCCTAAATGAAAATTCATCCCCTGCTAAATTTAACCAGGTTGCATGACAGCACATATGTGTTGATTTCAGAGAGGTTTCTGAGGCATGAGGGAGATCATAAATAGGCCCTAACATCTGAGAAAATTAGACGGAAAGCACAGTTTTGCTTTCCGTTACACTTTTCTTTAGAATTCAGCTCAGTGTCTGTTCTTCCTTAAATGTCCTGGCACACAGTTCAATTATTAACACAGTTTCCTTCAGAGAGAATAGAAAGTGGAAAAAGTTCTTCTTACTTCACTATCATACATATAATGATGGGAAAAAAATATTTGCAAAGTGAGAGTTCTGCAAATTGTGAACCTGGCTGCTGGTACCCCAGGTATTGTAAACTCCCCATGTCTTTGTTAACAGAGCTGGGACCTCCTGCAGCTTCTGCGTGGCAACCACAAAACAGAGCTGGCCTGCTTGTATTGGAATTTCACTGTCAGGTAGTGAAGCAGACACTGTCGCTGTCAGGTTAGTCATCTCACGTGCAAATAATCACCCAAATAATGTGAATGGCGAACACCACAAAGCCAAACACACAGCCTTCCTAATCATGGACCCAAAGTTAGGTGAGACCAGGATAGCTGGGACCTGTGGTGGGGCTGTAGCATCTTCATGCAGCACTGCTGACCCAAGAGTGGAGCTTGCCCTCATGTTGCAGTCTTCATCTCTAAGACTTACATCAAGCAGACATAGAGTTGAAGGAAAATTGTTACAATGTCAGGACAGAAAAGAGGCTTTCCACCTGTCTCAGAATAAACAGTGAGTTGATGCTAGATTGCACTGGAAAACAAAGCCACAGTGCAATAATCTGTGGTTTCAACATCAGCTCCACCCCATGCAGACAGGATGTACTACCATCCCCTGCTGCCAATGGCAGGACATGCCTTGAGGAGATGGGAGCAAAGCTGAGAAGGTGCTGGGAGCTGAAGGAAGCTCCTGACAGGTCCCTATCAAGACAATGACTTAAGGCAGTTAGGTCTACGAAACTGGATGCGGTTCCCTTTCCATTCCTTTCCCCTGCTTGACACTTGGGCCTTGTGCATACAACCAGAGGCATTTCCACTGGGAAGGTCCTGAAGTGGGGGTGTTCCTGGCCTGGGGAACCTGCAGCCCCCAGCAAGAGCAGGTCTCCACCCACATCCTGACCATCATCCAGCAGAGCAAACATCCAGCTGGACATGGGGCACTGCTGTCTTTTGTAGGCAATACTAACTTTACTACACTTACAGTAAAATTTACAATAATTTATAATACTAACAGTTAAAGTTATTTATCTGAACTCTTTTTTGAAACCAAATGAGAGGATGAGAAAAAGATCCATTTCAAGAGTAATTGCACATATTGGTTTTATATCTGTGATTTCCTCTAGATAAACTAAATTGCTTGAAAACAGGAAGCATCGTGAAATCTTTGCCATCTACAAGTTTGCTTCTCCTCAAGCCTAAAAAAGTAAAATCTCTAAAAATATTTAAAAAGTAAAAAATACACTCCTAATAAACAACTGATTATCATGACTTGAAAACACGCGTCTGAAACACACATAATTTCCCTGCTTCTTGTCCCAGAAAGTAATGATGCAGATGGGAAATGTCATGCCACACGTTGCCTCCCCTTGTGCAGCAGGTTTGAAGAAGCCAGGAGAAGGTGATGCATCCAAAGCCGGTCCCTTTTGGGATGGAGCAGAGTGACAGGACAGTGTATCAGCACCAGCACACCACTCCTTCTTTTCCTCTTTGTCTCACTTTTTGACAGGTCTTTACTGCTTTTCCTCTACTCAGGGTACATAGAGCAAGAACTAACCAAGCAAGTAGTGGTATTAAGTAAATGTTAATGTAAAATAACATTATTAACCCTGTCACTACATAAATTTCTCCACTCAAAGTTAAACTGCCTTTACCTTAGCATTGCCAAACATTATTTGTAACTGATAAAACATCCTCTCATCTATTCAGGAGGAACACATCAAGGCTATCTTGGAGTCAGTGTCAATAAGACAGGGGACTCTGTCACCTGGATAGACTGGAGGTCCCATTTCACAGAATCATCATGGTTGGAAAGGACCTCTGAGATCACCAAGTCCAACCATACACACACAAAAATCCCCTACAATCTTGGCTACTACAGTGTGCCACTAGAGCATGCCCTAAAGTGCTGCATCTACACATTTCTTTAATACCTCCAGTGATGGTGACTCAGTTCTCAGATTTGAAGTCACTATTCTCAAAGCAGTTGATTTGTTTACAAATCATTAAATAAAGCAAGTAGAAGACATAATTTTTCCTTTAGATTTTTGGAATCTTACTTCTTTTTCTGCAGCTTAGATACAAGTAATCTGTGTTCTATGTTTTCCCCAGGACAGAGTAGTCAGCAGTGGTACACTGGGGCCCCTAAATGCCACATACCATGCCTAGATGAACCATCTGGATGCTCAGCACAAAACATTTTACACACTTTGAGAGTACCACAAGGAAATCTTTAGATTTACATGAAAATATTACAAAAATGGAGGAGGTGAGGCTGAATACAAGTGCTCTGTTGTCCTGGGGATTTTGTCTGTCTCCTTGTTTGGCCTGGCTCTTGGTTCTGTGACATACAGGTCCTCCAGGTGCTGGAGACCACGGCAAAACCCAAAGGCATGAGGGGCTCTTTGAGGAGGCCGGGGAGGCACCAAGATCAAGAACAACGTTTGAAAGAAGAATGGACTGAGAAGGGATGTGAAATAAAGAAGAGGCAGGGGATGGCAAGTAGGTTTGAGATCTGCAGCGGAAGGTTTTCTGTGGAGCCTGTTGGCACCAGTACATGATGTCCTGCATGCCATGTCCCCTGGGTCCTCCTGGACTTGGCAGAGGAACATGGTGATTGTGTTGGTGGGCTACTCAAACTGTGTAAATGTTTTCCTTTTACATTTTGTGATAAAACTGAAAAACCTGGGCTTTAATATATGGATTTCTGGCTAACTTTCTTGGGGTAGCAGGATTATTTATATATATATATTCACAAAAATATTTTAAAGCTTTTATCTCTGTGTATAGACTGCTTTTTTATTTACTTTAATTTTTTTCACTTTCCTCATCAGCTTAAAGAAAGTTTCACGTGCCATAGAAGCACAAACACTTGTACTTACTATCATAACTGCTAAAACCCACAGAAAACTTTGCAAAAGGTGTGTCTTAGGTGATATAGCCAGACTACAATCTAAGACCATGTAGGAATATGTTTGGATTATACACAAATAGAGCATAAAGTCAAACTGAGCTAGACTGAAAACATTACTATTTGGGAATATGACATGGCTGACCCAATGCTTCAGCATTCTCAAATTAATGTCTCTGTTAGGGGGAAAATGCTTTCTACTCAAAGCTTCTGAATAGTCAGATTTTAATATTTAATTTTTTTTTAAGTCCAAGTCACAGAAGGACCCACAGCTTTTTAAACAGGTTTAAAAAAAAAAAAAAAGAAGAGTCTCACAGATTAATCGGATTGAAAAGGAATCACGCTGACATGTGCTTCCAGACTTTCCTGTAAATGTCCAGTTGCTAATGCGAAGATCTGGCCAGTCTCTTCTAGGATACTCAGGGTTCAAACTCTCCGATAATGGCTAAGGGATATTTACTCAATTCACTTCATCCCTTAAACCAATATAATGCTCTTGGCAAAGAAACCTATTCAAGTCTAAAGGAGTGGTCTCCATCTCCTTAGGGTTCTACATGAAGAAAGGAAAAAAGAGTAAGAATTTACTCCTCCCCTGGGTCAAAATCTCAGTTTACCACAAGAACACATATATGCTTTCCATGCAATGTAATTACAAGTCAGCTGGAAAACTTGGAGTGAAGGAAAGCAGATCCATACATTGGCAAATTCATGTAATCCCTCAGCTTTGAGGGATGCCAACAAATCCATTACTGCAATAGTATTTTGCACTGAGAGAGTTTCACTTTAGGATTTACAGGCTTAATATAAGGAACCTAGGCTGGAGAGGAAGAAAATTTCCCTCCCATTCACTATTTCCAATGGAAAAGATTTTTTCCCAAGTGAAAAGGAAATTGCTGAGAAAATGCAATTGAAATGATTAAAATTGCTGAAGGTTTTCCTCTTAATTTTCTTCCCATCATTCTCCCCCTCAAATTCACACGATAGTCAATGTCAGAAGATTTTGCTTATTATTGAATTTCTCCTTCCAAATTATAAATATTTATCACGTGAATGGGGTCCTTACAAGTCTCTTGTATTTGTGAAAGAAAGCAGTTTGCTGCAGGATTTGACCTTGAAAATCTTCTCCAGTCTCATTGACAGGAGCCAATGCTATTTTTCCTTTTAAATAGCTGTGGAAACTTGTGCCAGACAGACAGAACAGCTAGACAGACCACACACAGATTATTAAAAACAGTTAAGGGTGTGTGATTTTGGTATAGGGACATAATGGCCACTACATAATGGACAAATGGGAGGTCATAGGTGAGGAGGGGAGATTGTTCATTAATGAACATATATAATGAAAGGACATTGGAACATGGTTAATTCAACACAAAAAGCCAACCTCTTCCGTTAGAAAATGGAATCAATTGTCTGAAGTAATGGAGGAATGAGAAAATACCATCAATCTTTACATTTTTGATTTCTAAGCGGCTATTAGACTTGGATGTCAGAGAAAACACCACAGTACTGCCTAAAAAGCAAGAGGATGGATTGTATGAACTATCACCATCTCTTCCACAAACACCTGTACTGAAATAACCAAAGCATCCATAGCCCCCCTCTCAGCGCAGACCTCTGCCATAAACACACACTGTACAATGTACACAGATAAATGCCAAGCTTCAGTTTATGCTGGACACCATAACACTGAAGAAGCAACACAGCCCAAGGCAGAGAATGAACCAGGAAGCAAGAGGCAACACTGCTTTGGCCAACTCTGCTGTGAGAAGAAGGAGGAGGCATTTTGTTTCCCTGCATCTGTGCTTTCCTCCTCTGCATCTTCTGTTGAATCTGTAAGACTGCCCGCTCATGGGGCTTGCAGCAAGGACCTGACTCACATCCAGCCCTCAAGAGAGGTATGGCAAGTGCAGAACTTCCACGCGCATCTTCACTGCACCCTGAGCACTGCTACCTTGCAGTTTTACTTTTGACTATCACTGACCTTTTAAAACAAACCAAACAACAAACTCAACATGAAAATCGAAGACTCTAAGGCAGCCAAAGAAAATGGGAATCTCAGCCAGCTGATTGAGGTGGGTTTGCTCTTGCTCTTATTGAAGAAAACGGACAATTTCTAACAGTTTTGATGAGTGTTGGATTCATCCAGGGACGAATCTGATTCCCATGTTAAGTTACCGCTAGCCAGTGCACAGTTCCTGTATAAAGATATCAACAGAGGTGACTGCACAGTCAGAGAAACCTTCCTGAGAAGCCACCTTGCCAAGACCAGAAGAGCACGTATAAATAGCTCAGAATTTGCATCGATGCTTGTGGCGCAGAAAGAATCCCTGGGTCCGTATGATCACTGCAGCCCACTGCATTCATCAACCAAGAAAAGGGAAAGTCAGCAAGTCCTGCAGGACAGAGTACCTTCTAGTGCTATAGTCAAAGAAGCTGACCTGGTAAGGAAATGCACTGTCTGGCCCTTCTTTACCAGTCTCCCCTCTCACCTCTTTATCTTCCCATGGAAGTTTTGATAAAAATGAGGCAAAAAAGATGTTTTTGTCAGAAATTTCCTTGGTTTCCCAAGGCTGTATGGTGAAACACAAAGACATTTTGGCTAGGTTTTGTATGTGTGTCTTCTATGACACACAATAGAGTCCCATTCTAGTGGCAGGAAGCGATTACTCATGGTATCTCTGGCAAAGGAACGTTTCCATTGAAAAATGGCTTTTGGAAAACTCACTTGTTTTCCATTGGCCTTAAAGAGACCATTAAATGAAAAGGCCTCTCATTTGAAATCCTGCTTTAAGGTCAGGAGCCTTGTCTGAATTCACCAACATCTCAGTGTCACTAAAGGAGGGGAGGTTTCCCAAGGATGATTTGGGCTCCTTATCACTTCTTCTATTTGCCTTCCCCAGACTACCACACTGTCTCAATCACACCCAGCTAACTAACCCAAATACAAGTGGCTAAATCAGATCAGCAGCTGCCTGTGCATAAAAGTCCTATTCCAGGGAAAAAAAAAAAAGAGTGGAAAAAAAAGGCCTTAAATATTCCTCAGAATGCAAAAAATGGGCTTGTATCACAAAGCAGAAGAAATATTTTCCATCACCACAATGAAATATTTATTAATAGCAGACACTAAATAATCTAGTACAGACTTGCTCACCAGAGTGCAGATTTTAGCTGGAGTCTCTGAGTACCAAAGCCCATTTAATTGTAATGAATAATAGCACAGATTTCCTATATTTGGGCTCATATTTTGCAAAAAGTGTTAGCAAGTAAACATGGATATTCCCAAACTATGAATATTTAGTTAAGTTCTATTCTGATGTTTCTTGTTCTGAATATTACTCTATGAATTATTAAATTACAACCAATTTTCAGTAGGCTGAATTTTTTTTGTTTGCAAAAATTGCTACTTTCTTCCACCTGAAGCTAAATGCACTACACATGGAGACAACAAGAGGCCAATATATTCTTGAAAAGGATCGTAAGATCTGAGCCAAAGTATATATCGGATGAAAACCAGAGATGCTACATTTGTTCGAGTGTCATACCATAATGGCTTCAGACAGATGAAGTTTTTTTACCAAGTGGCTTACTAGTATTAAAAGTTTATGAATAGAAATTGGTTTAGTTGAGCTCATACTAGTGACCGAGCATTCCCACAATATTTGACAAGAAATATGCAAAAAAAAATGGTATCCCAAACACTCTCCACACACAGGTCACCATGCCTGGGAGAAAAAACCCTGTCCCAAGCTGCTGCACAGCACTAAGGAGCCCAACTCACGCTGAGTGGTGGGGGGAGCTAAGAACATGTGCCCAGGTGGAAACCTGCAGCCTGTGCTGAAACACAAACCTTCCCTCACTGTGCCTCCTTAAAACCCACTCACTCTTTCCTTCCTTTGAGACTGGACAATGCTGGGGGCAGCAGCTCCTCACTGTGGGCTTATATGAGACCCAAGAAATTATTATGGCCTTACAAGAGCTTCATCTGTGCTCATCTATTCTGTGGGGATGAGGGATGTTCACGATGCAGCACCACTGCTAGCAAAGAGACAGATAGAGAACAGTCCTCCAGCAGCTGAATTCTCGGGGGGGAAAGAAAGGGTATGCTTGTAAACTTACATAACATAAGTGTCATCTGTGGTAAGGATTACATGATAGTCACAACAAGGTATAAAAGTGCAGAGGATTAACATCAACACCATTTCACAGAACAAGAGTCAGCTACTCACGCTCCCACACCCAGAACTATTCCTACAACCATCACGCAGGCACAGTGGAAATACCTTTTACTCCTGTAGGAAACTTTTATACAGAGCATAGATAGAAAAGGGAGAAAAAGAAGATACATGTACCTATAGCTGCCGTTTCTTACTGCTCAGGCCTGTGTGCACGTAGTGGTGCTGCCAACTGACAAGCCTTTGGTGTTACTTGCATGGCAATTTGCCTGCCATGGCTTATAGATTATCATGATTTATTTCTTCAAAAAATGACACTATTTGACAAGTACCAAGTGACAGCAGCAAACCTGTTTAACCACTCTTCTGCTAGGTTGTGTTGGAAGCTTAGGCTAGGCTAATAGGTACCTTACAATTGTCCTGCCTATTTTAATGTGTCATACACAAAGCTGCAAATCAACCTGACAGCATGCAGAAGCCTCCGATTAGACAGCAAACTTCACTTTCTGTCCTTTCTAAGTATAACATTTTCATTCTCACACATGTGCATGCTCATTTGGGAAGCATCTGACTAGTTCTGGCACCAGATTTGGACACCTTAATGTGTGCATCTTCCACACAGTTTCATAGCACTGAATAACACATGAAGCTGCATTTGTCTAGAGGTCTGCTCAGTTCGGCCTGGGCGGGTGAAGAGGCAGATATTTATTTACACCACTGCCAAGAGGGGTAAGATCCTGACAGCCTGGGGTGCAGTACCCAACTGCAAGCTGAGCCATCGGTTTCAGTGCAAGTCCCCACAGAGCAAGGCCCTGACTGCTTAGCTAGGGCCGATGCTTGTTCCCATCTTTAAGCCTTCCAGAGGTCAGCACTGTTGGGGGCAACTGACAGGGCTGCCCTGTACTAGCACTTCTCACCTGCTATCTGCAAAGCAGTTGTATTCAGAACAATAAACCACAATGCCTATGTGATGTTTGTCAGCAAATACTGGCTTTCCGTAGCAAGTTTATAGTGATAAGCACAAATTTGACAAACAACGTCCTGTCGTCCTGTCGTAGAAAGAAAACCAAACCTTTCCTGCAGGGGAAAACCATCCTTTGATGTTAGACAGCTTAAGGTTAGGCCTGTATAGCCTTCTCTCTTCCTTACAGTGATACACTCTGCAAGAGGTACTGGGAGTAAAGTGACAGCTAGGTCATTCCTACAGCACAGAAGAGATTTTGAGTGGGAAATCCCATCAATTTCTTGTATAAACAAGTCCAAAATGCATTTAAGGGATAGGTTTGGGTTTTTTCAGCTTGCAAGAGGGTTTTAATTTTTTTTCCTCTCCACAAGAACTGCCAATTAAAGTGAGAAGCAGAAATCCTAAATAAAAGTTAAAAATCAACCACTAACTGTTTAGAAACCAAAACTAGGAAATCAGCCCTTTTAAGACAGTGTTCCAGTAAGATGCCAGGGACAGGTCACTTGGTTGTCTCATTGGAATAACCACATTTTAGGTTTACAGAATAAAATATATGAGGTTGGGCAGCCAAGGGGGTTAGTACAGGGCTCAGATTTTTACACAAACAAAGGGTAATCTGGTCTGGCGCAGTCTGGTCACTGCAGCAGTGTATCTGAAGGTTAGGTTTTATGTTTATTAGCATCATCCAGATGGCGTTTTATGTCCTTAATAACTTTGTCCCTGACTAAGCCGTGAACCTACTGTTTGACAAACACTGTAGGAAATACCCATCAGCAGAAAAGCCATTTTGTAATGAGGGGTAGAGCCGGTATGTTTAAGATGTCTACAATTTACTTTTGTGTACCTGTCACCTTTTGCTGTGTACACTTAACATTGTAAAGTACTTTAAGCAGTCATCCTTAAGCTAAGGGGTCTGGACAAATGAGTTTGGTGTATTTGTTGACTCCTGGAAGCCCTGGAGCTCCTCCCAGCATGCTGCTGAGCAGCATGGGCTCCTCCTTGGCTGCTCACACCTCTGCATGCTCGGCCCTGCCAAGGAAGTAGGGCTGAAGCTTCAACAAGGCCTGGCTCACACCACCTACCCCCCACGTGTTTTGCACCATGCTTAGCAATTCACACCAAGAATCTTGAGCTCAAAAGTCTTCTGGAAGTTGGGGCAAACCCACCTTTTTCACAAAGCTGTCATGACAATTCAATTTTCTCTGCTCACAGAGCACTTTGCAGTCCCCAAGGGGAACATGCCCTGTACTTCATTAGCGGAGATACCTTATCTCCGACAAGTTGTCCCAAACACCGTATGCCTCACAGACTCTCCAGGATTTACTGTATTTGATGACAGACAGGAAAACGCCACTTCTAATTAGTGCAACTTGTGGGTTTGTGTGAAAAACTATTTCAGTTTCTAATTGTTAAAATAAAAGGACCGCTGACAATTATTTTAATGAGACTGCCCTTGCCCCACAGGGCATCTCAGCAACCCAGGAGCTTCCTTCAGCACATCAAAGGCGTACAAGTTTTTCACTTTGAATCTAAACAAAAAAAAAGAAATTATTTCTTCCTAGCTGCAAAAGCACAGCCTCAAAACATTCCCCTGAATTGACCAAAGTGAGAGAGCAAAGGCTTGAGGGCAGCTGGTGCCGGGAGCTGGGGTGGGCAGCACAGCCCTCTGCATGGCTCCCTTCGAAACGCAAGCGTTTGCACGCCCATGTTGGCTTGTGCAGTTGTGTGATTTCATACCCAGGCAGCCTTGTGCGTAAATGCCTACATGGCATTTAAAACCCAAAGTGTGGCCAGCTATTGTATGCCCGATCAAACATATAGACCAGAAGATAATGAGTTTAAACAATCCATGAGACTCTAGATACTTGTTCCGCTGGTTTACTGAACTAATTTAAGTTAAATTGGTTCAGCCTCATGATTCAGACAAGACCAAAATGAATGTTAGCAGCACTTTTGGTGTTTCATGACACAATTTACTTTGAATTAAAGCAACTGGAAAAAACCTTGTGCTCAGGAAAGTATGTATGCATCGCTGTTGAGGCAGACACTGGCAGTAGTGACATCAGCATGTTTTTTTAAGCATACGTTCGTCTTTTGCAGGGATATTTTGAGACCCTAAAAATGTCACTACAGAACTGTCCCAGTTTTTGATTTTGAAAATGTCACCTGTGTCATCGTTGAAACTGGGCTGTTATTTCCAGAACTAACCATTTGGGGAACGGTTTATGCGAAACCTAAACCTTAGCACCAGCTCTGCAGCGAAAGAGAGAAGGCAAAAGTGCTGGCGCTCGCACTGGCGCTGGAGTCATCCAGGAATTGGCTGGCTTACCTCAGGCCAGCCTTTCACTTGCCAGAATTCAGAAATTCACATTTCTTTTCAAATTTGCTATTTTCTTTAGGCATTCATTTTGAACGTGACCAGCTGTTCTCAGAACAGAGATCTGGAGCCATAGTCTGTATTTTTAGAGCAGGCATCTTTCCTGTTAAACAGAAAGATGAGAAACTCCAAATTAGAATACGGTTAAGAGGAGGAGAAGAAAACTCACAAGCGCAAAGCTGCTGCTGTTCACCCAAAAAGGCTTGCAGCAAAGATGCAGGGTGGCTTTTCTGATACTAACAATGGTTTACCTGAAACAGGAGCAGAGAAGGAGCCAGGGCAACCAGACAACGAACAAATAGCTTACTGGGAGCCCCAGCATTCCATATAATGATCAGCTGCAGGTAACAAAAGGGGCAGCCCCACCCCTGTTACAGACTCCTGCTCATTCCTTGGGCCAGCCCCAATACTGACACAACTATCTCAGGGACTAGATCAAGGATATCATCAAGCTACAGACTAACCTGGCCAAAATCCAGTTTTGGACAGACCGAGTCACTTGGCTGCTCCACAGTATGTATACTGGTGCTGTCACAATGATGGGAGTAGGACTGGGAAGACAGGACTGAGATGGACATGCTAGATGGACTAGCATTTTTCACAGCAAAGTGGCAACAAATGTGCAAGCTGAGTAATATTACCATGCATTTCGAACAGCACTGAAAATAATGAAGCCTGAGCTCACAGGGCCTTGAGCTGTGAGCTGCTAGTCGAGTGTTGCAGGTACCTGGGCCATACAGCACAGCTTCTCCAGGCACACTCATCCTCTGATGCCCACTAACATGCATGTTAATGCCACATCCTTGCCATTTGTCAAAACTGACAGAGCCTTTCTGCTTTAACCAACCACATATATTCCTAAAACTTGTAGGAAATGAATTATCCTTGAGGCCTTTACTGCTTCAACCAAGTAGGCAGTTGAGAGTCAACAGCTTCCACTGCCTTTGAATGTGGTAAAAAGTAGGCAAAACATTACTAAGCAATCCCATACCCTTAACAAATCATCCAATGGAAGAACCAAACCAACATGAACACTCCCCACACACCAACACCAAGCTTAAGGAAAATGTAATTATGACATTTATGACAATTATGACAGTGCCCCATCCCTGGGGCACTGTCTCCAAAATGCCTCTGTCACCTCCAGCTCCTTTGGAGGTCAGCAATTTTATGGTGCTTTACAGGTGGGAAGCTGAAGAACAAAGGAGGAAGACACAGAGTGACTTGAGTGATCAGTAGAGGATCAAGTTTGTTTCCTCACCCACTAGGTAGCGCCACTACTTTTTAGTTTATTTCTACGTTGTCCATCTTAGAAATTTGGACAAAAACACAACGTAAACCCAAAATATTAGCTAATTCCTATAAGCAAGCCACCAAACCTCAAAAAATCATCTAAAATTGTTCATGTTCCTAATTCTCTATTCTGCTCCAGAATGAATTGCTCAAAGCAGGACAACTCTGCTCCCTTCTCACCAGTCCTTGGCCAGCAGCATGAGCGGGGCACTGCCAGCACACAGACTGTCCCACCTCTCATTTGAATCCAAGGGGCCATCCACCCTGCAAGCACAGTGTATAAAAACTCCTTTTTTGCAGCAACTCAAAAAAGGAGGGTGCCTTCAAAGGTCCTTAATTTGAGAAGGAAGAAATCAAAACATTCAAAGTTGTATTTCAACAAATGCCACATATTTTCCCAAACTCCTCCCAACTCTTGGATGGAGGGGAACATTTTAGATGAAGGTGAAAGGACTCTCATGCAAGTGGATGCCAACTGTTCCCCAGTGTCATTCAAAAGAAATGGCCACTTGCAGCAGTGAGGGATTCTCACACAACTTACTATACTATACTATACTATACTATACTATACTATACTATACTATACTATACTATACTATACTATACACTACTCTCAGTCCCAAAGGAAAACATGGGCTCCAGTGAGTAATCCGGTGATAAACTGAGTACATTTACTTTATGTTTTTAACTCTAAAGATGGAAGGATATGAAACACCCTTGGCTTGTTATTAGGAAATGCCTCGTTAGCCACTTTCTTTTGAATTCACTCAGTGCCGTTTGTAGAAAAGCCATTTCTCCCCAGGAACCATTTATTTTCAGATTGCTTTTTCCCCTGGTTCCCAGCAATTTCTGTTTCAGAGTAATGAAGACCAATGTGGTTCTCTTCTACACCATTTCACTACATTTACATTTTTTAGAATAATTGATCATATCTCTGTAATTTTATACTTTTATTCTAAAACATAGGATCCATACAGTCGCTACTCAGCATGGCCAGTGAATTATGGTTTATATGGGATTTTAAATACAAAGATTACAAAAGCATTGGTTAAAGTGCTGCCAAGTGAACTAAACTTAGTGTTCATGGTATCTGGCTAAATATATGGTTTTTAAGTAATAAGAAGGAGTTGTTATTGAAACTGCAATCATCTTTCACAATAAATACTGTTTTAGTTGAAGGCTTCTGTACAATAAAGTTATATCAGTACTTCGGTATGGTGCACTTACAATTAACACAAATATAGGGAAAACATACGAATGTTTCTTAAACTGCTTTTCTTTCGTTTATGTTAATGGGAAGGATAATTTGGTGTGCCACATGCACCAAGAACCAATAAAGGCATGACTGATTATTAGGCAAAGATATCTACTCAGATCTTATCAACTTGGACAGTTGTAAGCAAGAACATTATCAAATGTAATCAATGTATTAAAGAGGAGGTAAAGCTCACAGACTGTTAATAGGGAAAGGCTTGGGGGCTTAATGATGATATTGTTGGTGATGATGATGATATTGTTTAGACTGAGGTTTCCTAAGTATATTCAAAACCACATAAATACAGCCTAGGTGAACACTCCTGAGACCTGCTGAACTCATGTGAACTTTGCCAGGATGAAAGTTCTGCAAAATGAGCAACTAGCATTAAATTTCAGACACATGTACTCCAATGGAAAAATAAGCTTTATCATGAAATCTAAAAGCAAGGCTCATAAGCATTAAAAAAATCCAGGTTTTGTTTTCTCTCTGCTGTATCTAAGGGCAATTGAAAAAAAAAAACCCACTATATTTTTACTTTTCAAATATGTATATACACAATTAAATAATATACATATAAACATAATATATATATGTTAAAATATATACTACTTTCCTAAGCAGATCATAGTGACAAAGTACATACAATAACAGGTTTGCCTATCATATCAGGAATGCAATTAGGAAAAGTTTAAAATAGTCCATTTATAGGGGGGAAGACTGAATAGATTCAGAGACTAAGAGACATCGAGGTACTTCTTTCCTCTTGCATGCAAAAAATATACAAGCTGTGGTTTTGTGACCAAAAGTTGAACTTCAATTTCTAAAGGATCCTGCAAATTGCACTCACATATTTTTCTAAAATAATGTCCCTCATCCTGGTGAGGTTAATGAGGCATTAAACATATAAATAACTAAAGGAACCGGAGTCTATATAGCTGTTTATCATAGTACCTTTGGTGTCTTTATGGTTTATAAGACCCTATCCTGTTCTCGTACAGCAAAAGAATTGGTTTCCTTATTGACAGATCTTCCCTTTTTCAGGGAGAGGCATTGCATGCATGCATGCACTTTAAAAGCCTTGAAGAAGAAACAAGTCTGTCCAGTGAAAGCAACCTGGGATGTCTTGTTGTCACCACCAGAATATCCCTTCAGACCCCCAAATACAACTAGGACTGATGCCACTTCTCATGGGACCTCCCCAGGCAGATGGGGACAAGATATGCACAGCTAGGCTGGGGACCATGCAGAGATGCCAGTCTTCCCTCTGGGGATGAAGCTTGCAGGGTCTGTCCCGGGACTTCTCTGCCTACCCCGGCTGTGCCATAAATGGGGCTGTTGCTTCCCATATAACATGGTGAGGAGGAGACAGCTCTGCTGCCCACATGGGTTCAGGCAGGCAAGGGACAGAGGGAGCGAGGGAGGAACCCACAGATTTGTCCTTCATCCCTGCCTGCTCCATGGCTGAAACATATGAAAGCATCAAACCCAAAAAAGTCAGCACAGCGCCTGACATTTCAGAAATAAAAGTCTGTGAGAAACTCTCTGATCAACTGCCTCCAGGGAGTCTTCAAATATGGACACCTTTCATCAAATGAGATGGTCTGTGGATGCAGAATGGAGAGCACATCTGGCACATCAAGCTTTGCTTGCCCATTGCCTCCGGGAGAACTTGATGAAGGGGAGGCATTGGGGCCATGTGTCTTCCCTTGGCCTGCTCCCTTTTCCTTGCCTGCGTCCTCCCTCAAAACGCTGCACGGTGACATTGCCACCTGACATCGCCTGACACCCACCCAAAGCCAGCTGGTCCCTTCAACTTACTGGGCTCAGACTAAACCTCCTTTGGGAAGCTGCCCCAGCTGAGAAGCAGAGCTGGTGGGGATAGCCACCCCGAGACCTTCATGTGGGTCATGGACAGCTGTTGGTTGCACTTCAACTGATCCAGCTGCCTCAGTCACTAAGATTTCTCACCGGAAAAAGGTGATTTTTAGAACTTGAAACTTTTTCATGTGAAAATGGCAGTTTTGACAAAGGCCTTTCATTCTGTGATGGAGATAATCAAAATGAAAATTCTCATCTTGAATCAAAATGAAAAGAAATGGAAAACTGAAACAGTTACACTTTCTGTTTTGACATTTCCCATTCAAAACTCCTCAGAATCCTTTCCCTGCTGTGCGAAAATGTTCCTTTTCTCATTTTTTTTTATTTGTTTCACTGGTGGAAAAGAATTTGAAAATGCTGACATTTCTTGCATGAGATATTTCAAGCTTTATCTAGAGAAGTTTTGCCTACACGTACACTGAGTAAGGCTTTGTTCCTTGCACCGCACCCCATGAGTATTTTAGAAGACTTGTTGGAAAATATCAAATTTAATAATTTGATAATTTTATAAATAATTGTTAGGTAATTTAATAAATAATATTCTTCCAAATTAAAAGCAAAGTTAATGGGTTATATTTTTCTCTTTAAATCCAAACACTTTTCTGGGATTTCAAATATTAAAAGGTAACCAGATTTAAAACCAATCTCACAGCAGAAATCCTGTCGTAGAAAATGATAGACCAGCTGATGCAACTGGCAAAATTCACACTTTTAATTAAAATGATTAAACACAAGAGACCCCATTGCCTGTTTTGTGTATAAAACAACAACAAAGTAGGGATTTATGAAAGAAATATCATGTTTCTGTGTATCTTAAAGGAAAAGCTGAGAATTTAAATTAAATTGAGGATTTTTATGTGAGGAGCTGACATTCATTCTCCAATCTACTACTACAAATCAGAAACTAGCCCAATGTTCAAATTTTATGCTATCAAAGGCAATCTGCTATTACACTTTTCTTCTATAAAATCTATTTATGTATACACACTGGAAGTCTGTGTTAATTTCAGTGACACTCCAGCAGTAAATACAACATGAAATTAATAATTTCCTCAATGGCCAAAGTTATTTCTACTGTAAAACAAGTCTCTTCTGAAATATTACATATCTTTACTGTGCTCTTTTACAAGTGTTACACAATGATTTGTCATATTTTATAATGCAGAACTCCTCTGAAACAAGTAAAGAGCTTTCATGTTGACATCAAGAGAAATATGTATTTTTAGTAATATTGACATTATTTATAGAAAATTTTATACTCAGGTTCCCTGCAAAAATAGTACCATGTTCTGTCTACAGATCTTCCTCTTAATAAGATCAGTAGAGACGTCTTATTCGTTTCCTGGGAAGTAACACTCTTTATAAGAATTATTTGTAAATGCAGTTAAATTAACATCTTCAACTGCTTTTACTCCACAGTCATGAAAATAACTACATCCAGAATCATTTCACTTTAAAAAAGTCATTTTAGTCTTAAGTTTGGCAAAAAAATAAACTGAAATGCTTAGAAATTTACATTTTTGTCACTCCATAAATCAAAACTTACTTTACATATTAGAACAATTTTTGTGAGAATTTTGGATCTGAGCTGATAACCTTTTGCCAAGTTTTAACGAAATGCAAATTGAAACATCTGAGATATTAAACAGACAATCGAGGTTTATGGTTACATCATAAGATTATTGCCCAGTAACACTGTGTGCTATGGCCCCAATTCTGAAACACTCACAAGCTTTATGTATGCAAGCAACCCTTGTGAACACAAATATAAGTGCTAATATAACCTCATGGCATCGAGAACACAATGTTGTATCAGCAATTGACGTGCAAACTGTTTTGCTAAGGGAACATTCCTCCAAAGATGTAGGAGGGTGTATGTGTAGAAAAGGGCAGCAAACGATGGCAGAAGCTTAATTATAGTACCACTAATGGCAGGAAGAGAATACAGTGTTGAAGACAGCCAGCAGCATTAGCTCAGAGCAGCTAGAGAGCATACAGGACCAGCTTCCTGGCTTGTGTAAGCTGGAATGGCCTCGCTGGAGTCACGCTACATGGATTTTTTTCAAATCAGAATCTGACCCACGTCTGTAGAGGCTGTATAAAAGGAAAATCTCACTGGCTGACAAAGAATGAAGACTAGGGATGTTTCTTGTAGGTCACCAGCTCCTGGCACTAATGTCTTCTCCCTCAAAAGCCTGCTGTAGATGCACACCATAATGCAGACCTTATGTAGTGCTGCAGGAAGTGTTAATTAATATCTTTAATCACTACATACTACAGCAAGATAAGAATAAGTGGCTTGCTGGACATAAAATCTTTCCAGACACTGTATGAAGACACAATTAGAGCCATTTTCCACTCACTTACCTCAGCGGCAATACCGATGTATTCCTGTTTAGCCTGGGATTTGCATTCACAATAGCCTCCAGGATAAAGCACACAGACCTGAACGTATTTATGGTTCATATTAATTCTTCCTTGGCCTCTATGAAAACTACAAATTTATGACAACAGAGGAGCAGCTGTCTGAAATGGACTGCTGTTAATAATGAAGGGTATGCAGTACTCAAACAGTAAGGAAGGTCAGATTTGAAGAGAAAGGATTCACCTGGTGCTCTGAAATACACTGATGTGAAACCCAGGTTCTCAGAGGGAATGAAGAGCGTGGGCCCTTTGGGTGAGGCTGGCATCAGTTTCATGAAGGGGGTGAGGTTCCTCCTTCCTTGGTGTCCAAAGCAGAGGAGGAAATAGTAAGTCCTTTGAGGGGGTCCACAGTACATTTACAAGAAAGATGCCAAGTGCTAAAAAAAACAGATGGGCCACAAGCAGTTCACCGTGAGGTTACTAACCAGTGGATGCCCCCAAAGTCTTGTTCTTCAGCTCTTCTAACCAAATAAATTGAGAACAAATTGTAGGCTAAGTTTTCTCTGGTAAAAAAATGTTCCCACTCAAATTTCACTGTTCTAATTGCAGAAGCTAGAAATAAAAATACTTTCATTCAAATAACAAGTATTCAAAATACTTTCAGCTGGACTTTGCCTCCCAAAAGAAGAAAAGTCACATGAAGGATGTTCTGTTTTATCATTTTTATTGGCGTTACAGGCCAGGACCCCATAGGTGCTGTCCTACCACAAACTGAAGATGATTATCCCTACTTCAAATCATGATATTTTATTACAACAGTTTATGGTCCTGATTTAATCATCTCAGTATGTACTGCATGGAGTCTGCAGTGGAATCAATTCATTTCTAGCAAGTATTGGGCCAAACTGTGCTTTTTCTCCCTGGAGGAGGGGTGGGGGTAAAATATACAGAACAGCTGGGGCCACCCAGTAGTTCAACAACGCACTCTGACAGCAGCAATGTCAGATACAAGCAGAAAACGTCTTTAAAGAGCCCTCAATTCTTCAGCAAAGCCATAATTATATTCTGAACATTTTTCCCATAATAATTTTCATCCAAAAATTTGCCAAAAAAATTCATCATGAAAGGCGCAGAAATCTACATTTTTGACACTCCATAAATCAAAAGCTCATTTTACATAGCAGAACCAAACTGCAGTATATTTTACCTCAACCATACTGTCTTTTAGCATTACCTGCTCCATTTCTAGACTTCATACCCTTCCAATGCTCCTCCTCAGATTTTTTTAAATTCACCAACCTCTTCATTAAAACATATGAAATACAAATTTGCAAAAGCTACTGCCTTCAAGCACAATGTGGCCCTAAGGCTGAACTAGCTCAGTTTCTGCTATGATGTAGAGCAACCCAGGCTCACTCACACGCCATTTGCCGTCCCTCCAGGTTCCTATCAAGCTATCCATTCCCCCCCAGGTTAGCAATACTCCCTCTCTCATGTCAAAGGTACAGTAAACCTTTTGAGAACACACCCAAGCTGCAAATGAGTGCAGACTTTACTTCCAGCGCAGCCACTTCATGCTGGAGGGCAGAAAGGTTTTCCCTAGGGAGGATACATTTTGGACTGTTCCTTCCAAGGGGGAGGGCGAGCAAACCCTCATTTTGTGTTAGTACATAAAAAAATGTTTGCTCTTCAGTTTCAACTCAGATTTCTTTTTTAAATCAGAATGGTTCACCTTTTTATTTGGGAAACTGGATCATAAATTCATATAGTCCAACCACAACCAAAACAAAACAAAACACAAGTAAATCAGAGAATAATAATGACTTTCAGACATGGTCAAGCTGGGTTTGATTTGTGTTATTTATCAAGAGTTAGGAAACCTTGTTTCCCTTCACCAGTCCCCTGAGCCATTAACTTTCACATTGCACCACATTCTTATAAGATTATGGGAATTTTCAGTTTAGAAAATCCAAAGCGTTCTGCAGCTGAGCATATTTAGTTGCTTTTTCCAATTCTATTTTAAAATAACACCACTACATCTGATACCCCATACTTGTCTGTGACAAATGTAATATGCAAACATCTTCCATTGCATAAATGGCACAGGAACGACAATAACAATACGCTGAATATCTAACTCCCATTGTCTGAAGAGCAGTCTTAATGTTGCTGAGTTAATGAGTGAAATGAGCATTGTGGTCTAAGTGTCGCGTAAATAATGGTTTCCATTACAAAAAAAACTGTACCACCACACCCTGGCCATCTCAAAAAGCAAAACTCTAGAGGTTTCCCACAGACAAATATATAAACCAGTGCTGAATTTCTCCCCTTTCCCCTCTCTAAGGCAGCTAGTTTAGTGGCCTCTCTCTTTCTGGAACCTATTTTTTATGACAAAATGCAGCTAAAACATTATGTGGTTTTTCTATGAACAGGAGTAAAATGCACTTAGTGTAGACCAGCCTCTTCCCTGGTGTGAAGGTCATCCACCAAAGCTGCTGAGTGGCAATTCAAGCCGTTCTCACAGAGATATAAATCTCTCTTTTTCTGTCTGTCTGTTTTTACACATGAAGCAACGAGGCCTGAGTCCTCCCTGCTGAGGCCTGAGCTGCCCTGTCACACCTTTGATAGCAATGAGGAGCACATGTGCAGAAGATCGTGCAGTTCACACCAACAAGTGCTTGGATAGAACTCGATACAGCCATGCCAGGGACATACTTTTGATAACTTTTGAGCAGGTTTTGGAAAGCAAAAGGGAACAAAACCTACCCAACCAAGCTATGAGTTATAACAACACTAGCAATGAGAGGGGTAGAAAAGGCTCAGCATTTCACAGCTCAGGTCAGTATAAGAACAGCCTTTCCTCAGGTACAGAAACCAAGGCAGAGAAGAAAAGGGAGAGCTCACCAAACTGATTAGGAATTCAGCCTTGAATGAAAACAGGCTCCCAAATTACCATACAACTGCATGTTCTCCTACTGCCGCAGGCGCAGTAGTAGATGCTTCTTTCCCCTAAAACTCCTGAAGAAGTGTGAAAATTACACTGACAATCTTTGGGTAAAACTATCTGCAATCTGTCATGGGCTTTGTATATGACATCTGGCAAGATGCACAGTCAACCACAGAGCATTTTACATGGATGCAGGGGATAGCCTACAAAATGGTCAATAGCTTCAATCGTTTACCTGGGCTTTTGTTAATTTTCTGTAATTTCCTGGTGTGGTTTTTGTCAGTGGGGATCTGCAAAACAATTTTAAAAGAGTCAGGTGTTCTAATCCCACTGAAACCAAAGAGGAAGTAGGTACCCAAATGCTTTGAGCACATCAGAAGTTATCAGGCTTGCCACCTGCAGCTACTCACCGATTGTGGCCTGAATAGCATTGACTGTGGGCAGTCCTACTCTGCTACATTCATTTAGTGTCCATCTCAAACCAGGATGAACTTGCACAGAACCTAAGATGCTGCTTTCATTCCATAACAAATACATGCCTTTTGGTTTTGCCAGCACTGGTGACTCACAAATTTATGGAAGGCAACAGTCCATCAAAACAGGAAATATTCAAGTAGTTGAGGGTGGCAATTTAAATTACGGATAACAGCAATAAACCTTTCCCTAACTAGACAGTCTCCATTTTATCATGGTGTTCCAGAACTATTTTTGGAGCACCTGGAATTAATAGCTCTTGTTTGAACTGCAGTAGCAGCTCTAGGACCTTTGAATGCAAGTCAAGACCCAGGTCAGTTTGCTGGTGTCTGCACCAGGAAACATAACAGCAGCTTGTCCTTGCTTCAGACTGCTTATAGTGTAAATATTGAGTGAAAGACAGAGACAAACCCAAAGAGACGGAGCACAGAAAAATTATGTTTGAAGATTGGTGTGTACAGTGCTGAGATCTTCTTTTTCTTACATTTCATCAGTTGAAACATCTGGAGCTTTTTAATATTATTTTCTTTTTAGCTGTACAGCGTACTGATCTGTAGGCTAGGTTTCACTTTGTGCAATTAGTTAGCTGGAACAATGTGATAAAGGTTGTTTAAAAAGTCTAAGACGTGCAGACTCTATCAAAGCTGACTTCCCTTTCAAAGAGAAAAGTAAACACTGGGTCTTTTTCAAGGTGAACTTATTCAGCACACAGGGTGTTTGAAATGGTCCTTCACTCTGAGAAATAATTGTATGACCCTCGGACAGTAAAACTGAGAGCAGCAACATAAGAGAAAAATTTCCAAAAAGTTTCCAAATCAAAATGCATATCCAGTACTCATTTAGGTATGACTCACCTATGGCCACCCCATGACTCCAGCCATGGTCCCATGTAATCAACACAAACAGGCGAAAATTCAAACAACCATCATATAACATAACTGCCAGAATCACAGTTAGTGTAGGATCGATGTAACTTGACTGCTAGGTAAAAATGCAGTGTTTTTTGAGGCAGTGGCAAACTTCTTTGGCTTCAAGGGTAGTGCAGGCACCTTGAAAAGGTGGGAAGCACTTTGCATTCACCAAGTCCTGTCCCATGGGTATGCTTAGGTGGCATGATGGGCCAGACTGTGAACATAGGTTATAAAACCATGCTGAGTATGGGCCATTAGCTCTTCACTTAATTTCTGGGCACATTCAATCATTTCTTTTGCCTGTGCTCCCATTTCCTGCTTTGCCACGTTTTGACTGCACAGCACACTTCCAGGCTGAGATACTTTTAGTATGTTTTATTATTGCACTGAAATGATTTTCAAGTATTTCAATTGGCCAATACTGAAACAAGTTCAGTAGAGAACATGTAGGCTTGTTTACTAGAGATTTATAGCGATCAAAAATAGATTTGTTCTTAATTTCATCTTCCTTGACTCCCAGAAAAGACCACAAAACTCCAAGCTCTACCCAAGGCAGGCTATAGGACAATATCTTCATTTCAGCTGGAGATATCAAGCACAACACTAATGCCAACACAGTATTTTCAGCTGGGTTTAAAAAATGCAAGTCTTAAGTCATAACATGTTTTTCTGATACGAAGTCTGTTCCCACTAATGACTAACAGATTATCAGCAATTGATAAACTTATGAAAACATGGAGAAGATAAATCATTCAAGGAAACCAGTGGCTCACTGTTTCTTCCAAACGAGGAACTGGAATTGGGAAGAGTACCAAACAAGCCAAATGGGTGGCAGGGTCCAAGCAGGAAAACCAGCAATAATATGTCTGCACACAAAGCGTAGCTAACCTGGGAAATCCTCCCTGCTGGATACTATGAAAAGTTAAATGTGTTCCGAAAGTGATTGGGCAATTCTGTTGACTTGTGAGACCCTCTCGTTAAGGAAGTCTCTGAGCCACACAGTGTCAGAGGCTGGGTTGGGATCGTGTTCTCCTGCCTAGTTTTTATCCTTTTCCGAGGCTACTGTGAGCAACAACCTGGTCTTGGCGTTCCCAAAGCTTTTATCTTGGTTTACAGAACCAAGTCTGAGTCTGAGTAAGGTACAGTCCCCATCTCATCTCTGCAAAGGGCCCAGAGTGCTACACTCAGTTTTCTCTCTCTGAGGTAAGTAGCAAAGTGCTTAGGACAGAAGAGACAGTGTTTCTCATCAGGAAATCAAACCCACATTGGCCCTTAGTGACATGCAAACAGTCTGGGACAAAAATAGTGTATCTAAATCTGAATTAGTTGTAATCACCTTCTTTAAGACAGCCATTTACATGATTTACAGAACAGTATCTTAATCCATTTCTGTAGCAGAAGTATATTGTGAAATTCTGATACAGAATATACCAAGATATACCTTTTAATTATTAGTCATCTCAACTTTTAGGTGGACATTCCTTCTTGAATTTGTCTTCAGTGATTTAATGCGGATAAACAGGGACTTCTCTTGACACAAATGAACATTTGTAACATCTGCTGCAATATTTTGCAGTCACTTGTGGGCTCCACTCTTCTCAGACCAGCAGCGACCCAGAAAAAAGTGGTGCACTGGCAAAATAATAATAACATCAAGAATGAGTATTTCAATAATAAGGAACGTCAAAACCTTTCTACTGAAAGTTCACATTTGGACATATGCAACAGGCCATGTTTATTGACAGTAAGTCCTCTCCTCTCTGCTAACATTCCTCTTGCTAAAAGCCCTCATGGGGCTGATGGTTTCTCTGGCCTTGTGTTATCAACCCCATTCTCCCAGCCACCATTTCCTTCCTGCTGTTGTGAAGGTTTGTATAGGCTCCATTACCAGGAGAAATGGAGACCTGATGCCTTCAACAGCCCCTACAGCTGGGTCCTCTCCCTTCCTCCCTCCCTCCCACCCAGCTGCTACTCATCCTTGGGATCCTCAATCTCCTTTATCCCATGTGCTGTGCCACACATGGCAGCTCTCATTTTCGGGCTCCCAGGCTTCGGGTGACAGGAAGCTTCTGCCTTCTCCAGCCCTTCCACTGTCCTGTCCTTAGCTTGGGAGGGCATAGGGACAAGGATCAGTTCCAAATGAAGTTTGGTATAAAACAAAATAAATTGGTACTGAAGAGGACTCTATGGTCATTACTCCAGGCAACAGGAGGCTTGGTGTGGCAAGCAGGAGGAGTATGAAAGTGATAGTGAGGGATTGTGGCGAGGAGCACAGCTTTCATTCAAGGTTATCTTTCTGGAGCTTGCAGGTTGTATCAGCAGTTAGTGATATGGGCTTAGCATTCTGACAAAAATTCTGACAATTCAGCACTCTGCTCACCACATCCACCCCAGCTAGTGCCAATGTTTCACCAAAAATGTGCAGCCTGATCTTAAGCAAGTTCCACCTTGTATTTAACCTTCTTGTTGCAAAGCCCAGCCAGTAGCTTTTTCTATACAATATACCTTCTCGAATGCCCTTCCATTGCTTAAGAAGTACAATACGCAATTTAGGTGTTTGGAATTCACCTCATAAACTGCTAGTGTTGCTGGTAAAGTCTTTTTCTCTCATCCTAAGATCTAGGTAATACAGACTGCAGAATACTGTAGTTTGTTTGTGGGCATGGAAGCTAATTTTAATACCAGTTTTTATACCTGAGATCCTGTAAATGAGTATCTTCAACTTATATTGCCCATCGTAAACTTTTTTAACCTGTGAGTCATTTTCAAAATAATAAACGTAACTATTCCATAAAAATATCTCAACACAGAAGAGCCAGAAAAGTGAAGGACATGAACAGATGGCACATCAATCTTCTGCATTTATACAATTTGTTTTTTAATGCAAATAGTGTGGGTTGCCTGCTCTTGCCTTGGATATTGTTCCAAAGATGAGCACATTTTCTTATCTTTCTGGATCAAAGTGACATTTGCAGTTATCATAAAGTGGGAGCCCATTTAATGATGTTAATGCTTCCTTAATGTAAAAATAAAATCACCTCCTTTATAAAAGCAAACAGATTAAAAGTCCCAAAGAGACCATTGAAATCTGTGACATTTGCAGTTACTCGTGGCTAGATGGCTTGATTATACACAGGTAAAAAAAATATCTTAAAAGCATTGTTTACGCTCATTAATCAGAACATTAAATAGGAATACTGGAGTCTCCTCAGTAAGAATCAGCTTTTAACATGTACTAATAAAAAAATGGAGGCATCATTTCATGCAGCCTGTTTAGATGGTTCAAAAAACCTAAAACTGCAAACAACCAAACTTATGGCCTTATGGCAGCTTGGTAAATCTTCAGACCCCAGATGTAATATGTGGTCTGCATTTTTATTTGCACATATTGGAAAGTGACTCTGCCAACAGTCCCTGATTCATGCCTGCACCATTCTCTCCACAGTGCCACCAAGCAAGTGGCACATCACTAATATTTCTATTCTTGCCCCCGGGGAAAATTTGAAATCCTGAGTTTTTGTACAGGCTTTTGAAAATAAAGACAAACCACACATGCAAAAAACCCCCAAACACCACCAACCACCAACACTACCTCAAGTCCCCTCCTCTTCTGTTCTGGATTCTTAAAAAAAATTATTATTGACATATCTCACTTGAAACTATTTGGAGCACAATGTATCCTGCATATCCCAGATTCCTAGACTCCCAAATTTGGCTGGGGCAAATTTACATCTCTCTAGTTCTAGAGGTAAGTAAATGTTATGAAGAACATGGCATAGTTTTAATTGGAAAATGTTTTAGGAAAAAATTGATTTTTAAACAACCCAACATTTGTGGATTTTTGATTGTTCAAAAGTCAAGATTCTTCTGGGGAAACATCCTTTTGAGCAAAAAAACCCAAGCAACCCCTTTGAACTTCACTCATGATTTTGCTCAGGGAAAAGGCCACCACTTCCTCAGAGAAAACAAACAAGTTCCACATGCCTTGGGAAGGCAGCAGTGATACCTCCAATAGCACCATCAGGCTGGAGACATCCACTGCAGCCTGCTGACCCCCATCATGGTCTGTGACAAACTCTACATATGATTTCTTTTTTAAGTTTACAGTGAATAAGGGATAAATGCTATAATTAGGAAGGGGCAGAGGAAATAATAATAGAATAAATAATGAGTAACTGGGTAATCTGGGCATTACCCCTGTGCACGCTATCCTCCGTCACCTCTCATGCTTTCTTCCAGACTTGCTGTTTCTTGTACATACCCCTTATCCTGCGCTGCCTGAATTCCTGCCCAAAAGAGCTCAACTTACAGGGGCACTGGAACAAATTACAGATGTAGATATCGCCTGTGCAGCTGCACACACAGGTTAGATTCTCAGAACCGCTCTCTGTACAGCACCTGCAAAGCAGGTTAGAGGAAGAGGCAAGGTGTTAGAAAGCTGAATTTACCATACAGCCCACAGATGAACACTTCTTTGTTACAGTTTCAGAGATGCTGCCCTCAGACACAAACATAAAATGGGGGTCTGTTGTTGTCATTGGGGATGTACCCCTTTGAAATGCCCCAGTAACTAGAAAAGGTAATGAAAAAGCGCCTTTTAGTTCCCTGTCCTTCCCCTTCTGAATGAGCTGTTAAAAGACCAAGAAAAACCTGTTATAGCGATACCATAAAAAGAAAAAAGCCCAAAAAAACAAAGAGCTCTCAGCTCCAGGCGTGTCCGAGGGGCTGGCAGGGAGAGACAGCGCCCACATGGGAAAGTTCTGTCACCCCATCTGAGATATCACTTAGCGGTGGCAGCTCTCCAGAGGCAGAACGGGTCCCACCTGTTTGCAATGTGTTTAGCTATTAATATTTATATAGTAGTTCAAGTGGGTATAAAAAAAAAAAAAAAAAAGGGATGAAATTCATCAAATTGTATGTCATCTCTTGGTGGTGTAAAATAAAAACCGTTGCAGCAGGGGGAGAGGGGAATGGCTTGTTTTCTTGCCTTTCTGCAGAGCGAAATGTCGTTGCTCTCAAAATGTCTCAGCGCAAAGCATTTGGCAATCACCTTGGTGTGATCCACACCTTGACATCCAGGCTAAATACCATGGCCGTGGCCTGGCCCCAAAATCGCAAGGCTTTGAATAGCACCACACAAATAACACATTTATCAGCTCTGTGGCTCAATTTATAACACCAGGGGAAAAAAAAAAGGCATAAAAGATTCACATTGATATGGAAGTCATTTTCTTAAGCTTCACTTACTGTGCCGAAAAAAAACCATGGAAAAGATTTAATTTTTAATTTTTCTAAGGTACTGATTCATGGATTGCTGCGAGGGTAAGTGATGTCCAGGAGGAGCCTGTCTTCATCCAGAGAGGTGAAGTCACAGGGATGTTTCCTAACTAAGAAGATATGGGCATCCCAGACATGCTGCTGGTGCTCAATCCTTTGTTGACTTCTTCTGCTTTCTGTAAAATACTTCAATATTCATTGGAGCAAAAGAGAGGATAATGACTCAGTAATAACTTTACCATCATCCTTGGTATGCCTTTGAAGTGTGAGTAAATACTATATATGAAGAGGATAATTTCAGCATATGAAAGACAGAAACATCCACTCTAGGTGTCCCATAGCACTGAGCATGGAGCACTTTCCAGGCAGGCAATAGGCAGGGACTGAGGATGCTGCTCTAATAATGTAAGTCTTGCACATTTAAAATCAATCTGCCTGACATAATTAAGATCTAAGCCACAGAAAATGGAAGGGTTTTAATAGGAAAAAATTAAAAGCCATTCATGCTAAAATGTACGCCTGTCTTTGGGCGGTGGCCTGAGTTTTCACATTTTCTTTGCATAAATGGGAATGCTGCCTGACCCTGAGGGCTGTCCCCTAAACAAGGAGCAGGCAAGGGAGGTAGGAATCCAAACTGGATTTTCTGTTCAATCCTGTGAACATTATCCCATCATTTTTCAAAACTGAATCCCGTCAGGAAGTTCAACTGAAATCTGTGAGCAATTTCAGGCCTTCTGAAACATCTTTTGTCAGTGAATTAAGTATTTGCCAAAATGAGAGCAGAAATTGCCCAGCCTCTGCACTGAATAGGAACATCACCCAAGAGCCTCCTGAACCGTGGTAATGGTGACAAGGATTTGCTCTGACCACAGAGGGGAGGACGTGTCCACCCCACTAGCAAAGACGGGAAGGGAAAAAGCTTCCAGGTGCTGAGAGTTTTTGGTGAGGAGTGATTTCCACTCCATCCCAGCCACTGATGCTTCAAAAACCACCATCAGTTAAGATATTTTGGCTGAGGGTGCTGGGAAAAGCCCAAGCCATGAGACAAGGGATGGGCTTTTCTCCTTCCCGGGGATATTTTGTCACACACCCAGCACAGAATGGAGGGGAAAGTGGTTCTCTTCTCCTTGTACATGCTCATCTGTAGCCTCCTATAAGCTGATCCAATTCCCGCACCTCTCTCACCTACACAGAGACTTTGCACCCAATTCAAGGAACTTAGTTGAAAAGCTGAGCTAGTTGGAGACTGTATCCCCAACCAATGCCTCAGACTATGCCTGCAACACGACAATGTGTCACCACCAGGCCTTAGTGCATAGCAGGGGTAGGGCCCAAATCAGTCACCGCTACACTTCTCTCTTCTCTCTTACACACACACACAAAACAAGCCCACACAGACTCTTTTGCACAGTATGAAACAGTCCAGTGGGTGAAATTACGCCAAAGAAATATGAGAAAGAAGGAACCGATAAACCAGAATAACACAAAGCAATTGTAAAATGTCCAGGTCTAACCATGCCAGGAAACATTTTGAGGGCAACTTAGACTAGCATGCATTTTGCTTACCTAGCTCAAGTAACCAGTAAGCCATATGTGACAGTGACAAGACTTGAAGCATGACATTTAGCTCAGCTCTTTCTAGTGGGTACTGCTACTTTCCATTAGTCTTAATCCAGTCTCTCCAAGAGCTCTCATTCCCATCAGCATAAACAAAGCCTTGTTATTTGCTATCATAAATTTCAGCATTAGATTTCATGAAATCTATATAAACTGTACACTCTTGTTATAGTGAATTCATTTTAATGAGAGCGCTTGTCTCTGCCACACAGACTCATTATATTACAGGTATTTTGAAACCTGAGTGACTTCCTTCCTTGCAGAAATAAAAATGAAGAAACTCTTTCCTCTGTTTTCAGCTTCTATCCACTTGAGCACTTTCAGAGTTTGCAGTTTTAAACAAAGATTTTCTATTATTCTTTCATTCTCCATTCAGCAAATGCTTTTAAAAACCAGTTTCTTTTAAAATTTCATCCTTCTCAAGGTCCTCTTATCGGTAGCGACATCTAAGTAAATTTCTGTGTGTATAAGTAGGGGAGCACCTTGCTGTCGAAGCAGAGGAGATGGGAGCACACAGATGAGCCAATCTGCCATTGTAGTGTTGTACCAAATAATACGCAATATACAGAAGAAGAGAGGAATAGGATTAGCCTGCATGGAAATTCACTAGCAAGTTAGCCAACATGGCAACTGAACGACTGAAGGAAACCTTTTCCCTGCCTTGTCCAGTCATGAACTTCAAATTCATCAGAACTTTTGTTTATATAGGGAAAAGGTCATTTAGCTTTCTCTCTCCTGTCCCTAGTAGACATACTCTATTAAGTATGTCTGGAGGAAGATGCAGGCAATTGAAAGATTGGTATCTTCAGACTTTTGGTTAAACCCAAGAGCACAAAAATATAGAGTAGTCACAGGAAGCACATTTTCTTTTTATGCCCCTACCCAGATCTTGGTGGTTTGTGAGAGCACAGCACTGTTTGCTGATTTTGGCTACACTGAATCTCGTTAACAATTTTGTGTCACTGATTAAGTAGTCTTCAACAAAAGCTTCCTGCAAAGAAATAGGCAAGTTAAAGAGAGGCAACCCCATGAAAGCACAAATTCAAGTTGTTCTGCATTTCAGGCACTGTGCATACAAACTCCAACCTGCTCAGATGGATAAAGGAGGAAGGGATTGGCTTTCTCCCCTACAAATGCACCTGATTTGGCTGATTTCCTCAGCACAAAGATCTGAGCAGAACATGGCAGACACCATCCCTCTTCCTTCCCGTGCTTGAAACAGAGTGGCATGTCTGAAGGAAAGATTGGAGCTGCTCTAAGGCAGGGAGCCTGAGAAAGTCTCCAAGCTGTAGGGAAGGCAGCAGCCACTCATTCATTTGTCCTTCCTGCATACACTGAAGCTTGAGGGACCAAGTATGTTTCTGTGGCTTTGAGCCTAAAGGAAAAAAACCCAACCCTAATTTTATGGTCTACACATGTTACTTAAAAGCCTTGCATATCTTCAGGTTTCAATGTCCAGGTATCATCTACTGTTCTGTGTTTGGATCAAATCCAGATCAAAAGGACCCACTTCTGGCACACAGGTAACAAAATTAACCTCTGGATCTTTCAGGTCAAATTGACCATGCAACAACTGCTGTTACTGGCCAGCCAAGGTCTAAGTGCCGCTGTGATTTACCTCAGCTCTAAAGTACAAATCTCTGCCTGCAGACAATGATCTCGCATGCCTCTCTCGTTCAGTCTTAACATTCCATTTCTCCCTTTCAGAGAGATCAAGGAGACTGACTGGTGTTGGCATGTTTGTGTCCAAGAAAAGGAATCTGCTTTACCTCCACGGGCAGCTCTCATGCTTCATGAGACACTTTTATACAGTTTTAAAATAATTTTTCATGAGACAAAAGGCAAAAAAGCCATAGTCAGCATAGTAGAGAACAGACATAAGGAAAGTTGACTGTATGGGACATTTTTTGAATGCTTATACTGATTTTTAGTTATAATACTCTTTTGCTCTCCAGAGATACAGAGTTGCATAGGAAACAATTTCCCCTGCCCACCTTCAGTTCAAGGAAAAGCGGGTTTGAACATGGATTCAATTTATTATTTAAAAAAACACCCTGAGGTTTTCATAAAACAAGAAAAAATATGACAAAAATGGAAGATCAAAGAAATAAGAATGCAAAAATGATGCTATAGGTCAAATCAAAGTCCATTGAGTTCGTCGCTTCATTTCCCAGAGGAACAGGTAGTGAATACCAAGCCAAGTTACCATCATTTCTATTTAAAGAATGTGGGAATTCTTCAGAGTGAACAAATATAATTTTGTGCCAACATAATCCCGGTCTTAGGGAATCAAGAAATTGGATAAATGGAAGAAACATTTTCTCCATTGCAAGCCCATAACACCACAGCTGGCACATCTGACATGTCAGACAGAAAAGCCTAGGTGCTTCCCCATTGTGCCATCCCCTCTGCTTCCTTTCCCAAAAGCGTCCCACTGGCAGACTGCATGTGTCCTCCCACCTCTCCCAGAAGACACACAGAGGAGCAGGACCGTGGGCTTCGCAAATCTCTACCTCTGCGCTCTGCCTTACCAGCTCTCAGAAATGAGGGCACTCGAAACCTTGGTGAGGCAGTGATGCCTCCTGTTCTCCTGAGCTGAGGGAGATGCTTCATCAGCCATGCCGGCAAATACTCAGTGCCTGTTTCGTTTGCCTCATGTGGCTGCTCTGAGATATAGAAGAGACAACATCAAACAGCCACATACATTACCACTTTAACATGTTTAAATCAATTCCACCTTCATTCAAATGAGTGTTGAAACCCCCATGTGGCTGGCAATTCCTAGAAGAGGACAGATCTTTTCCAAAAGCTAGGCTGAACTTAAAGTAGATACAAAATAATACTATAGATTTTCTTTCTCTCTCTCGCTCATCACAGCCCTAAGATTAGCATAAAAATGTGCTATCCTAACTAAGCAGTCTGTTAACTGATAAGCTATCAAAAAATCATCTGTTATTTTTATAGCTCAAAGGCAGATGCCATTTCAAGAACCAGAGTTGATTGAGTAGGATTTTTTAGTGCTTCATAGATTTATCATTGTAAACTTGAGGTATTTTAAAACAGAATGATTCAAGTATTGAAATATTACCTCAAGAACAATCAAACATTAGGATTTTTGCTGGTCTTAAGTTTTATCTGGGATGAAATAATTTAATCTCACATCATAAAAAAACTGAGTTGTTCTCTAATGCGCACACTAAAAAAAAATAAAAAAATCTTTTCTGCATTATGGTCCCAACCGATGTAATTACTCAAAAGCATGGATGTCAAAGCTTCCCAGCTCCTCCTGCAGGGCCCTCCTTCTGCACATTCTATTCATATCCCCCTTCTAGGGAGCATATTTGGTGAGGACCTTAGACAGCCATTTGCAATCAAGCTTACTGTATCAGATTTAATGGTTTAATTGGCTTGGCACTGATGAGATGCCTTGCCAATATCTGTCCGATTATGCTGCTGTGTGTTGTACAGACCCTTTATTGTAAAGCTGAAGTACACATGCTGTTGCAGGAAAGGAAAGAGACTACTAACATGCATGTTGCACACATTAAATAAAGTATGCTGAGTTTTTCGACAGTAGGCAGAATGGAACGGGGCCAATATGCAACTCGTAGGAAGGGAGAGGAAAATGTGGAACAACACTAACCCCACGTTAACATGTGATGTGGCCATTGCATCAGGAAAGTACATATCACTGTGGAGAAACCATCAGCAGTAGACACCACATTGAAAAGTTCCCGTGGAGGGGTTTCTCCTTTCGTAATGAGACACAGGTGCCAACAGGAATTAAAAGTCTGCAACCAGTTATTGCGATTAATATCGAACTTCTGTGAGGTCTGCCAGTTTTAACATCAAGGCATGGGCAGACTGGCCTTCCAGGGCAGCTCTTCCACATTTGATACCAGTCAAAACAATTAGACATACCTCCAAGCTGATGTCCTCTCAGAAAGAGGCACGACACTACCCCCAAAAGAGAAATAACAGGAGTGTCAAAACATGCATATCACCCATTTTCAGAGGAACTTGCCTCTAAAATATCTCAGTTCCTAGGACAGCAGGAGTTTGCAGGGTTTGTTGGGATGAACGTCCTTTTTTAAAAGCTTTTACTCAGTTCAGGGTTCTCCGAGCAAGAAAGGAAATTGCATCATCACTCTGAAAACAGACTGTGAGATTTATTGGTTTTGGAGCAAGACATACTCAAAGAGCCCAAAGAGACAGCAGAGAGCCACAGAGTACCTACATACAGCTTGACAGACCAAGAATCTTCATTTTGTTGTTGGTTCAGTGCGACTGACATTTCAAAATGCCACATAATTGCGCTTATCACTAGTTAATCCCAGTACATGGTCTTTTGCACTGATGCTCTGTGAAGGATGTGTATGCAGCTGGCTGAGAGCTGCTGTCATACCCAGTGCACTGCTGGGAGCCTTCTGTAAGTTTCCTGAAGGATCCCTGTTTGCACATGCTCCTGAGCTCCTCATTACACAGCACATACACACCTTTCCCAAAGCACATTAGGCTTTACTCCATCACTCCCTTCCGGGACAGAAGATCCAGGAAAAGACTTAATGAGGTTAAAAACAATACTAATTTATCTTCCTGAGTCTATGGGGTATCCAACCTACAGTTGCTTCCCTCAGCTCACATGCTGCCCTCTGCACATGTTATCTCAGAGGAACCCTGCAGTCTTTGGAGAACAATGAGGGCAGCATGGTAGGTGGCCTTTCCACCCGCCTGCTGTGTGAGGTGCTGAGGAGCCCTGTCTCCCTCTCTGCTACACAGCAGGGGTTGTGTGGATTTGAGGAATACCTATAGCTTGGAAAAGGGGGGGAAAAAATCCCTGATATTCATTGTCTCCCAGGAAAAAAAATGCATTTTTCATGCAGAATCCCTGTCTTTTGTCACAGACATAAGCTGACCCTGTCCTTGCCCCAGCCCAACCAGGAGTTATGTTGGTGTGGTCAGTGCTGAGCACAGGCCCAGATTGTGTATCCAGCTGCCAGACAGGGTCCAGACCCACAGAGATCCCTGGCCTTTCATGAGTAGGGACAGCAAACAAAGAACCAGTGCCTGCTTCAGCTGCCCACCTTAACAGCCCAGCTGGCATCAAGGTGGCCTGGAGAGGTAACATCACTGAGCCATCCTGCAGTAAATATAGGAAATGCCCACCCACATTTAGGATTTTACAGACCTTATGCTATTGTAAATAAAAAATAAATAAACAAGGGAAACCAAAATCAAATAAAAATATCCACCAGCATTTCAAACAGCTCTCCATGTAGTGGCAACTGCCTCCCAAACACATGATCTCTGCCACTGCTGGGAATGGCTCCAGGTTTCAGCCTCCTCCAGGCGTGTACAAGGTGAACCGGTTTGGGAAATGGTAGCATGTGCTTTGATACGTGCTACCAAAGCTCTGAGTGAGCTACACTGGCATTCTAGAGATTCATATGCTCTAAATAAACGAATTTTAAAAATCAAGCACAGCAAAATATTGGAGCAGGTTAAAAGCTGCTGTATCAAAGCTAAAAGAACAGCAAAGGTACAGGGACACCTCGCTCTGTGCATTAATTTGCCATATCAGTTTTTAGCAGTTAATTCCCTGAGAGGCCTCAGCTTTTGCCAGCTATCTCCCAAAGACATGGGCAGAGATGTTTTTCTTGCCCAAAATAGTTAAAAGTCATCAAACAGCTTCATACTTACAAGGCCAAGCTTTTCTGACCTTTCTGGCTAGACCAGCTCCTGTTACATTAACCTTTGACCTCTAGTCTCCTTAATAGCAATATTCCTGGGCACTGTAATTTCCCTCCCACTGTGTTGGCTCAGGGAAATATTTACTATCTTGGTTTCAGAATTTATTTTTCAACAGAAGTGGCAGGGACCACCCTATTCCACCCCCTTCTTGTGCAGTACAAGTGAAATAATTCCTGAGATATTATTTTACCCGAACAAATGTGCTTCAGAGTCTCCTTAGCTTTGTATGAAGCCCTGACTTCCTATCAAAATCAAACGGGGACCTTGTCAGATTTGAGATGGATATAAACAAGAAATGGGAGCCCATAATTGGTGATGGAAATCAGATAAGCCCCTTTTAAATACAACCATTGATAGAGAAATGGGAACTCAAATTACCTTTGATTAAGTCTCTTAAGAAAATAAAGTGAGGGGGAGGGGAAGGAGGGTCTGGCTTAGTAAAACCACCCTTGTGGATAAAATCACTGGGAAAGGAGTGGAAGGAGATGGCTGTAGCTTGTCAAAATCCCCAGGTTGGATGCAGCAGAACCGGAGCCAGTGTCAATATTTGTGTCAGAGGATCCCACAGAAGCAGCCATGACAGGCGTTTCATTGCTGTCTGATTCCCTCATGACTCCAGCCTCTGTAGCCAGAGATAATGCAGAGGTTATGCAGAGAAAGTCCACTGAAAGCAGATGGGGACACACGATACTAGCTTTCTGGAGACCTTTTAGACTCACGGGGTTTGTCTCCTTGCTGCCGCATTTAGGTAAATCAAATTATTTCAAAACTGGACTAGGAGGACTGAGGAACTTTCTTGATGACTTCAGGGCAAATCACCTATGGACTTGGTTGTAAGTCTGGCTGGTGAATCTCTAAACAGGAGAAAATAATTGTTTTGTTGCTGGAGATCTGGCTGACCTCTTCAGCTAATCTGAATTTCTCACCATTTAATTATAGTTAATTGTAGTAACCCAGGACTTGTAGATATTTCATCCAATTGGGAATGAAATTCCCATTCCCATGTAAATTAAATTTTTGGATATACAGCAGACAGGGGAAAACAATGACTTACAAAATGAGAGTGCAATAAGAAAAATGAAGGAAATTCCTCTATTCAACATACTATTTTTCAGTAGCCTCTTGTCCATTTCCATTACTTGCTCCCTCTTCCTGCCTCTCCCCACCCTTCTGACATGGCTTCTTACATACTCTCAAAAACTTCTCCTGATTTGAAAGCAAACCCCAAGCCCAAAATAAAAATATATTCTGAAGGAGGACAAGGCAGGCTCACTAATATCTCCTACAAAAGCAAGCAGCTTTGCTCAGCTGATGGCCAGTTGATGCTAAGCCCTGATCACAGTCATGTCTGGGAGCTGCAGCCTGCACAGGACCTCTGGCACAGGTACCCAGCACCGTGCCCAGGAGAGCCACCACTGCCTGCTTCACACCAGCATATAAGGATGGACTCACTCCTTACAAATCCACTTCAAAAAGCTGTTTCACAGCTCTACTAGTACTAAGCCTGCAAAGACCTGAAGCAGCTGTGACATAACCACCAGAAGCATATTAACTACTCTCCTCCCCATTGGGTTGGGAAGGGTTTTAAAAAGGAGAGGTGGATGTTTTACCTGCTGCCACGCAGAGCACAGATGAAGGGTCCCATTAGACAGCATGAGACTGAGGTATGACACCATGTGGTCTTACCTTGAGGATGCTGTGGTACCACATGCCACTACTCCTCACAGTGTGGAAGAAGGGCAGCTAGTATTATAGGGAGGGGAAAGTCTGAGCATGAGCAGTAGGGCAGGGGAAGATGACCCTCTGGGCAGCATTAGGAGCTGTGCAGGTGAGGACCTGGCAGAGAAACGCTGGGCTTAGCTTTATTTTTATTTAGGGATGCCGAACAACATGGGTCTCTCCTGTGCTAAGCACCTTATACTCCTGCACATCTGGCTCTCCCTGAAGCTTCTCTGGCACCTGGCTGCCCCAGGGAAAGCTGTGGCAAGGGAGTGCCAATGGCTGCTCCCTGAACCTGTTCAGTGTCAGCCACGCATCCTCAGGGTGCCTGGGTGGTAACACAGCACACAGGCACAATTAAGGGGACACACGCTGCGTTAGATGTCAAAAGCTCGTTTTCACACAGTAAGCCCGCTCTGAACACGATCCAAAACCATGTCCTTCAGCAGTGCGCACCAAAGCAACCATACTGAAGTCAAGGTCATCCCCCAGCCTGTCACCACATCACCTCACCCCAAACCACAGGCCAGTTTGCTCCCATGCTCCTAAGTTTCAGATCAAGCAGCCGAGGCTGCGGACAGGTACAATTATTAAGCTACTGTAAGTAATACCTTCACCTTAATTACAGACCAAACCCCTATTTGCGGGTCAGTACTCTGTCAGGATAAATAAGCATTTTCACACAGTATTACATTTCTCTATTTCTTTGGCTGATAATATTGGATACTGCCCAAGTCTTTCCCTAATGACCACAATAATCATTCTTATCTGGACTCTAATCAGTGTCATACGTAACCTTATCACGCACACCTCTTTGTAAACATGCAGTGTTTAAATAAGTTAAGGTTATAAGAAACTCTAATATTCTGAGCAAGTTTTTCAAGCACAAACTACTCAATTTTTTAAAAATGTTTAAAAATTAAAACTTCTGATTATGGAAAACTGGATATTTGGGGGCTATTGGACTGAAATACAGCTACATGCAAAACTGATCTTTATAGTGATGGATGAGTCCCTCTGTGCAGATAAAACCCAGATTTTAAATATTTCTTTTAATTGTTATTGTCTTTGTGCTCAAGGACTGATTGTGGGAAAAATGCCATTCTCTGACCATAAAAATAAAAAGAAAATACAATAAAGCAGTAATTGGTCAATGATGATTGAACTAACGACTTTACAGTGCCAGTCAAACACACGTAATAATTGCTCTTTGGACTCTTTATGAAGGTACACTACTGTTTCATAAGACTAATCCAGCATTATAAATTCTCCATTTTATGCCAGTTTCCGCCATTATCACATAAGCCTTATGATAAATTGCATACATTATTAAAGTTTCCATTTGACAAAAATGGTTATCTCCACCAAAAGCAGGTCAGATGCATGTTGTCACCAAGATGACAATTACTTTTTTCTTTTTTATAAAATGTGAATGACAAGGCTTTGGAAGTGTTGGGTGCTATGATCTGCCCCCTCCTCCTGCATGGGAGGCAGAAAGATCATAACAAACTCCGGGGAGCTGTGGAGGTGTGGGGAAGAGGGAGCTCACCTGCCTGTAGACCCTGGCCTGCCCAGCCTCCCATTGACACAAAAGCTGGACTCATCCTCAGCCAGATTCCCAGGATATGGACACGGGCATACCATGGCTTGGCCACCTCATCTGCTCTGGGTGCAGTGTGTGGATCCACCCCCTTCGCTGCCGCAGCCGCACTCAGAAACTTTGGAACCTGTAACCGCTCTCACGAGAGCCGGCACTTCAGAGAGGAAAGGCATGATGCTGCCTGCCAGCAGGCAGGAGCACCTGGAAGCAGCCAAGGGATTCAGGGCACTGCCCAAGTTTTCTTGCATTCAGCTGTGACATGCTGCTGCAGCAGATTACTCAGCTGTCTGACTTCTTCCACTCTGAGGAAGAGCAGAGGGCAGCTACACCGAACAAATACTAGGGAACGTTTCCGGGTATCGTTACCTACTGGTGTCATACTTGTGCCAAACAGTGCCTGCTGAGGTCAGGGCTTACCTGTGCCACCAGTCAGGCAAGTCCCCACCCCAACACAGACATGGCAGACAGTGGAGGGATGAGAGTAACAAATCCATCAGTGTCTCTGCAGAAAGGCAGTGCAGCTGAGGAAAGGCAACAGACCCTCCTGAGATCCCTTTATTGCAGGAGGGGGAAAGGAGCCCCTCTTTTCCTCCAGCATCCCTGTTAAGGACTTACAGGACATGCCATAAATTCATGGTGTCATTAAATTAAGTTGGAAAAGCTTTCTGTTTTCCTTAAAGCATATCTGGAGCCTAACAGAGCTCTCAGAACTCCTATTTTACTTTTTTTGGTTTTTCTCTCTTAAATGTAGCCTTGGAAACCTATCAGGAGAAGACCACCATTTAATTTGCAACATTAGGATAAGATCCTCTGGCAATTCTCCATTGTGCCTTTGCTCCCAATCACAGATCTGCACTGGGGGGATGTGCTGAGGAAGCCCGCCTTCCACTACAGTGAAGTCACACTGGGTTCTTTCTCTGTGTGGTCAGTTCTGAGACTACACAGCCTCTGTCAAGCATGCTAATAAAGCTCTCAGTAGCTGGCTGTGTGATTGTCTATCCAACACCACCGCAAAGGAGAGTGTTTGCTCTCCATAACAGCATTCAGTCATTGCTGGCTAGTAGGAGCCATCTCCACCCTCCAGCTGGACAGCCTTTTTTAGCCCCTTCTGGAAGCTGACTGGCTTACATTAGCATGAATGTTGTCATTTTGGTATTACCCAGGAAGCATCGCCAGGTTCCCCCAGCACAGGCTCTGCCATAGTGGGAAACCATGGCATGAAGCGCCAAGAGATGGTAAAGAAGCAAACCTTGAAACAGTCATACCCAGGGACCCAGGCAGGTCCTCTGCATGCTCCAAATTGTGCAAAAAAAAAAAAAAAAGAGATAAATATCAACTAGAGATAAAACTCTCACATGGAGGAGGTAAAATGTTAAAATGTGCTTGTATGTCAGTGAAGTCTCTACAGCACCAAATCACACCATACTCTTTGCATATACATATACAAACACATAAGGGAAGAAATTAACAGAATTCCTTGGGTTACAGAGTAAAGTACTGAGACAATATTGCTCCATCACATGCTGTCAACATGCACTGGCACAGCGGGACTTTCAGCTCAGGTTGCAATCACGTTTCTGGTGGAAGAGATGAAGATACAAGCCAAAAGAACAAGGATGAATTTGCACTATAAGGGAAGCTGAGAGTGGGATTTGCATATTAGAGCCACTACTGTGCGCTAGGCAGCGGGGATCTCCCCACTGTAGGGTACCGCATGGGACTGTGCTTCCTCATCTGCCACAATGTGCTTGCCAGAGAAGCTGAAGTTGTGGGGAAGGAGGATGGCACAGTCTTCATGTGGACCGGAGAGTGGGTGTCCACAACCTGCTTCTCCTTGGCACATGGAGCTGCTGTTGCACACAGTCGTGCTGGCTCAGGGCAGGAGCAGGGCAGCAGGCATACGCAGGCTGTCTCCCAAAGAGCCGTACCAGGGAGCCAGAGTTGAGTGGCTGAAATGTGGTCTTTGTACTTAAACTTTTGTTGACTTTACATTACCTTGAAGAATGCACCAAGATTGCCAAGTGAAAAATGTCTTAGCCATGGAGCTCTAAAAGGATTTAATTTTCGCTTTCCTCTGCACCAGACACTTATCTACATACATTATCCAAATGAGATCCATGTATATGTTAAAGGAAAACCACTAGAATTAGCCCAGATTGCAGAAGACAAAGCCTTCCTTGTACCACAACGGCCCTGAAGCACACCTGAATGATAACATTAGGAGTTACAACTTTGGATCATGGGTCATGACACCAAGTTTCTCAGACCTGACCTTGACCCACAGCTTCTGGAGAAGAGGGCAGCTTCGTCAACCCTCAGCCTCTGCAAAACCAAGAATAACTGCCTGGTAGGAATTTAGAAATAGTAATTTCATCCTGAACTGCCACCAGACAACAATGCTATTTCGACACAAGGGACGTGGGCTGGGGCTGAGGCAGCACCCAGGAACGCGCTGCAGCCTTTAACCATCCTGTGCCTGTGGGCCAGGCGCACCACCCAGCCCGACAGCTCCAGGGCGAGGGGATTGTTAGAGGCTGGCCACTGACATTTTAAATGGTGAATGCTTACTGTACTGATCAAAATTTATATCTGCTCTGTGCAGGCAGCAGTCTCAAGCATCAAAGCTTCTGTTTCAACACTGTGCCAAAACCCATAAAGTTTAAGGCTTGACCAAGCATTGATTCAGCACTAAAGCTGAAGCCTAGGCTCTGGAGACTACTGAATAGCTGGATTAAATAAACACGTTAAAAATACCTCTAGCGCTGCTAATAAAAACTGGGACTAAAGAAGCTCATAGATGAACCTTTGTTTGCTGAGTAGAGTTTTTATTTTCATATATATAATAGTTATATTTACAATGGGGCAAATGTTTTCTAAAATAGCTATAAAAATAAAAACATTCACAGTGAAATCAAGGTGCTAAATAGGGGCATTTTAAGACACAGGTAAAATTATTTCTATTTGATGCTCATTAACAGGGTTCAAGGGTCCTGCCAACACTTTCTGTATCTTTTATGGAGAAGGAAGACCAGGAAAGATCAGTGGGAGTGAAAGAGCAGGGACAAGGAGAAGAATGTGAGTTACAGCAGCATCCATGGCAGCCAGCACAGCTTCAATGTTTCAATGGTTCAAAAGACCAAACACAAAACAGACATATTTTTCGTGACAAATTCATCTGAGCTTTCTATCAAGCTGATGCAGATGTTAGCTAGATGGCGTAACCACGTACCCAGGAGCTGCTTAATGCCCCAAGCTTGAACTGACCAAGGCATAAAGGTTACACAGCCTCTCCCCTCTCCTTATCTAAGCACAGCCCAATCAGTATTACATCTCCAAGAACCAAAAGGCCAGAAACAGAGGTGGAAGTGCTCACAACTTCATCTATGATTTCACTGTACCACCCTTTTCTCTTGAACCTCCTATCCTTGAGTCATGTGATTTCCCAGAAATAAAAATTAGTTAATGGATAGCATGTAAAGCTCTGGAAGCAATTCTACTGGGAGTAAAGGTATAGCAGGAAAGACAGTGTGTGTGCTTCCAGACTTAAAGTGAGGTTTAAAAACTCTGTGTGGGGCTAACAAAGAAAATCTCATTGTTGTACACATGGGTTTGTACTGGCGATGAAGGAATGTGAAGACCCTTGCTTGGTTCCAGAGCTAGGACCAGGGCAGTACAAAGACAGCCACCCAGGGGAGCTCCTCTGAAAGGGTAGCTTGGAGTGGGGTAGGGGGAAGGCAGCTGTACACCACACTGCTTCAGATCATCTGGCTGAGTAACAGAGTCTAGTCCATCTGGAAGGAATAACTAATTATACCCCACCTCTATTTATGTCTAATTTTAACAACAAATTTCTTAGGATATAAAACATGATCTGTTACCAGTCAGACTCAGCACTAATGAATGTCAATGAGCACTGTGTTACCCCAGTGCTAAATGTTTTTGAACGTCTCCATTTAGTGCTTTGGATTTAAAGAAAAATTAGATAGGCTCTTCGCGACTATGCCATTTTACAAAGATAGATTTCAAAATATGCCTTTCTCAGGATTTTCTAATTTCTCTAAAACACAGCACCATTAAACACCAACCAACTGAAAAAAAAAAAAAAAACCAAAAACCCTGATCAAAACAAGTTGTAGCCTGGCTAGACTGAAAAACAAGTTCGAGGCTGGGCCATAGAGGCATTTAATGGCTCCAGCAGAGAAAGGAAGTGTAACAAAAGTATACTAATACACAGTGAAACAGAGCTACCAAAAAAACCCTAACAACGTTTCATTGTAAATTGTTCTAATAAAATAATTGGCTTGATCTGTCTCCTTGTAATATTTATTTGTTGACAAAACCCACTTCGTGCCCCCTTGGCTAATAGTCCCCAGAGCTTCCCTGTGTTGCCCTGACAGCACTACCTTGGGACGTGCATCTTTTGTATTTGTATTATCTGTGAGACTATGATGGGACTGAGAGCTGCCAGAACCTACCTAAAATGTTTTCACTTGGACATTACTTATTTTCATACTTTTTTCCATTATGGCAAATGGATTTTAATTCTTTTCTACTATTAATCTTTTATATTTGGGTTTGACAACTTTCAGGGCCTGAGCAAGTGATCAGCAAAGAAAGTCGATGGAGAGCATGCCAGAGGCAAAGGCTTACTTTATGGCCTCAGAGACGAAGTAGGCACAAAATGATGGCCACTCTTGCCCTTGTTAGCAAACAACTGGGTAACTTACAGTTCAAACATGCTGCAAGCTGGCGAAATGCTGCATCAAACGCCCTGCAAAGAGGGAATTATAGTAATTAAGTCTCATGGTCAAAAAGATGAGGGCTGGTCCTAGTAGTTCACTGTGGGACACAAAAAGGCTCACCACTGCCTATGCAAGCAATCACAGCAACAAAAAAAGCCCCATACCTCTTGGTATCACATCCACATGTAGAAAACTTCCAGAAAAAGTGTGGGATCTTCCCTTTATCTTCCAAAGAGCAGGAACCAGAGCTATACCAGCTAGGCCTGCTAGTCATCAGTACAGCCTTTGTTAGTGAG
Source organism: Nycticryphes semicollaris (assembly GCA_013400055.1). Classification (NCBI taxonomy): domain Eukaryota; kingdom Metazoa; phylum Chordata; class Aves; order Charadriiformes; family Rostratulidae; genus Nycticryphes; species Nycticryphes semicollaris. The sequence continues at coordinate 410,745 of VXBJ01001130.1, read as the reverse complement.
TGCTGCTGGGTAGTCAAAGGCGGCACCTGACAGCTTTGTAATAAAAGCAATGGAAGGCCCTTTACAGGATGAAACCTCTACATCAGGGAATCCCTGGTATCTAGGCAGGCTTAGGGTAGCAGAAGAATGTGGGTTTGGTCAAGTATGCAAATTAGGAAACTTCTTTGACAGGAGAAAGCTTGAGGTCAGCACATTGAAGAAAACTCTTTATCCAGCATTGAACCTTAAGCATAATTTTGGGCAGAAACATCCCAGAGACAGCATTTACTCCTGGTCTAGGGTCTCTTAAGTGACATGTAAGACTTCTCCTAATATACCTTTCAAATCCCTCAACCAAGAAAAACCTGAGTATCTCACTGCTCAACCCTACAGTCAAAGTATTCCTGTTGTCCAAATGCATTTTCCTTTTTCTGCACAGTTTTGAGATACCTTGGTGCCAATCAGCTGCTGATTTTGGTAACTGGCAAGAAATATCAGCCTTTGTTTTTCAGAACATCGATCTTGGATTGCAGAATGGTATTGCAACTTGGATTTGAAGTTTTCTGTAGTCATTTGAGTGATGAAAGATATCATACCCCTTTAATCTCAGAATTAAACAGTGATCTAAGTGCCGAACTGCAACAAAGTTGATGATTCAGTCTGGAAGAACTACGTTTCAGTAAAACAGCCAGGACAGTAAGGTAAGAAGAGCTCCTGAAGCAGCAGTGGTAGAGTTATGTGAGCAGATGGCAGGTGGAGATGTAACTCCAGCCACAGGCACCCTGATATGATCCTTCTGCTACAGAAAATCAACCTTACGTTTTGTGTGAAACTTGTGAACTTCACAACCTCTCATGTGCAGCAGAAAGTCCTGATCCAGAACAATTTCCTTCATGTCTACGAGAATGGTATGGCTATGTAGAGATATGCTGTTTTATAGAGCTGAGTAAGAAAAGAGTTAACTATACAAACCAGTGAAGCTAACGCTCCATGAGAACTACTGCAGCATGGACCACAAGGTCCACACGTAAGAGGCCTGAACAGAGAAGAAAGATCAAAATTAGCCCTTTGGGACATGTGGTTTGCTACTCTGCCTCTTTAAGTAAGTTTTTAAATTTATTATCAAGAGGCACTTTCTGCCAGCATTTAAGTATTTCATTCTGAGGGGTGAATTTCTCAATGGGGTTGACAGCCCTTCATCCAGCCCCTGACCTCCCCTTTTCCTCATGACCGTCTCTCCCTAACCCACCCCCCTGCAGCAGTGAAAGGCCCCACCAGAGCTTCGTCAGAGCCACATGCCCCACGGAGCATGCCACCAGTCTCTCATTTCCATTTTTTTTGACCCCTGCTATTGGATCACACTCTGCTGTTTTGAACCAACTAAAGGCTTGCTTTATTTAGTCACTCCCTGAGCCATGGGTACAACGCAAACAAGGCTCCTTTCCTTGTCTGCCTCTGGAGCAGATCCTAGAATTCAATTTCTGCAGGATTCATGCACATCTAGGGGAAGATGCTGTCCTTCAGCAAGGAAGCATGACACAACAGAGGAAAAGTGCATGTGAAAGGATCTAGACCTTCGTGGCAATATTTCCTGGGTGTTATCCTACTCCTAAAGGCCCCGGCAAGGGGCTCACAGCTCTCCCTGTACCAGGCTGCAGGCAGTACAGGACATGTCTCTGACAGTGGGAGATGACAGCACAAGCAAGAGAAAGTCTCTGCACTTGCCTGACTTTCCTCAGCACCCACCTCCAAAACACTTCAGCTACTCAGTTTCCGTTAGCTTACTGAAACCCTTTAACCCAGCTTCCCAGAGCAGGGAGAAACAAGTTTCTTTTTTTTAAAATGGAAACGTCATATTACTTCTGATTTGCAAAAAGCAACAAAAAAAATTACCATCAGATATGTTTGTGCAGCAAGCTCATTCTTCCTTTTTTATAAAGCCACAAGAGATATAAAATATAGAACATCTAAGGACCACATGAAAAGGATGTCTGGATCTGTTAAAACATAAAGAAGGCTCTACCAGCCAAGGGCAAAAGTTTAGCAACAATAAAAGTGTCTTTAGGGTTTTTTTTTTTTAAATGCATAGAGAGAGGAAAAGAGTTTGTGGTCATGTTTTCCAGCTTTATGTATATTTGTCTATCATTTTAATATAAACAGGGTGTATTTATAAAGCCTAAAGAAATGGGAACCAGATTCACTGGTTTATAAATGCCAAGAAGTCTCTTCTAGGATGATAAGCAATTAAAAAGGAAAGTCAATCAAACTTTTATGACACTTCTGACCAAGGACTTTATTTTTATTGCACAAAATCCAGTGTGACAACAACAGATATATACAGTAGCAGCACCCACCCATTTTTCTGTTGTGAGGGGCCTGCCAGCATTCCCAGAAAAATCCCACTTCTGAGAGGAAAACAATGCTTGAATTCACGTACCCTTTGACAGAAGAGTTCTCAGCACTTCTGAATATACTAATATATACAGGAAAGCATGTAGAAATGAATACATGAGTACAATTTCCATATGCATTCACAAATCTTCTCTTAAAGCAATTCTTACACAGTCCCTAAGGAAGCATGATCTGTTTTCTATAGCAAATGCTCAGGGGAGTCCAGAAATCCTTCAGTAGCCCTGAAAAAAATTAAGCAGAAATGGAATAAAGTAGGAAAACAGACAATGCAGCTGGTGCGTTATTTTGCACCAGTCCCAAATATTCAGCTTGCACAGTGGTACAGACAATTTTATATTGACAAGGCAGAACTTCAGTTGTCAGGTTTTGACAGGCCATTTTGGTAGTGAAGAAGGTTTGGCTTTTCCTGGGAGAGGGGGAAGGGGGAGAGAAATGAAGGTGCTAATTAAAGACATAGAGCGTATTATGTGCCCGTGGAAAGAGAATTGGAAAGTTCTTGTTAATGGTTCTTTTGAAGAAGGATATCCAAAACCAGGGACTAAAATACAATGCAGTGGAGGGGTCTGTATATTTTACAGAAAAGGAGTGCTGCATAGTCCGAAGTGTATGGTTCCCATCTTAAACAAGCAGTTATAGAAATTTTGAGTCCAGCTCATGAAGAATGTTTTAGGAAATACGAATTTTGTGTCATTAAGCAACTGCAACTTATACATCAAGTAGACATAAACGAAAAAGCATGATAGGGCCAGGGGGAAATGAGTAACAAGGGCTCTGAGATAAATTGTCTTTTTTTAATGTTATTTGACTTATTCATTTTTAAACAACAAATTATTGTGACAACTCAGTTGCTGGTACTGACCTAGAGACCAGGGACAGCCCCATTGTACCACCTGTGGCTGTGACACAAATGCACCCTCACTGGATTTTTCCTTTTACTTTGAGCATAGTCCTTTGGCTAGAAATCAGCTCAAGGAACCACTCTAGAGAAGCCAGGGTGGGGGAGGCACGCTCAGAAAAAGGGCTGCTTTCAGCTAAAACACATTGTACTATACAAAGGAGAATGTTTCTATATAACAAGTAATATTGTTAAGATCTTCGTTTTTCTGGCAGTTCTTATCCTTGCCACAAACTAGATCAGAGTAGACAGGAAAACACTACACTGGGCCCCAGAGACCTGGGAGCTGGACCATCCCACACTTCAGCTCACCTTCTGCTGAGGTGCTTCTACTGAGCACTCCACTCATCCTGCCCACTCTTATAGCACACAGGTACCAGTACATCTTACTGCCTCCTGAATTTGCAGGGAAAGTGAGGTCTGAGTCTTGTAACCCTTTTTTAAAAAACATTTCAAATTGGTCAGTTCAAAAGTACTTGTAATGGCTTGGTTCACTGTGTTGTTATTTTTTTCTCACCTTGTTCAGCTTACTGGCTCTTGAGAGTAACCTGCCAGAATGCAAAGCTCCTTTATTTTTTCCATCGTCGCTAGGCATGAGTGTCCTCAAGTGACTGAAGTGTTTACATTTTGTTCAGTTTTGACACAGGTGCTCTGAGCTCTATTTTAGCTGTCAGATGAAATTCATCCTGGTGTAAATCCAGAATAAATCCTGAGCAGCTCTAGTAAATCACTGAAATTACTCCAAAATTACACAACATGCAGGATTTGACAGTGAAATTGATACAGGCTTTCCTGTTGCCCCAGTCCCTTCTCAGCCCATCAGTTAGAGCAGCCACCTGTGTGCTACCCACCTAAATCCAGCAACTCACAGGCAGCAGAGCACTGAACCTCTCTGGTATGGTTTGCTAGAGATGAACGCAGAAAAGGGCAAACAAGAATTATAGCCAAGGCACGTGAGGCTGGTGTGTGTGTGTGTGTTTTGTTGTCTTGGTTTTATTGTAAGTTACAAGTGAATTTTATTTTTTGAGGCAGGCTCACAACTCCTACTGCCCTAAGAAGGAGATGTTAACACACATCCAAGGACTGAAGAGCCCCCAGGAACAGCCAAGTTATCAAATAGCTCAACTCACAGAGCTGTGTAAGCCAGCACACTCCTTCCCTGGGTACTAGGTTTGATTCAGGAAGGCAGAAAAAGTTAAATATAATGTGATGTGAAAAATACAGGGAGGTATCAGCAATGAACTGATAAAGCAGACTGTCTTTCCTCTTAAACACCAGGATAATGCTCTACATTAGTCAAGCAGAATTAATAATTCACATTGAGTAATCTGGAAAATTAGATCCCCTTCTGACTATGCCTGCAAGCAGCTTACAATTTGGTTTTACTCATTATTCTTGGAAACATCTATGAATAATTCTTGGTCCACTAGAATTGCTGTGGGAAGCAAATTCAAAAGGGGGAATGAGCACAGCTTTGGCCAATAGAGCCACTTTTTTTTGGTCAGATGCATGTAGCAGTCAGCTGACTATATTGTAAATGCTGAAGTATTTGTTCAGCATCCCATCAACCACTCCATTTTCTCCACTAAGAAGGTAAACTGTAACATTTTTGTATGTACCATGATAATGTATAGTTTTCTATGATTTTTTCAGGTTGCACTAAGCAACAGGCAGAAGGTGAAAGAAGGCAGAGAAAAAGTAATTTATTTTGTGGGAGCCAAACCTGGTACCACTTGAACTTCCTTGGTGTCCCCCTCTCAGAAGTGATTTGCACAGAGCAAAGCAGATCCCTGCTGCTCCCCACTTCCCAGTTCTGCAGCCTGGAACAGCCAGCATCAGCTGAGGGGAGGAAGAAGAGGAGAGAGCCTGACAGCACTTTAAGAGCACAAGGATCAGCATCTAAATGAACAGGCCATACATGAAACTTCACTCTGCCCAAAGCCCAGTCTAGAAACAGTATTTCAGCTGACCTACTGAGAATGACAGCATGTCCAGCCTTCGCTCAGTCAGACTGCCATTGCATTCTTGCCTCTCACTCTGGGACTGGGGTGAGCCTCGCACTAGAGGCACAGTGTGAGACAGTGCTCAAAACTAGTAAGGCCCAGGTATCACCACAGCAAGCAAGAAGAATAACCATCTCAAATCTAAACAGGATTCAGGCTGGGTTTCTGGCTGCAGATTAAGAAATACTGGAGAGGGAAAACCTGCAGGCTGTACTTTTCTAGAAGTTTTTGTAAAAACCTCAACAAGCACACACCAATGATGAAGCACACACGTTTGATTCTATGTCCTTGCAGAGGATAAGAAGATCTCTCCAGGTCCTTCCTGCCCTACATTTCTAGGATTTTAAAAACCACCAGCCAAAATGTTCTGAGTGATACAGAGCCACTGGTGAATTGCATCATCCGACACTCCAATTTCACTAATGAAAAACAGCACAGCCAGCACTACAGATGGAGTCGGCTGAATTCTGAACTTCCTTGCTTTTCTGGGATTAGTCAGACCCATAATGGTCCTTTAAACATTTTTTTGTGTATGTGGTTAAATTTTTTATATCATGCTTATCATCCAGGGAGCTCCTGGAAATAATAGCAAACATGCGTGCACAAGGGTCACACAACTGCTAAAAAGTTAATGAACTTTATTCTTGCTGGATTCTGCAGTTCTCCTGACCCAAGAAGTTTTTATTTTTGCAAACAACAATGGAGGAAGGCTTCTACTAGTTATTCTGAAATAAGGAGTTTGCATACTTTTGACTAGCTGCAGAGATACAAAACTCTGGAGATACTACAAGATAGACACTGCCAATCCGGAAATTTGGGTATGGGCTAAGCCTTTCCGTAAGCATTTTGCATTTCCACTGCTGAGCAGCTTTTGTTTCAAGTAATCTGAAGTCCTCAGCTTCCCCTCAAGGTACATTTCTGCTAGCAAGCAATGTCAGACAGAGCGACAAACTGGAGCTTTCTGCTGGCTAAGAGGTATTGCACTGACCACGCAAGTGTCTTCCATTAGCAGAGACCACCTGAGCAGCCAAATTTGTCACATTTAGTGGCAAGAACAATTCCCTTCTCCTATTCTTCTCCTGGGTGACAGTGATTAACCAGAGGCTTCAAGGAAGTCAAGTTTTTCCATCAGTCTAAACAGGGACTTTCTCTTCTACTTCTCTCCCTGTCCCAGGCTCTCTCCCTTTGAAGCCAAAGTCACATTATTTGTTTCTGCAATTTCCTCCCCTTCTGCAGAAATCCCTGCACCATCCCTCTCTCAGCACAACTTCACAATGGTGCGGTTTGCTCCTGACACTCCCACCAAACACATGCACACCAAGTCAAACTGCTGGGGCTACTGAGCACTCCTTACCCCAGGCTCTGATAGCCCCACCTGGGGAATAGATCAGCCTTGTACTACTCTTCCTCAGGGATCACCCTTTCTGCTTTCCCGCAGGACAACTCCAGTGAAACTGTCCAAAAGGTGGAAGGGTGCATTCGTGAGGGAAGGCTGGGGAGAGATGTGGCCCTACCAGGGCAGGACAGACCCTTCTGCTACAATTTTTTCTAAGCATGGTGGAAACTCTCAGTGTTGATTTCAGTCGAAGTCGCGCTGGGCAGGAAATTGCAAACATAGCACTAACACACAGCTCACATCTCAACATCCTAACTTCATGCAGTAAGGACCAAGTTAACTTTGTCAAATAAGCAAGCAGACTGGACGTGGGCAGGTAGGAGCTGCTGTGAAGGACAGTCCGGGGGCTGTTTGAATGCAGCATCCAGCCTCCAAAGGCTGCCAATGCCCAGTGGCAAACTGCCTCTCTCAGGACATCCACGGAGCACACAAAGCAACAGCCAGTGCTCTGAGGACTAGTGAATGGTGAGAAAGGTAGGGGGGGAGGAGAACACACACATAGAAAGAGAGAAAAAAAATAGCATGTCACTATGTTCAGAACAGCAGAACACAAGCTGCACACTGTCCCATGTTCCTGCTCACCATCCACAGTCACATTAGTGTGCCTCTAAGCTTAGTGTCTCGTCAGGCAGCCAAGCAGCTGCCAATGGCACCATACACAAGGGGAAGGTGAGCATGTCAGGGTATTGACATTGTGGGAGGAAACGTTGTCTGTCACCTTTATATGATGTCCCCTAGCTCTTGCCCCAGAAAAAAACCCCAGTGTCCACACAGTTCATATCTGCCCTCCTCGTGCCAGTCATGATTTTGTAGACATCATCTCTTCAGGACATTTATCACAGCATTTTATTAATTTTTCCCATTTTAACATTTATTAACAGTTGGGATCAAAGCTTGCTTCTAGCCACATTTCTCTCAATACAAGTAAGGCATGAAGTTGGTTAAAAATTCCTCAAGTTTTACTCACAGCCATACACACGCACACAAAATGAACAAAATGAACATTTGGCAATGTTTGTGCTGCCAAAATTAAAATTAGGCACCCAGTCTGCCCAGGCTCCACCTTCAGGCAATGGAGAAGGCTGGGATCCATCAGATGGAAATGCAAAGTGCCTAAGCCAGGCTCTCACTCTGAAACACCCTTTCAGGATGGTCTACATTTTCCATCAGGTGTAAGAAATGTTTGAAGCCAGTCACTGTGAAACTCCCCAAAACCACACACACCCCCATCCCACCCCCCCCACCCCCCCCAAGGCTTTGTTTGTAATTTCTTATTTGCATCTTCACTAAACAAATGGAAATGGAGGGGTAAATTTTTGAAAACCAACAGTGCAAAGATCACTATTCTTTTCCTATCCGCTTCCTTCCTGTTCCTTTGGTTTTGCTGCTGATAAAGGTGAAATTATTTTGGTTTTCTAACAGAAGGAAGATGGAAAAAGTAAACCAAAGCAGAAGCTCGCCATTTAATTTTTCCAAGCAAATCAAAGTCATTTTTTTCAATTAAAAAAATGTTTTGATGAAAAATTACAACCACTCTTCAGTGAAGTGGCTTTATAGCTTCTCTTAATCTAACAGAGACACCCACATAGAGGCTGCATTGTTTAACCGGCTGTAGCATTCCCCATACAGTCCCACTCTGCAGAGCTTCTTGCTGAGCAGTGAAAACATTTATAGCCTGGATTCCCAGAAGGGAAATCTCCAAGGTGCCGCTAATTAGTTCCCCTAATGCACTGTTAATAAAAAGCAACTTATCTCATGAACAACAGCTTTGTTACTGTTTGTAAGAGGAACTCTGAAAAAATACAAATGTTACTCAGGGAATGAATTCCATGGCAGAAATGGGGATTTCCTCCAAGGGTTTCCCTTTTGGAGGAAGACTTGATTGCGACATTTGTGGGGAACAGCAATGGTCACGTTCAGCCCACAGCTGAGCTCCTGCCCACATCTCACCTCCACCCCAGGCTAAGGACTCGTTATGCACCAGTGCTCTGTGTCTGGTTTCCACATGGAGAAAATCCAATGCTGCACCTGGGGTAGGTCATCAGACAGACTGATGGACGGTTCTCAGGAGAGAGCCGTGACAAGTCCCACTACAGTTCCCTTTGGACTGGACACTTTCACCGATATTTGCGCAGGGTAATTTATCATTGGAGTGAAATCCTATCTTTATTTGCAATAGCAAGTGACTTGTGACAATCCCATGGTAAGCAAAACTACATCTACTTCCACTGAGAAACAAGTAGCAAGCCACAGTCTCAACAAAATGCATAGAAAACACCATCAAATCATCATAACTTATCTTTTCTGGGATGTTTCACAGAATAAGTGGCTACCTGCTGGAGAAATAATAAACAGATAGTAAATAAACTCTCAACATCTCAAATGCTGCTACCTTATGAGCAAAGGTGGGAGATAGATTAGTATCTCTTACTATTTTGATCTATACAGACAGGGGCCCTTGCAAATTTTCCAATTCCTACATGAAAATATTTTAGTAACAAACAGTCCCATTGAAATGCCCACCACAAAACAGAGCTTTGCTTGCCACCTTCTCTCAGCTCCCTACAGAATTAAGTGGCTGCTATACAGTTGATCCCCACCCCCACAGGTACTATATATCTAACTCTTTTAAAGACGTTATGCCTCTGTGTTGCGAAGACAGTCATTAGCATGTTGCCATGGCTCAAAGTGCTAGCTTGTGCTCATCCAGCTACATCAAGTACAAATTCACATGGGTGAGCATCTGGACAAGTACAGAGCACAAGAGCTATAGAATAAGGAGTAAAAATTTCAAAAGAAAGCAAGATACTAGCTAAACTTTGACAAGCCCAAAATGCTATTGTTCAGCATCATTAAAGATGGGTTGGAAAAGCTTACCTGTATCTACATCTACCTACTACCTTATCTGAGTTAACTAGTGTCTGATTCAGATGAAATCACTGCTTATTCTATCTTCTGATGGTCATGGACTGGATGACCAAATGACAAGAAAATGTTGGTCTTCCTGAGCACAGTAGTTTCTGTTTTCACAGGACTCACATGCAAAAAGTTCTCAAGGCCACATTCTTGAAAACTGCAAGCACTTACGTAAGCAAAATTCTGCTTGTAAAAAGGTTGATCAAAAGTTTTGCAGACATGACTGAAGTGATTTTTCATCTAGAGGTCACTGAAATGTTCCTGCATGTATTTCCTTAGCTTCTGTACCGTCTAAAATAGGTAACAATCAACTTCATACAGGTTAATGACTAGACAGAGGGAATAATAACAATTGTACCCAGCTGAGGGTATTCAGGTCAGTGTTGAAAAGGAACTGTACAGGATCTACCCAATTGGTTTTATGTGCTGTTTACTGATTGTAATGTGAAAACTCACAGTCTTGTTGGATTTTGTACATCAAATGTTATTACTTACTAACAGCTTCCAAAATTAGATAGCTTAAAAAAAAAAAAAAAAAGGCAGCAGAAACAGAGCCTCGTTCCACTAGGTCATACCAAAAACATCAACTGAACTTGAAATATTCTGAGTTCACACTACCAGTATAGCTTTTTGCATACAGAGCCTAATCTTTTAATCTCTGGTCTATTTCTACCTGCTCTGTATTCTTGTTCCATCTGTCCTCTCCCAGCCATCCTGAAACAGTCCTGGAAGTCTGCTAGAATGCTCCAATTAGAAAAACTAGGCATTAGAACCAGAGAAAAAAACTTTGTGAAGGAAAAATACTTCAGTGAAAAAAGATTTGGAATAACTTTTTTAAGAAATTACTATTGTGATGTCTGCTACATATTTAGGGTGGAGAGAGGAAGTTACTTGCACCACACAAAAGGATGCCTTCTATATAACATGGTGAATAAAAATAATAATGATTTCCAATAAATTCAAGCCACATTCATGTTTGGCAGCTTTCCCATCATGCCAAGAATTTATCCAACGCCCCTTTTATTTATGATGAAACAAAAGTGACATAACACTTTGTCATGAAAGAATGCTGTAAATGATGCTTTTTTAATTATATACACTGTTATTCTTGAAACAACTCTCCTATAATTTATGTTTATAGTCCTACACACATGCTGCAGAAGGGGATATAAAATGCAGCTGTGGTCAATGACCATGTGATTTCAGTCTGACACTAACTCAGTGTTAAGACTGGAAAAAGAAAGAGACAGCAGACACTCCAACAAGTGCTTTTCCCCACCTCCATTTTTGCCACGTTATTGAAGTACCGGCCTACCAAAAATCAGATGTTTATAGTCAGCCAAGCTACAAAAAATCAAAACATCCTGGGAGCCAAATATGAACATTGGTGGGTCTCCAGCAGACCAAGAACAGCAGTGGCAAATGCTGATTTCTGCTGAAAATCTGGAGCAAGAGGAGAATGCCTGTGAATTGCCTCAAGACACTGAGATGTTACTAACAGCAGCTAGGTCTATCTATGCTTTCCATCTCAATCTCATTTTCCATATCTCCTCAAATGTTGTTAAAGCAAATATTTATAGACTTCTGAACATTAGTATTCTTGCACTTCACTGCAGCCAGCATAGACAAAAACACACCCAATGATACATCAGACAGAATTTGCTGCTATTTGAGGCCTTCAGAGAATATCTAGGTTTGCAGTGCTAATAAGAATTAATTTCTCCTCCCCTTTCTCCCGGTCATATTTTCTAATACAGCCATTGAGCTTCATTCACTATAAATAAAAGTGCCAAAGCAATTAGTTGTCAAGTCCTTTGAATTTGGGATATAAAGGCATCAAGTATGTGAAAACCGAGACGTGCAAGAGCCAGATGCCAGCAAGATACATAAGATATCAGCAACTCTTTGGTGACCTCAGCCAATCCATGTAAGTGAATACATTGGAGCAGAGCAAATAGAGAGGACTAACTTTCTGATTTGAGTTACCAAACTACAATGTAGAAGCCAATGAAAGACAAGAACTAATGTGAATTCTGTCTGTATATCAATTTCAAGATAAAGAAATTAGATAAATGGGTAGTGACATAAACAGAAACTGATGTGTGACTTCAGAGAACGATGATGATAGGATCACTGAGAACTGTTTGGACTTATGTGGGCTTAAAAGGACATAAAATGCAAAGGAGATGATCAAAGAAGAAATAAGCTTCTTCAGAAATGAACAAATAAGTATTCTGCTCTTTTGCTTTTGGTGGTATTTAACATATACACCTTTTTCATTTTCTTGTTTTCTGTCGTTCTGCCCCCGCCACACACCCGGCACCTGCATTCTACTTGACACATTTATAAGCTTAATACCTCAGTTCTTCCTGGAATTCAAACCCCTGTGGGGTCAGAAAGTCTCCAGAGTTACAGGTCAAATTCAGTTCTGATCAACCATGGTTAGTTCGAGGGTTGAGGATGAAACCTCTGTGTCTTGCTGAACAAAACATATAGCCCATGAATAATGAGCCTCTTTATTTCTTTCCTCTGTTTTTTTTTCAATACACAAGTTTAGTCCACTCTTCTCCTTAAGATTTCTGACTTCCAAATAAAATCATCCTTTGAGTTCAGATGATTAGGAGAGCCAAAAGGCATTGTTTTAGTTTTTGCTACATTTAAAACCAGTTTGTTTTCCTTGAACCAGTCTGTCAAAGTCTTTTTGCAGTTCAGGCGTTATGTGAGAAACAGATTTGCCATTAAAATGCACAGTCGTGCCATCTGTATAAAAATGTATAGCACAGTAATGACATAGCCTTGCAAAATCATTAATAAAAAGAAAAAAACAGGAATGACTGACACTACTCAACTCAGTGAGGGGGGAGGATAGAGGGGAGAGACATTGACACCTTTGACTGACAAAGGGGGGAAGAGACAGCCCTGTGAAGAGAAACAGATTGATGCTTCTCCCAGATTCTTTGTCTTCCTGACAGAGTACGGGCAGCAGCACAGGCCACCTACTTGCTGCGCTAACGCCTGCAGCACGTTAGGCCAAAAGCTTTGGTGAAGTTAGCTGAGAAAGATTTCCACTACCTTTGCACTTATTTAGGGTATGCTTGAAAGAACTTATTAAATGCCTGCTCAGAAATACCGTTTCATCAGGAGCTGTTCTTTTGCATAGGCGAGGGACCCTCTGCAGCTCTCCCCAGCCAGGCTGTTACCGCCTTGTGCTGATCTGACAATGCACCTACTTGCAATATCACTGATTCTGAACCTTTGTATTGTCCAGGACAAGGCCCGATGGTGCTGACAGCCCCCCAGCTGCACTGCTTCCTCTCTAGATTTGTTATCCGCGTACCCCAACTTCTCCAGAGTTGTCCTGCTTGCACCAGAGCTCTCTGTTTAAATGGTGGCAAACACCCACCTCTTTTCACCTCCCAGGCAGAGGTAACGTTATAAGGGCCAAGTCCTTCAGGTTGCCCCTTACAGGGACTATACCACGAGCAGAGGGAAAAACAGTGGTGCTTGCAGCAGTAATGCAGAGTTCCTTCAGTGTGCTGCAAAAGAAGCACTGGCTGCCGGTAGCCCCCACGTCACACCTGCTAGATAGGATTTAGGTTCAGGGTTGATGCGTGTTGGTCCCACCTCACTTTGACAAGCCAGCAGGATACTGTGATTCACAGGGGCAGACGTGCGAGTCTTCCAAAAACATGCCCAGAAGGAAAGAGCTGATGAGGGCATCTGAAAAAGATGCACATATGGGTTTTTTGATGGCTAAATAGCAACCAGTTCTCTAGACTTTTCCTCAGGTCACACAGGTGAATGTTTTCCTTAGGCTGAAGCCTTCTAAAAATATCATGGAAAAGATGTCTATGTTGAGTTTAACAAGTGTCCCTTAAGCTTTGTTTACCCATCATCTTGTCAACGTGGCATATGCATCTCTTCGCTATCAACTACGTGCTCCACCCTTTGCGTCTGGCTGAGCGCTGAGAGCTGCCTGCAGCCCACAGCCTCTCAACAGTCCTGGGTCACAGCCCAGGTCTTTTGCTGAATCTAATAACATGTGCTGAAAATGCAAAAGCATCAAAACAATAAAAGCCATAAGAACATCTTTACAAGGTATTTGCTAGCATTCACCCCAGGGACTTCACTATCATTTGAGAGAAAACATTGTAATTGTGGTAGAATTATAGATTACAGCTTTACTCGGACTTCCTAAAGTTAACCTCTACCATTACAGACCTAAATTTGGAGCAGTCCGTTGTGCCACTTGGAGGAAAGCCACTAGTTCAGCACTAGCAACTTCAGTTGTATAAAAAGAACTTTTTTAAATGATGATTCGTGCTTCATAAATGTTGCACTATTTTTAGAAATATGAGAAAGTAAAGTATGCCTCCTTTTAAATCTGGCTTTTACTGCACCCTATAATTTATGGTGATATAATAAGTAATTTGAAAATAAAGATTTGAGACAACATTTTAGCATTAGTGTTTTTAAGACAAAACAAACATTCAAAATAAAACCTAAACCACAGCAATGAAATCTATCATTAAATGCCTACTTTCTGCTAAATTTGTAGTTATGGCAGCTTAAATCTCAAACATTTGTTGTGACCTCTTGCAAAGTAAAAATAATCATATTATTCATTGTGGTTCAAGACCAATATAGGGTATTATTTCATCCTAGCCTTAAGTATTCATGGAATTATATAGCGTAGCTTTTAAAACTATATTAATTACTCTTTGTTGAGTCCAAGTGACTGCTGGTTTTCAGAAAGAAATGAGTATCACCTCATTGTATTTGCTTTATTTGTGAAGACTAGCACTTTTTAGGCTCATTTATGCATAATACATCAGATGTGACCTGTTTAATCAATGCCAGAATTCTTCTGAATTAGTATCTCTGTACAAGTTTATCAGACACAAAGGCTTTTGACTGTTCATGGAAAGTCAGACACACTTTTTCTCTTGTTTACTGCGTAAAAGCTGCTGCTGTACTGTGGTGCCAAAACTCAATGTTAGACTGCAGTGCATAATACATGCCAAGCAGTTCAATCCATTCCATTAGCTCTCTCAGACAGCCCTTACGTCACACCAAGTAGCACCTCACGTGTCCCTGTTTATTGCACTGGCATCTTTCTGAGAGAAGGAGAGTCGCCTCTGCATGGGAGCCAGCCCCGAGCTGGAATGCAGGCATATGACAGTTCTTCCTATCAATGCACTTACCAAGGCCATTTCTCTGCCTCCATTTCTATTTTCACCCACCATTAACACCGCTTGAGAATTACATGACTTGATCATAGAAAAGTGTTCTCTTTCTTTGGCTTTAAGGAATAGAAATGTCATATTGAAAAGTTTTCCAGAAACTGATGCACGAGAGTGCCAAGTACTACATATTTTCAAGGCCAAGCACCATAGGCGATTGGCTGAACATTAGAAACCTTCTTCAGGCAAAGAAGGGGAACTGGAAAGAAAGGAAGTCTACTAATTTTATTCCTCCTAGGATTTCTGAAAAAGGTAACATTTAGAGAAGAAGAAATAGAAGAGATTTTGCATTAAGATCTTCATATCTTTTGAGCTCCAGACTCAAACATCGAGTATTGTTCCCTTCATTCTTCTAATCCATGAAAGACCTATTCTATGAACCATCCAAGCGCAGTAGCAAATCATGTCTGTATGAACTTGCATGGGGGAGAAGAAGGTTTTTCCTGTTAAAAAGACAAATTACTTGATTTTGAGAAGCCAGAGACAGCTGATCATATATTTTAGAGGGCAGCTAGAATCTGATCTACCAACCAGATCCAAAAGTGGCAAGCAATCCCTAATTCTGTAAGGGTCCAACAAACCAGAAACAGCTATCTAAACATCAAGGGCTTATAATCAAGTTCCACCAAGCAGAAGATCACTTTATGCTTAAAATTAATATTTAGCCATTGAAATCCTTCTCTGAATTTCAAAACATCCCTGGACTCTTATCAAACTCAGAGCTGTCAAGTGCTCACCCTCTCTGACAGTCCAGAGCATCTAAGACCTAGAAATCTGGATTCAGACTTTTGTGGCTTGAGATCCATCAGTCTGCCTCTCAAGCAGCAAGTGTGAGTTCTACAGCAGAAAATACAAAGATTGATATTCCCTATGGGTTTACACCCATACCTGCTTGCTGACTTCAGTGTGGCTTGGCAGGTGCAAACAAGAAGAGAGTTTAGCTCTTGCTCTTTGAGTTCCTAAAGCCTCTTGTTGTTTTAGACCAAGAAAAACATGCACATTTAGAGAGAGAAAAAAAATTCAATATTTTTTGCTCTTTTTTCAACCATTATGCAGATGAGTTACATAAATAATAAGCTGAAACTTTGCAATTAATAATTTATCTTCAGTATGGGCTTTTTTGTGCCTTACAACATAATATTTGTACCCACTTGTAATTATTTTTAAATACCATTTTAACTTTGATATCACTGGCACCGAGTCTGAGTAGTTTTTTCCTGGTGCCAACTTTTCCATAACATTAATTTGAATTTGTGAAGATGGTATAAAAGGAGAAGTAGAAAAGGCAAAGAAAGAGAGAGAAAATCCATTTTAATGGTAGATGACAACTCCAAGCAAGATTAAACACAAACACTGTTGTCTGCTCTCTTGAATATGAAATTCTCTGTGATGGTCCCTCTCTGGAGAGCTGAACCTAGGAGGTAGGCAATTTGTGGAAGACAACTTGGGAAAATATACAAATGGCACTTACTGCATTTCTTCTCAGCCTTGAGACAAAGTAAATCCATTCTCAAGCGCCAATGAGAGCTTCAAGCTTGTCCCCACTGAATCTGAGCTGTTACTCTCTGTCTCTCTGGAAGAGCTCGGTTCAGGAAAGAGTAAGTGCAATGAAGGATGCTACACACAGACTGGTGTGATTTACGGAGATAGCAGCACTAGCCCTCTTGCCAGCCTGAACAAGCAGCCTTGATGGAGGAAGAAGCAGGAGAGGAAGCAGCACTTCTCATCAAGGTAGCTGCACAAAAGCTCCAAGTACCAGGCTGAAGCTAACTCAGTAGCGGAGTATCCATCCTCCCCTTTTCCAGGTATATTAGCATTTATGATAGACTTAAGGTTTGGGAGCAATGAGGTAGCTCATTCCCATCCCTCTTCTTGAAATTTGTGGAACTTTTCATATTTATAGCTGTTTTTTCTTTGAACTAAATACAGCCTTTGGGGAAAAAAAAAAAAAAAACCTTTTCTGCTTTTTCGCAAAATGGTGAAGAACCTCAGCAAAACATGGGTTTCATGGGGAAAGGAAATATTTCATTTCATACATCAAAAATGCTATTTAAACTGTCATTGTGGCAGTACTTGTTAAACTGGGGGAAGATACAAAAAACTCTCAAACATATTGGTATCATTTAAAAACAAATAGAGAGATAAGATGGGGAACTGATTCCTTTTTAACTTACAGAGAAAAACAATTTCAAAAAATTGTAGATGTTCATGAAAATAGATTTTCATTTACTATCAGCTCTATAGAAAAAAAAACATTCTTATTCTCTTTTGAGTCTCACATAATCTACTAATCCACAACATATCAAACACAAAGAAACGGTAAAATACATTCATAAACACAAGTGCCAATATGTGCGTGTCTGAAAAAAGCTAGTAATTTAAGACTCTTAAGTGGAACTGTTCCTCAAAGAATGTTATTAAAAACTGTTGCAAGGAAAATAATGTTAGTAAACACCTTTATGATGAAATAATTGTGTGGAAGGCACTGTCACATAAGAACATGGACCTACAGCCAAGGACAATTGCTCTACTATGCTTAATTCATTTATGAAACATGAGGTGTCAGTTTTATGTGGTTTGGCTGAGATTGGTATGGATTTTTTTATTTTTTTAAAAATTATTCCTACAAGGCTAATGGATTATAATATATTTTGCCAGGGACTGCATTCCGTAGCATATATTTTATTAAAAGGATATTCAAGGCTTGCTTTCCCCATGAATCAATGAATCAACAAACATCTCCCTATTGTGTAAGTTACTATTGTTTGGTTGTATTTAAGAAAATATTATTTGCTCAGAGCATTGTGAAGTTATGGGAGGAGGAGGTGCACTAGCCAAGGAATCCTTTTGTGACGATTCCTGAAAACAGACAATCATCAGACCAAAGACTTGCCATGGCACGGACAAGTTCACGGGTCATTGGTTCAGAGCCTGCAGTGCACTTCAAGTCAACTCCCACCCAGAATACATTGTGGAACGGGAGCATTTTCAAAGCACTGAATAATCTGAAGGGCAGAGGTCCTTTTTACTTCTATGGATCAAACTCAGCCATAAGCCCTTGAATTTATACTTTTTACTGGTTGCATCATGCTGTACTTGGATGCGCACAATGACCCAAAGACAGGGCTTGTAGCTCTTGTCCCTCATGCTGTGCTTTCTCAAGCCTCAAGCCTCTACCATACTAATGAAAGCTGAACTGCACATCAAGCCGGGTTGCCAGCCTTTCCACTACCATGGCAGAGACACTGGAAGTCCCTGTGTACCTGGTTTTGCTCTGACAGCAGGGCTGATCATCAAAACTGACTTGTTTCCTCAAATGCATCTGGTATCTGCCAGGTGTGTGCATCACCTGTGACTGTGTTCACATGGGGGTACAAATCATGGCGGCCACACATGGAGGCTTAGGAGCACATTTCCCAGTTCAGCCTTGCCTATGAAGGAGACACCCCTCACAACCTCATCACCCGTTTCTTCTCCAGCAGCACACTGCCCCTCTCTCCTTCCAGTGACCTCTGCTTGCAAGGCAAGAGATAGGCAAGGGACCATGTTGACTTGAACTAGACATTTGCAGGTAAAATACTGCAGCAGACTCATCCAGCTACATTTGCTGTACGCTTTTTAGCTCTCCCTGTTTCAGCGCTGCCCTATTTTAGTCTTTGGCTGTTACTCAAAGGGAGCAGTGGAAGGAAGAGCAGGTCGTGTGATCTCTATTCTGGTGACAGGGGATGCAAAAAACATATGTGTAAGCGAGTGGTAACAAGCACAGATTTGCAGCAGCAGGGTGCCCAGCAACTAGATTCCTCCCTACAGGATAGAAGACTTTTTTGGGAAAGAGAAACACACAGGCCTGAAAGCCTGGCCCTGCACAAGGAAATGCAGAGTCCTGCTGACCCTAACAACGCCCCTCCCCAAGCTGTGGGGCACCTCTTATGCCATACCAGTAACGCTCTGTGTGGACAGCAGAGCAGAGAAAAGTACTGCATACTGGGATATTCTTTTAATACTGTAAATCACTTTTCAATGCTATTACATACTGCAGAGGGAGAAAAAAAATCCTTTTCTTTCCTGCTAAACAGGCTTTTGCACCACCTACAACCCCGGATTAAACTTCAGAGGCAATTACAGAAAGAAAAGGATTTCTGTAAAGAAATCAATCATTTGTCAAGTGTGGGTTCAGCACCTCTGAAAACCAGGCCGTTTCTCAGGTACATGAAGATATGAGATCTTGATTCAAACCACCCCCAACCTGTTCCACTCAAGTCTCCGAAAACTGTGACCTAAATGCTTTAAAAGAGCTTGGATTTCAATACTAGCTTCTCTGAGGCTGAGTCTACCACTTCTCAGCATCACCAGCTCACCTTTCCTTTCAAAGTCTATGTGAAAAGGAAAATCCCACCATCCATGCACAAAACAGCCAACTTTTACTGCATCAGCTGCACCCAGGCCTTATGGGGTTTGTTGTTACTTACAGCCATCTTACAGCTCCAACACTGGAAGTTACAGCTTTCAGGAATTTGAAGACTCAGAAAGAGGGCCTTTGACATACTGTTCCTTCAGTTTCATTAACCTTCTTTTTTACGTACTATAAACACCTTTGTTATAATTAACTGCCTGTAACAAAGTGATCCAAAGTAAAGTTGCTTAAAGTTATTTATAAACTTTTAGGACTCCGCTGTTTTATAGGCATGGTCAGAGCTCCTGAACAGTCAGATCCCACTTTCATCTATATTTTGTTATTTTTTTATTGTATGTACACAAGCAGAGTAGGCGGGACTGATCCATCAACCCCTGCAGCCCACTATGGGTAACTGAAGATAATATCACTTTACCTGGAATAACTTCAGTCCTTTCCCATGAAGACATTCAAACTCTTGAATCCTTAATGGTACACCAAAGCCAACAATCCAGGGAAATAATTTTATGGTTCTGACCAAAGGATCAAATCAAAGCATTTCACCAATTGAATACAAGTTATTTCAAAGTCTCTGATGCACCAGACAGTCTCAAAGCATAGAGGGGGTTATAAACTGAGCGGTAACACTAGTGCCATTGTAGCCACTTTATTCTAAAAGCATAGCTCCAGGTCATGGTTGGCACAGGGTCAGGTCAGGCCAGGCCAGCTGTCTGAGCATGGGAAGCAGCGCCACACCGACACAAGCATGGGGAAGAAGCTCCACAGCTGCCCTTGCAGGGATTTGTCCTCATTCACCAAACAGTGCAAAGGAACCGACAGTTGGCTGCAAAAGCAGCTCTGGAAAACACCCACAAATGCCCTTCTAGTCCAAGCACAGCCCCTTCAGGTGGCTTTGCAGCTCATTTGTTCTCCCAGCAGCGTCTGAATCCAAGCAGCAACCAATCGCCATTTATGAGTCACATCTCAAATGTTCACACTAGTGCATGTGGGAAAACCTGCACTCATGGCAGACACTGGCCCGCCCTTGGGCTCTCTACCTGTTGCTTGACTGGGGCTGCATCCAGGAGAGACAGCCTTTCAGCAGGTGTATAAGATGCCCGACATCAGAGAGCCTCCAGCAGACAGTGATATGTTCTGCTTCGTCCCTGCACACAAAAACATTTTTATTATCAGGAATGGAGTGTTTGGAGGCTCAATATCTGCTGCTCTATGCTCGTGGTTGCTGACAGAGGCATCACTGGAGGGTTGTGATTTACCACCTTCATATTTATTTACATTTGTGTCTCAAAAAGAGTGGCAATTTGCCAGGTTTGGAAGTGCTTAATCGGGTTTGATGGGCAGATTAATTAGTGCAGGTCACAGCGTTAGTTGCTTTCCAGGAACATTACCTTTTTATTTATCTTTTTGTCAAGGTAAAGCAGGAGGAGGTCAATGCCACCAGCATGTTTTATATTTTACTGGTTTAAGTCTTCACGGTTTTATTTCCTTTCCTCTGAGTAAGGAAACTTTGCTTTTATTTCTGCCATGACAATATATGCCAAATAAAAGGGTGCAGGCGCACACAAAAACTGCGATGAAGAAAGATGAAAATCTTATTTATCCCCCACTTCCATCCAGACTGTTCATAAGAATCCTCTTCTCTCCCCCACCACGGTTACTGCCCCTCCAGGATGAGCCTCTTGGTATCCTTCTATCTTTGAAAAAAGGTGTTTTGGAGTANATATACACAGAGAGAGAGGCAGACATCGTATCTGGCTAACCATTATACCAGATTGAGCAATTATAAACTCAGCTGGATTATTCTTAATTTTCACTGGCCTGAATGAAATTTGAATGTGGCCAATTATGCACAGACTGACACAGCAGAGAACATAGAGATTAATTTTTTATGGCTACAGAATCACTTGCACTCCATAACCTTGGGAGTGACACGCTGCTGGTAACCAGGGACACACGTTATTTTCATGCCACTATGGTAAACGTGAAAGGACCTTTTGCATGTCATGCCACAGGAGGCAGGAGTGGCATATTGAGTATCAGACCTGCCCAGGACACAGGACACCAGAGGGACCGCACTATTTTTGAACAAAGGAGCTAAAAAAAAAAAATGCCTAATTTTTCTCTTCACAAGGTATTAGTTTGGACTTTGAAGAGCAAAGGAGGGCACAACCAGCATGGAAATAGTGTAAGGGCTCCAGCACCCTGGCCCAAGAGAGGAGGCCTTAACACCTATCATGGAGGTGCAGAGGGCAGGATTTGGCCTTTGTTGTTTCCCTAGAACAGAACACTGCTGTGCACAAGACGCTCGTTTACATCTTCTGGGAACTATCAGCAGCCAACAGGCCTGAGACACATCCACACAACCAACCAAAGTACTGTGAGTTGAGTGAATCCAGCCATTTGCTATTAAGATTTTCTAACTGTTCTCTTTCTAACTTTCTCTAAATATGCTTATTTTCCTTTCCTCTGGCACTCAGATTTATCACGTCACTAAGGGGAGAAATGTTGGAGAAACTGTCTCCAACATTGTCAAGTATCCAAACCCATGCTTGCCCACGGGGGCTTGCAGGTAGATGTGAGCTGCATCTCTCTGCACCCCTAGCCTTCCAGAAGCGACCCTGCAGTGAGCAGCCTGGTGGGAGGCTCCTGGCTTCCTCGAACAGGAAGGTTAGCTTACAAGGGAAAAAAAATTTGCAAATTTCTGCCCAGTGAAGAGAGAGGCTGGGTAGGACTCCACAAAGCAATAAAGCTAAGCTGTTTAGGAAGGATATAAATGGATTCTTTTTTTTTTTTTTTAATGTATCCTCCCTCTCACACTCATATCCTGAGAAAATAGAAAGAAAAGGCCTTCCACAAAAAGAACGACCATAGCTCTCGAGCCAAACCCCTATTCAATAAAACAAGTAGAGAAAGTGTTTTCACATTTCCCTATTTACTCTGACTCATTTTATTAAGTAAGTTGAAGGTGATAATTTTTATGCACATTTATGACCACGTTTCCAATACACGTGGCACCCTATAAAACCTACCACTGCTGCACCCCACCCAGGGCTGCACTCCAGCTTCTCATGCGTTCTGTGATTACTGTAACGAGGCATGGCACTACCACTGCAGGTCAGGCTATGTCCATGTTTCCATTCAAAGCCTTTTTTGGATGGGTGTTCCAGGACATGGCTTTGAATTTAGCTGGGCTTTGTTTCACACACTGGGGCAAATTAATTTCCTTCTACATTATTTAAGAAAAAAAAACACCACCACCACCAACAAAACCATATTGCCTTATTTTGATTAAATGAAGAGGAAGGAGTGGAGAGGGAGAACCCCTGCCTTTTGTTTGAACACATATTTGTCTTTAATTATCTCCAAGGGTCTCACTGCAGCAGGACAGGTGGTTACAAGATGCTAGCTTTTCTCCAGCAACTCCTTCATGTATGTTCAGTTTCCCACTGCTAAAACGGATGACACAGTTTATTCCATGGCCACCTTCCCTTTTTGCAACAGCAAGCTGTAACCACAAAACTTGCACCTGTAATTTTAAACCCACATTTGAACTGTGGGCAAAAGTCAATTATCCTCTGTCTGTCATTGCCTTTGTGTGCAGCCAAGTCACAGAATATGCAGTCACAACCTCATCGTTTTCTCAACAGAAGGAAAAAACATATTGCATGTACAACTGGCATGACGTGCCCTGCCCCATACAAAGGAAAGCAAGTTCTCAGCTATTTTCAGTGACAGTGAAGTTCCTTAGTCCTCTGATTAGGAGGGAAACCCTCCAAGCCGGGATGTAAGGCCAAACTGCTGGCTCAAGTGGCTGGAATGCTCTGACAATACTGAGGAGAAATTTTAAGATGATGCCTTTAATCAAAAGGGAGTGTTTAGGCTGCAGTTTAATGACTTCAATGTGAATGTCAACATTGAACATTGTTAACAGTTTCACTGCTGATCTGATTAGCAAGAAAACCCAGCTAGTCCAGGGCTGTGGATAATTTGAGTACTTTCCCACCCCTTCACACCCACTCCATCACTTGACTCTGACTTAAAAGAACTGTTAACTTTTATATAAGCCAGATATTTCATAGGCTCAGCCCTTCCTCTGGAATGGCAGCAGCTGTTACATATTTATTTTCAAATAAAAAAAAAATAGCTTAAGCAGTCACATCCATATTACGTTTTTCTGGGCAGGGCCCATCTTTATGTTCTGTGCTTGTACAGCATCTAATTCAATCTGGATAATAATAATAAGTAACAACTGTTTAAAAGATTGCTGTAGCATGAACTGACACAATGGTCTACTTGAGACGATCCTAAATACATTTCCAGTCCCAAATATTGGCTTCTTACCACTGTGTGAGCACACCCTGTAGCTCCTCGTCACTATTACAGATCTGAGTCCGCATGACATATTTTTATGTGAATTTTTATTTAATGAATGAATAATTCCATTCCCAGCACAAGCAGTACTACCAGAGCAGGCTCCAGCCTACCAGAGATGGTTCTTCACCTTTACCAGGCCAAGCTGCTTATTTTGAAATTCACTGTCTCCACAAGCAATTACCTACACTAATACATAGCAACTCTCTACATCAACTGTTGGGATTATATTGCTAAGCTATAGAGGACAAACCATGCATCTCACAAAAAGATCACCATTCCAGAGTTTCAGAAACTGGGTCTCTGTTTCTTTCACAGCTTCAGCTTGCTTGCTTTAGAGGAGTAATGTAGAAGGAGCAAATACCCCTCCCACCTTCACTGACACCCCAAGAGTTCAATGTGCTGGGGAACTGGTACTGTGCCAAACTCAACTGCCAGGGTAAGCTGGACTTGTACTACAGCAACTAATAATTTTTTGCAGCCCACATCAAATCTGACCAGTGCTTTTATTTTGACCACCATGAAATAAGGCAAGAACAGCCCTTCTGACTGACTTCTTATACAGGACAAACCATTTTCTTGCTTCAGGGCCCATGGTTTTGGTTTCATTTTTCTATGATAGCAATTCCCACTGACATACGTGCAAATCATGCATGAAAACCAATTCATTAGTCCCTAGAATAAGCACTTTAAAAGCTACATTTTATTTCAGGGGCCAGTTCCTTGGTACAAGAAAATCACTGGTGCCTGATCAGCAAGCAAAGCGCCTTAAATGCTTCAAGACATCATACATACGTATGTACGCATGATAAATAAATGGAAAGTGAAGAATGAAAGTACTTGTCACTAATTTACAGATAAAAACTTCATAAAGATGTTACAAACTCCACTCCAGAAAGTATTGTGGAGATCAGCAACTATAGTCACCTATTCTGTCAGCTATTCTCTACATAGCTATTACAGGGGCCTCTCCAATGTCTCCATCTGCTGTGGGTTGCAAACCACGCTGCAAAAAACTTAAATTGTGCAGAAAAAGCACTAAACCCCCTAACTGTAACAAACCCTAGGTCAGAAAACCAATTAGAGATGTTATCTATGAAGGTACTGGATGAACTTAGGTCCTACTCTACAGAGAGTACAAAAAATTCAATTCAGATACAAGGGAAAAATCCTATCTTGGCCCCAAACCAGCAAATATTTCAGTACTCTGAGCATATAAGCATTAACTGAACACCTGAGCATTATGGATTACTTGAAATGGCTCAGAGACTCAGCAACTGCAGAGTTTAAATGGAAAATTGAAGTAAAACAGGTCTCCCAAAGCTCTGGGCATACCCAGCTCCAACCCAGAACTATAAAGCTGTCCAGTCCTTGTGCCAGGCAATAACCATGCGATTAGTAGTGTTGGTGTCTCTCTCAGCAGATGAATACTGATTTTAAAGATCTACTAGCTTGGTGTTCATAGGGGTTTTATTGCTTGATCCCATCCTCCTCTTCATTTTTTGCCCCGAAGCAATCAGATTTGTTTCCTTTGCATGATCCTGTGTCTCAGAAAACATTTCTGAATTCTACACAGACAAGATGTCAAAGATATTAAGCATGGGGAGGTTCAGATTAGATATTAGGAAGAATGACTTTACTGAAAGAGTGGTCAGGCACTGGAACAGGTTGACCGAGTCACCATCCCTGGAGGTATTTAAGAAACGTGTAGGTGCAACACTTCAGGGCATGCTCTAGTGGCCAAATTGTAGCAGGCTGTGTGTGTGCATGGTTGGACTTGGTGATCTCAGAGGTCCTTTCCAACTATGACGATTCTGTGATTCTGTGATGGGGAGGGATACCCCCAAAAGAAGACAACCAGCAACATACTTGCTCAGACCACAAATCCAAGGATAACTTCATGGCTGTAGGAGTCTCAGGTTATGCCCACTGAGCTCCACATGGAGTCTGCTCCACATGGAGTCTTCCATATATAATGTATCTCCAAGAAATTATCTGAAAACCTTAGCAACTGGCCAGGCTTCTCTTCATAACTGTCTTGGGATAGAGAGCTTCATCCCAGACCCAAATGAGTCAAAAAGGTAACATCAGCCTAGTGGGTCTTCTGGATGAGGCAAACACCCTCTGTCCATTGTTGTGGGTAACACCTCATTTTTACCAGTGTGCCTTGGGTCACGGGCTTAGTCACTCTAGTGCACAACACTTAAATGGTACTAAAATGCTCTTTTTCCAGGGTGGGTTTGCCAAGGGCAAAGGACATATTAACAAATTCATGGCTTCTCTAGTAGCAGATTTGCTCCTTCTTTTCCTGTTGTTGACAAGTTCATTACTGAGTTGCATTAGCAAGGCTGGCATTGCCCAAGTTGAGAACACTAGCAAAAATCTTGTCGTCCAGCAGCATCCAGCACTTGTTCCTACAATAATTTACCCTACCCTGTAGCAAGGAAGGAAATGGCATCCCTGCAAACATTCCAGGTACAGGGAGTCATAGATCACAGAGCATTTCAAGAACAAGAGCTGGGTAAAAATCTGCCAACAGTAGCCCTTCTAGAGGTACAGTGTCCTTCTGTACCTCTGACTCAGTGCCAGTTCTAAATGGATGTGAGACAATAGCTGATGGAGTCCCAGTACCCAGTTCTCCGGGCAACAGCTAAAGAGTTTGGAGGACACTGTTGTCCTCAACAAATCCATAGTAGGAATTAGGTAACAGTTACCAATATACCACCATCACAAAAGTTTCTTCAGTACAGCAAACACTGACCACCCAACAATACAGACAGTTTGAAGTGTTTGCTCTTGTCCACTAGTGTCACTGAGAACAGAATTATGGACTGTCATTTATCAACAAACCCATTTTTGACTGGTTTTAACAAACTAATAGATTTACTTGTAAAACTCATAAAATTCATCATTTATCATACAAAACCCAGCACATTTAGAAGGAGCCTCTATTTTCATAGAAAAAGCCAATGCTCACCATCTTGGTTTGATGCAGAAAAGGGCTGAGGCAGTGCCAGTAGTTAGGCATGGATGCACCACAGGCCCTCCAGCACCCATCACAGCAGGTACCTCATAGATAAGAGTGTAACACAGAACTGAAATAATGAAGGAAGACAAGGACAGCTTCTACTGGTGTTAGAAAGAGAGTGTCCATTATCCATATTAAACTAACGCTTTGTAGGAGATGAACTCAGGAAAACCTGCCTACCAAGCAACTCAGACAAACTCTTACCACGTTCCACATGCATGGGACATTAATTTAATAGGTAATAAACTACAGTAAATTAAATACATAGTTTTCTTATTACCAGGTTTGCACTAAAGCATTACCCTCCTGATCATTATCAGCAGCAGGACATCTATCATCATTTAGTAGTAGAAAAATCTACATCAGTGAAAAGGCAAACAAAACCCCAAAAGTACATCTCTCATTTAATGGGAAGAATCTCTCATTTAATGGGAAGACTACGGCGGTGGGAGGAATAGGGCACTTGAGGTGCAGAAGTGATTAGACTGTCAATGAGGTACCAGTGGAGATGGCAACAGCACTGGAAGGCAGGCACTATTCCCATTGCCAATAAATGATGTTTATGGAGTGGAGTTTCCTCCCAGGGGGTTCTGATAAAATGCTTTTCCACTGGGAAGCAGGATGAGAGTATTTGCTAATGTTAAATACACTGAATAGTTATTAAATGGTATAATTGTTTCTGGTGACCTAGACCAGATTAAAACCAGTGTCTTGGAAACAAGCTGATCAGTGCCATTTCACCAACCTCAGGAACTATCAATCCTTCCTTAAAAACAAATCATAAAATAAGAACGAATTTAAATGACGTAACAGGAAGAAATAGAAAGCACAGCAATTCAGACATCAGATGGAACAAAACCATACAGACACTCAAGCTTTTCCAAATAGCTCTCCAAATAAAATTAACTTCTGTCTAGGGTATGTTGCCGATGAACTGGAGCAGCCACCTGCTATTCTGCCTCAGTTGACTACAGTGTTCAGCCAGACATCAGAATCTGCCCAGGACTAGAACAAGCTTCCTCCATACCTGCAATCTTCCAGAGGACCAGGGAGAAAATACACACACACACTCACACACATACAGAGTCGCTCACAGAAGTGCACTGCATCATAATGAAGATCAAGGACATCCTGATTACAGTAGCAAAGTGATACTGAACATCTGTTAATGCTAGAGAAGGTACTTCAAAGAATGAGGACAGCTGGACTTCACATAAAATGAAATCGCTAAGTGCTTATGTGTGAGGCTGCGAGTGGGGCACGTGGGCTCCTGATAGCTGGACCAGAAATGGATCCACCCTGCCGTGGACAAGGTGACTCCGCAGGGAGAGCAGCACAAGCCCTTCTCAGATTAGGCCTACAAACCCCCAGCTGCTCTGCTCTGCACAGGGGAGTGCTTCCTGGGGCATCAGCATCCGCCTGGACAGTAGTTAAATTTTCCCCATTTCCACTTTATGTACTGTAAACTCAGTCTCCTGCCCTCCTTCCTCTTCATTCATGAAAAAATGTGCAGCCTGGGGATCAGATGAATTTCTGTATTTGACACTGCATGTAGCTGGAAAGTGGAATTCACACCTTCCTTTACTCCCTTCCAAGCCTCAGAAAAATTTTGATTTTCTTATAGATTAAAAACTACTTTCACTTCAGCTTAGCACTAATGAAATCATTCATAACTATATTGCTAAATCCTTTTATTTCAAAAATATAGGGGAAAAATCCCAAAAACCCTAAGGCAGACCAGACCTCAACATTTACATTTCATGAAAAATTTGATCTGATTTTGGAATTTGGCTGTTGTCAGTCAGAAATAAAATATAAAAATAAAAACAATTTCTGTGCCTAACATTGCTGTTGATAATGTTTTCAAAATATTTGTCTCAAAAGTGGCAAAACAAATACCAAATTTTCAGTGTTTCCTATAAAATAAATCTAAACTCTATGTGCTTTTATGAGCCAACCTTATTGAGGATGAACAGGTAGGGGAAAGGAGTTTGAGATGAAAGGACAATATGAGGAATCATACAAAATATTGGAAATCAGACAAAATTACTCAGAATTAAAGACTCCCTGTTACCTCCAGTTTTTCTAGAAACTTTGGATCAAACATTTAATCAGAAGTGAAAATTTCACAAAGAAAAATTTGGTTTTGACAAAACATTTTTGAGTTTTCTAAACAATTCTCTGAAAACCTGTGATTTTGACACTGTCATTGTGGTGAACCAACCATCTCAAAAATACCAACAATTTACCTATTCTCAAAAGATGTTTTGATTTCAATGAAACAGCACTATGAAAAAATATAGGCCACTTCTAGTTGAAATTGAAACTCCGAGATGTGTGGGTAGCCTCTACTCCCCAGCTAGCCCAGTGCAGCCAGCTTCAACCCCAGCTGTCCTCCCTAACACACTGCGGAAGCAAGTTTAACATCTTACAAATAAGCTAGTTCTCCAACTTCTCTGTTGCTGCTGCTGATGCCAGCTCCAGTGCTGTTACTTGAGCTCAAAACAGTGCTGTTTTGTCTAAATCTTCCCCTTCTGTCTTCCTAAATATTCGCCCTTGGGGGAAAAAATAAACTGTCTAACTGATCCTTATCCCACAGAAGATAGTGTTTTCTTGTTTAAGCCACTTGTTGCCAAACTATACGATCTTTTGTACCTGGCAGGTATCTTCTACTCATTCAAATAAAAAAAATAAAAAATAAAAAATCAAAGTGGATATACAATGAAGAAAGAAGGAAAAAATAATTACATTTACTGAAAATAAGTTATTGATAAGAAGCACTTGCAAGTATAAAGCAGGATGGAGTCAGATGCAAATAAACTGACAAAGTTTATTCTGGGAAAGGGCAAGCTGCAGCCCCCAGTGTGCTTCCTGAGGCTTTCAGTCCTCCCTGGCCTGTGCCCTCCAGCACAGCCAGCAGCCTGGGCTGGAGCACGTGGCTGAACAACGGTGTTTGCCAAGAAGTTGCAGGAGCTACAGGGAGCCCTGCATTTCACCGATGTACAGCTACAGGGGCGCGCTACCGACTGCAGCATAAAGCCTTTTGTCTGGTTCCTCTCCTTCAGAGCAACTATCGCTGCCTCCTCATTCCGGCTCCTGAGCTCAAAGTGATTATAACTTCCTCTAGAAACTTAACTCCCTGACTTTCTGATTTTTAACACCCAAATGGAACACAAATTCATATTATAAGAGTAGCAGAGATTAAATAAGGCAGAATTCATTAATGTGCCAAAAATATGTGCCAATGTGTCTCCAACTAGTTAAAAGACAAATACACAGATTGATTTTTTTTCCTCCCAGTACATCCCACATTGCCTATTTCCTAAAACCTTCTGTCAAATGCATAATCGACTGCTATGCCTTCAAAAATAGCACTTTTTATAATCATTCATCTAGATATTTGGGAGTAGATGTTGCAATGTCTGTCATGCCCATGCAAGACTGGGACACAGAAAGCACAGGCATCTCTGCTGACAGTC
The DNA here is from genome assembly GCA_013400055.1 of Nycticryphes semicollaris. NCBI lineage: Eukaryota > Metazoa > Chordata > Aves > Charadriiformes > Rostratulidae > Nycticryphes > Nycticryphes semicollaris. The sequence continues at coordinate 380,609 of VXBJ01001130.1, read as the reverse complement.
TGGGCAGGCACCTTGAGCTACCACACCCTGTGTGGGACAGGGCAGCAGGTGGGAAAAACTGACTGAGGTGACATGGCAGAAAGGTCAGCCTTTCACCAAAGACTATGCTGGCTGCAGAGTAGACATCTGCAGCCTCCAGTACACACGTGTCTTCTCAGGTCTATGTACCTACAAGCCAGTCCCCCGAAGCCCTGAATGCTAGCAGGGGAGATACAAAGGAAAAGCATCCCGTGCAGAATGGCTCCTTTCCTAGAGGAAAAACCAAGCAGAATCGCCTTTCCTTATAGCTGCCAAAAGAGCATACTAACTTTCCTGCAGAATATTTTAACACATCAGTTCACAAATCCAGTCAGGTTGTCATTACCAGGCAAGGTTTCTCTGAACAGACAATCAGTACAGTACTATCTCCTATATAGCCAGTAAAGCATCCCCATCTCTAAGGAGGAACAGCTTTCAGTTTTGCACAGAAAAAAACCCAACCCACACTAGCCTGCTATACTTGTGAGTTCAGCAAAATAGAATTTCCCCCTGTGCAAGGGGAGCCACGCAAAGGCAAATCTACAACAGGATCTCCCAGTACTGTTTCTACAGCGTTTGGCCAATGCCTAGTCTCATCCTCCCCTTGGGTACCACAGTTTCCCAAAGCTCCCACTCCAGGTCATCGCTGAGAGTGCAGACTATTATTATCTTTGCTGATGCCTAAGTTGAGGGGCAATTCCCTATTCTACTCCTTTGCACAGCACCTCGCCTCTTTCTAGCAAGAAGACTTGATTCCAGCTCTTCAGAGCAGACACTTCTGGACTGTGCATTTTATACAAAACTGGCAAAGCTGTGTTTAACAACTGCCTACAAAGCAGAAGGGCCACATATGCATGGAGATAACCCAGAGTAAGGTGAGCAGGAAACTCCTCCTATTACAGTAGCTAGCAACTAGCTGTGATTTTTCTTTTCTTCTCTTGTGCTGTAAGAATTTACTGTAGATTTTATACTGCTACCTCAAGAGAGCTGCTTATTGTATCTCATTTCCATTTTTACATTGAAAATGTGGATTGTAAAATTTACTACATTATATGTGGAGTTTAAACTCACAGCCATTAGACTCTTACAACTCCACTAATGCTGCTTTTATAGGTGTTGGCTACAATCCTAGTTTACCATTTCATCAAAGAAATAGATGCAGCTCCCAGTAGTGACCAAGATTTGTGATTTAAATAAATGGGGCTTGGAAAGTCTCCCACTGAGTTTTCTTCTCAAAAAAGAACAACAATTAACAGAAAGAGATCTTTCAAAAAATTATTGGTAGGAACAATGCCACTAAAGCGTAAATTACAAGGTGGTAGGAAGAGAACAAAACGGTTCCCACTTGTTTTTAAGCAGTGTCAAAGAAACACTTGGCTGAAAAAAAAAAAAAAAAGAGAAATAAGTTGAAGGCCAGAAAGAAGAGGTCATGGTTTCTTAAGTTTGGCTTATGAACCTCAAGAGCAATTACATAGCAGTATCAAGGTTTTGCTCGTCTATACTCAGAGATCAGGGCAAAACAATCATAGCCCAGGGGGAGTTACTCCTTTGGCAGGCTGGTTTCACCCCATTACAAGCTGTATCACACTAAGCCAGCTGGGGTTTGTCCACGTGCCTCTTGGCCCATTCTGTTCACCTGCTGTTGAAGACATGAGAGGTATGAGATCCATGGCAACCTCCTTTTGCTGGAGCTGGCTGCAGGGATCCCCACGGACCCTGCTTTGGGGGGTGGGGCACAATCACCTAAATGTCTCTTTTGGCAGCATCTTACTGCAAAAGGGGAGGTGTAAAATGAAGTTCAGAGGCAGCCATGCTACCACAGCCCAGTTGTGTGTTCTGGCCTTTCCCAGATCCACATCAAGCTTTCCCTGCAAATCTCCAAATCCTCCTCTTTGAGGCACCAAGCTCCTTTCCCTTCCCACAGTGCTTCCTCTCAATGTCTAGTGGCCCAGCCAGTGATGGGGAAGGGGAACAACTCTCCAGCATGCGCATATTTGAAGGCATTGGTGTTCATTTTTCTCTCCTAAGCAGCCTCCCTGCCACATGAGCTGCCTGTACTATCAGTCAGGATTCTGTACTTGGGGGAATAGGCAGGCAATATTAATAAACTCTAGACTGCAAATCCTTGTGATCTCTAGCAATAGAGAGAGGAATACACTTGTTTCAATGAGAATTTCTAAAGCACAAAACAGAGCATATTTGAATCACCAAATCCATATTTTATTTTTAAACTTGATTTATGAACCAGAACATTTAACCATAACAGATTCTATAAAATATCAAAATAGATAAATAAAAGGATAAGTTTTAAGATCCACCCATGGAGATGAAAATGGCTCACAATTTTGCTTTAAAGGCAGGAAGGGCACAGAGATGCTAAGGGATAATTAAGCTTGCTTGATGTTTAAAAGAATGAGTGCAGGAAGTAATGTCATGAACATACTCTTGAAAACCATATAGACATTCTGTTAAGTGATACCATATGACCCTACATGGCCCTAAACTGCAAATACTGCCATCAGAAAAGAGCAGAAGCTAGTGCCACTCTGGAGTGTAACTCTACTTCCACTGTTAATAAACAGTTTTGAACCATGCTGCTTGCAGCACCAACTCCCCTGCCTGAGAAAAAAGAGCACCAAAGCAGCCCATGGGCTCATGTAAGAAGAGAAGCAAAAAACAAAGGCAGAAACATTTGGGCAGCACCGAAGCCTGAGGTGCAGCTCCAGCTGTGGCAAAGCCAGGGCAGGGTGAGCTCAGCATGGCTATTGCTTTCCAGGCAGCCAATGTGGGTAAGCACACCCATTTCCTATTAAGCCTGTACCCACACAAAGTCTATTTCCATTCTGCAGTACATTGCAAGCTGGATTTCAAAACTATGGATTTCTTTCCTCCCTCCCCTGTGCCCCTTTCCCATAGCAGGTCTTACACAATCCTTTAACTTTTATTATGTCAGGTTGTTTTTGTTGTGCCCCACACCTCCCCCAAGTTGAAAATAACAATCTAAGCAACAGTTATTTAAATAGAGCCTGGATTTATTAAACATGGTTTTCTTCAAAGTGTATGGATTCCTCTGAAAGGGGAGCCAGTTCAATGCCCGCAGGAGATGCTGCCTTTTGACCAGCATCTCCCTTTCCCCTGCATTCAAGTGGGTGGTAGGAAAAGCACTGAACATATCCTTTACCATTCTGTCATCCTCACAACAGAGGTGTCCATCCAAGCCCTGGTACAGCCACTTTCTTCACAGAAAGATTTTGGGCAGGAAGAACACAACCTCTCAATCTGCCCACTTTGGACTTGGTTTGAGCAGCTTGAAGTAGCCTTCTCCTGATTGAATCAGGATGCCCACAACTCAGCTGGAGAGTTACAGTCTCTGGTGGGGAACACTGCTACAGATTAAGTTTCTCTAGCCACCAAAGCATAGCACAAGGCTTTTGGTTCCCCTTTGAGCTAACCTTGAAGCATTTTACCTTGCCTTCAGGCAAAAATGAAGGATAACACTACGCAGCTATAGGAAAGAGTGATAAAAATTAATAAACCATTGTTTCCACAACTGCTAACTTTCTCTGGAGCTGCACCAGTACTAGAACAAAGATGAAAAATTGTCCAAGTTTTAAACAAAAGCCTGAGAATCAACTGGGGCCAGCAGTCCAGGAGCAGCTGCCAGTGGAGGAAAATGTTTGGCCTGCAGCTCGGAGCTGTGACCCTGCAGTTAAGGTGAGCCCATGCAGCAGTATGAGGCCACTGCTCCTCTGGGCAGTAGGTAGCAGAGAAGGCAGCAACATGAGAGGGAAATACAGACATGGAAAGGAAAGTAGAGACACCCCATGCTGAGAGGAGTGAGACTTGAGCCTCAGAAAATGAGAGGTGTCTTTCTGCAAATCCCTCAGCTGCCATTTCCCAGCTGAACTTGGGAATCCGCTTTCAACAGCTAGCAGGAGCAACCTATTGCACTGTTCAAAGCTTTTCCTTCCTAAAGGTGAGAAACACACAGGAGAAAGGAAGGAGCTCTCTGTCACAGTAAGGGCCGCTCCAGGCCTGGCCTACCCACCCTGGCAGCTACAGGCTTCAGCTCATGCCCAGTCAGGACAGAGACCAGTAACCACACGCTGCGACGTAGGTCCTGCAAATCTCGCAGTGCTTACGTGTCTGCGCTTCAAACTGGCTGTAAAGAAAATGTTTCATGACAGACATCAAAAGTGCTATGATTGCACTCAAGACCTCAGGACACTGTCAGATTTTTATTTGAAAAGATGATAAATGGGTTTTGAAAAACGGAGAGAGATTGTAAAACAGTAAAGAACATGGAGGTTCTTTCTTTCATCAAAGTTAAACAATAGCAGCGATACATTTTAATCTAAAGAAATTCCTTCTCTCCTCTCCCTTTTGTATTGGGCAAAAAAATTTTTCACAGGAAATTTGAAATTTCCATAAAAATTGTGGAAAGGTACAAATATGTGGCAGAGTGTGTAGGTGTGATGTTGTAGGTGTCCCCAGCCTTCCTTCCTAATCAGGATCTGCTGTGTCCCCAAAACATTATGCCTTGTCCATTAATGTTTCTCCACAGATGTCACCTCCACTGTTTTCTGCATCCTCTCAGTCCCACCACCGTTGCTACCTCTTTTTTTGCTGACACAATCGACTTCTGGCTGAGGTGACACATTCAATTGCAGGAGCTAAGGCTGTCCCTGCCTGCAAATGTAATACAGCGGATCTTGACCTTTTCTGTGTTGTCAAAAACAGCACACCCCCAGTGCAGCAACAATCCTGAGCCCCAGGAGCCAGTAAAACCAGAAGCAGTTTCCACTTCTGATCTGTGGTGCTAGAAGGGCTGGCAGGACTTCCTCAGAAGGGGAAGTAACTCCTTGATTTCCACCCGGACAAAGTTCTTCTGCATGTGTTTCTCTGCATAGTTGGTGGTTTGGGATTTTTTTTTTTTTTTATTTTTTTTTGTAGATTGTTTGGGGTTTTTTCCCCAGATGTCCTAGTACATTTCTCTTCTTTGATGCAGGCAAACAAGACCTTAACATGGTTGAACCGCTAAGCACAGGGGAACTGTCAAACACTTATTCATAAGCCCTGCATCCTCCACTAAGTGAGCCATTAAGAGGTCAAGTCGAAGGTGTTGGAATGTGTGTTTAAGGCTAATGGCATGGCACGCGAATGCCTCTCACCCCTGTACACCAGGCACCTCAGAGAATTTTCCTCCAGCAGTTCCTTTTGCTGCATTGTGCTCGGTGCTGGTTAGCCAGCAAAGCTCAAGAAGGGCAACCCTCACACAGGGTAAATCCTCCAGGTGTCCTTGCTAGCCCCAGGAGGAGGCACCACCCTGTCCCCAAGGCAAAGGAGCCCAAGATGACTGCAGAAGCTGAGGGCTGCAGAAACTAGGAGTGGGAGGCAGGCAGTCAGGAGAAGTGGGATACAGCACGTTCTTTAAAGAACAGCTATTGGGAGCTTCCATGAATTACAAAGAGGCAACATTTGTGCTAAACATTTCAGTAAAAAGCTACTGTATTCCAGAAACCATCCTGAGAAGAATAGGGGTTTGTTTTGGTTTGTTTGTTTTCAATTTAATCCAGGCACTCTGAACACAGGAGAAATTTGTCACTCAGTAATATTGTCAGCCACAGTGGTGAGCAAAGGTCTCGGGCCTTACCAGCAGTTTGCTTTCCTTCCCCTGACTGTAAGCAATCTCTTTGCATTACTTCACAAGCAAACAGTCCAGAAAATAGTCTTAGCTGTAAGTACTTCACTTGCATGTGATAGTTTGTAATAAGGGTCACCAGCAGAATTGATGGGATACTTTTTCTGTACAACTCAATTTACAAATCAAGCTCCTATTTGTGAGTCATCTGAAGCTTCAGTATTATACAGACTTGTTGCCAAACAGTTTAAAGAAACAATCTTTGATCATGAGATGCTGTCTGATGGTGACAACTCTTGCTATGGAAAGCCTCAGAGCAGCTACATGGTGCTGACAGCTTCTGCTGGCCCACTTGAACAGTTTCAGTACTAGCTGAGCTGCGGAGACAGGGTTTTGCTTGGTTGGTTGGTTGTGGGTTGTTGGTGGGTTTTTTTGAGAGACAAATAAGAGTTCACCAATGGTAAATGATGAAATTGCACCAGTTTTACATATGTGTATGACAGATCACAAACATGTTGGAAGATTTCTGAATTTTCACAGATTCAGAGTAGCTGTTCAAAACGTTACAATCCTTCCAAAACCCAAACTGAACATATAAACAAAGAAGAAATTGAATTCTAGTTGTTGGTTTGGTTTTTTTAATTCAATCTAAGCTCCTTCAGCAATTCATAATCTTATGGTAAGACAAATTATGTACATACATATTTATACACACACGTGTGTAGACGTATACATGTTACTACGAGAGCACCAACCTGAGTGACACACTGGAGGTCTTGTGTAACAAAACATCCTAGGAATTTCCAAAAATTATAGTTGGCAATTTCCTAACTCAATAAAGATTAAATCCAGCATGGGGGAATTCTATACCAGAACTTATTTTGACAGATAAAGAAGAACTGATCACAGAACCACAAATTAGTGGTAGCTTACATAAAAGTGATTGTGACCTGATTACAGTTATATGCAAGCAGAATAAAGCCCAAACTTGTAAGTTATACAAGTAGTTGTTTAAAAAGACAGTTTTACAAAACTGAAAACAATCATGGACTGAATCAGTTAGGATAAACAACTTAAACAGAAAAATATGAATGATAACTGGGAGCTACTTAAGAATGTGTTAATAGACGCCCAAAAGCCACAGCCAAGAATAAAAGGCCACATTGTTTAGGAACTCAACCTATCCTAGGGGAAGCCAGAGCACCCAGAATAGATGAAATACACACCAAAATAGAAATGTAAGGCAACAAAAAACCATATAGTAATAAATATAAATCAAAAACTAGGAACTGTAGAAAACTGATAAACACACAAGAGAAATTATGATGAGCACAATGAAGTTCCAGGTGTATTGCAAGCTCATTAAACATCACTATCTGGAAACAGTAGGCAGACTCATTAATATTAACACAGAAAATACTTCATTGACAAATACATATTTAAATACTATACCAGGGAGTGAAAATCAAGCAGCTGCTATGGTTAAATTTTTTAGATCAAGTTAATGTCAAACTTCTCACCTGTGAATTTTAAAAGTAAAGATCAGGGCTTTCTGAATAACTCGAGCTGGTTTTCAAGAACTTTTTGGATATTGGGACAGAACCAGGTCAATGAAACAAAAACTAATGCTGAGGCAATGCTTTGGGAAGAGAAATGGAATGGCCCAAGCAAACACTGATTTACAGAGCAAAGAACCTTCCCAGGTAAAATAGTAGGAGAGCAGATACAGGATTTGATCAATTAAAAATTATAGGAAGGTAATATAACTAATACTGAGCAGCAAAGGTTTATAGAAAACAGAGCTACTCAAACTAATTTGACATCTTTTCTCTAAATAAAATTAGTGTTGCCAATAAATGTAACAGTATTGAGGTAAGAGATACGCATTTCTAGAAGGGTAGTGGACTGCATGACATTTTAAGATACTAGCACAACTCAAAAAAGTCACCTTGTCTCATATTAATACTTTAGGAATTGCAAGCTCATAAATCATGATATATGGAAAGGAAGATCTCACTAAGCAGATGTGTCCCTAGCAGTGTCCCAGCTTTCAGTGCTACACTCTGCTTTTCAGTGACCTGGGAGAAAACCTATCATTATTGACAAAGGAGACTGATGATACAAGAGAAAGAGTGGTAAATAAGGAAGAGAGAGACTAACCTGGATTACTTTGCAAATGTGGTGCAAATACCAAACAAGTGAGTTGTACCATCTGGGCATGGGGAGAGGGCTATCTTCCACTCAAGGAAGACTTACAGAATCCTGGTGGCCAGTCACCTGCATAGGAAATCTCAAAGTGAGGACGTAGGCAAAATACACTCCTCTATTCAGAAGCAGGGGCATTGCCAGGAGTAGGGAACCTGAAGTTTTGCACTAGCTATAACTGCTACTGGATTGCTGCATACAATCTGGTGTCTGAAGGTGCTGAAGAGCTGGAACAGCTTGGCAGGAGCATCACAAAATAACTAGAAAGGTTTGGAAACCATGAAATAGAAATAAAGTTCTAACCAACACAGTTAGTTAACACTAGACAGCATGGAATTAAGCAGGGAACAGTGATGTGACTGTGTTCCTTGACAGTCTATGCCCCAAAGATCAGCTTTAATTCAAACTGGAGTTAATTCAGGATAAATCATAGCAGACCATAGCAAGCATGTCTTCATAATGAAATATAGTAGCAAGCATATTGAGGCATCAACTGGGATTTAATCGCTCACACAAGATTATAATGTGTGTGTCTACAAAGCAGAGTGAAGCACTCCATGCCCATACATACTTATTTAGATGCCCAAACCATCCCACTCCAAATCTACCAGTTTATGGCTGTCTCTTCTGGATGCACTGTCTCACGTGAGCATATGTCCTTCCCACAGAGGCTGGCAGTCTCACTAGCACCAACATAAGGGATACTGGGCATGCTCACTTGCCAAAGGTCCTTGTTCTGAAGAGCCAGTGGACAGACAGCAAGGAATCACCTTTTCTGTTGGGGACCCAGCAGAGGATTCCAGCTCTTGATCACACTCCATCATGCATATTTTTTATTGCACATTACTGCATAGTAGATTACAATTCTGTTAGTAACTAACGGTTTGCAGTTCTATGTACACTTAGCTGGATGAGCCAAACTCAGTTTGGGAGTGTTCCAGAGAACCTGAAGGAGTTGTACCAGATTATCAGAGCTTACTTTAAAGCTGCCAATACCACAGAAGTACTCCTGCTAGTTTTGTAGCTAGAATAGGCTTTTTAAAAAATATTAGCTAGTGTCTTTACGTTAAGAGTTTGACTTGGCTTTGTTCAGCATGGTAAACATAGGTGCTAATCTCAGGCATTAACCCTGTGTTTGAAACCATGTTGAAACACCGTCGCCCAGAACCTGTCCATGCTGTGAGCCATTGGAGATGGTAGCAGATAACCCCAGTGACCTGGACAACATCCCCTCTCAGTAAACAGTTTCTAATGCCCAAGGTCATATAAGATACAACTGAATATAAGTTGCAAGCCACCATGTTTGCCTGCACAGCTGTTGTATTTGCAAGTACTTAACACCTTCCTTTCTGAAGAGACACAGAGTATTTAAAAAGAACCCTCAGAAAACAAAGATTTGTTCCCTTGCACTGTGAATACTCACGCAGAATATAGGCTTGACATGAGTTGTGTATTGACTACAGTCTAGCTGTAACACACACGTACACATACCCTGTACCTCCTGTGGATATTTTTTTTTATTTTACTTGGAATAGACAAACTACTGGTCCAGTTTAATTTCATACAAGTCCAGATGCAAAGAGGAACAGAACTCAGTACAGGCTGTGTTCACCGTAAAAGCAAGGTAAAAGAGGAAAGTCCATTCAAAAATTTCTCTTATTTGCTGATACCTTCATCCCTGGGAATCACAGGCAGGTATTATGCAGATATTTTTTTTCCTCTTCTACAAGAAAATTAGACGGCTTTATTTTAAGAAGTGAAAGCATTCAAAAGCAGGTACAAGTCTAACAACAGCAGTGTTAATACCTAAGTAGGTCAGTCTTCTGTGTGGTCCTTGAGGGTTTCCCCACAGGACTAGTCCATTGATATTAATGGGAGGTACTCCTCCCCAGTCTCCACACACTACAATGACAATTCAGCTCAGCCCAGTAATTAATACTGCTTCTGAGATGGCTTTGAGACAAAAAATTCTCCCTTTCATGATGATTGGAAAACATGCTTGCAGGACAAAGTGGCAAAAGCACAGATCTAGGAAGAGCAGAGCGACCCCATTCCAACAATATTTCGTTGTCTAATGGAATACGTGTACGTTTATTCTCTGTGGATATCAAGATGTGGGTTGATAGATGCCTGGTGACCTGTCTATGCCAGATTTGGACTGGAAGCTGAAAAGCCCTTCTAAGAGGACGTCATGAGGAGCAGGAGCACCCAGGGCTCACAGAACAGAGCTGACTCTCATCCAGCCAGCTCCGAGTCAGCACCAGAGGCCAGGTTTGTGTGCACCTTTCCCACACTGACGTTCATTGCCATTGCCTCAGTATCCTTTAAGTGAGCTTGTCTTTTCCAAAATCCATTCCCCCGACCCTTCACTTTTTTCCTTGCTCAAAGATAATATTTGGTTGTACAAATGACAACAATCTTGCTGCAGGCTATAACTCACTCTCCAATCATTATTAGCTTTCAACAACTCCATGTAGAAGGTAAATCCCTTGAAAAAACAGTATTTCATTTATATTATCAGCATTTTCCCTTCACCAGTATTTTGTTTTATAAATATGTTTTATAATATATATTATATATTATATATAATTTATAATATATATCAGTACATCAAGGCAGTCAAGAACAGCAATTGACCCATCTTAATAAAATACTAGCTAAATTGCATATTTCTTTTTTAAATACAGGCACACATTTTTCAGTACCAAACCTTAGCACTGATTCCTCAATTTCCTATTTTATATTAAATACGTTATCTGGGATAAAACTTTGGCATAATTCCAATTAAAGATAGCAATGTTTTTTCCTGAATATAAATAAAATCTTGACATCAATCATTCAGATATTTTCTACAAGGAGAGATGATGAAACCGGGAACAGCTACTGCGATTAAGAAAGCCATGACTGAAAGTCCTTAGGAACATGAATTTATCCAGAAAAGGTCTTGATCCAAGAAACAGTTTTAATCACTTTGCAAAATCTCAGAGACTGAGACACGCTTTATTGACCTGTAACATTGCCACCATCTTGTCAAAATATTTTCAAACTGGATCAAGCTGGAGCATGCTATTTTACAACGATACCACATATTTCTTTCCTCCAAAGGAATACAGCAAACTGTATAATATCTCTGAGACAGGCAAATATTCTGACCTTTTTTTCTTTCAGAATTCCTATCCTGGTGACCCAGCAATAAATGTATTTTTGAAATGTCAAATTTGTTTCCATGGTAACATGAAATGTCACTCCTGGAGATGATGTTCAATACAAATGTGAAGAGTTGAAGGCTATTTAACATGTTTTCAGTTGCACCTATTCAACAATGGTTGTTATACTTTAAAACTCAATAAAGAAATTAAAATATATTTATCAAAAGTTGATCTCTGGCAAAGTGACTTTTACACCTCACATTATTGCCTGCAACAACACTCACTAACAAGCCCCTTTAAGTACTTGTCTGCTGGTGAAGCATGGAAACATTTTCTATCATATTGATAGTCATTGCCAAGTCCTATTTGCTGAGGAAAAGGAGAGGTTTCATCTACCATTTCTACACAAATCTCTTTCTGCATGAAAAGGAGGGAGGCAGGGGAAAAAGAGCAAAAGAGAAAAGGAAAAAAAAAAAATATTACCAGGGTAGCTGAAGGGAGGAAAGGGTTTTTATGTGTCCTTAAGAACAGAAGGAACACACTCATACTGCAACCCATTCATATACTTTACATCTACTATACATAGAGTGCGGAGGTGTGTGTGTGTGGCTTTGACCTGACAGCACCAGAGGATTCATTCCCTGCCCATGGTCAGCTCAGGAAAAAAAGAGCACACCTAGGAATAAGGAACGCTAGCCCTTCTTACTCCAAGAGGTGGCTCTGCACCACAGCTATCAAGGGCTTCTAAAAGGTAAAAACAAGATAAATTGTTCCCCAAAGTTCATAAATAATATATGAACAATTAAGTCTCTCTTTATGGATGCTTCATCAAATATTAATCTATTTTTATTTTCATAAATTTTACAATTTACAAGTTGTTGTTGTCTTAATTTTATGTTAACAAGTCATCTTAAGCTGACAAATCTGGTTTCAGGTAAAAACACAATCAGCTTTTAAAAATTGAGAAAGAAAACACTTGGAAAGGACGTCCAAGTTGCAGTCTCAGATATCACAGGTTCTTGCTGTTATTTCTTAAAAAAAAAAAAAAAAAAAAGGAAAGAGCCAGTTCTCTCTGTTAAAGAATAATTTTCAAGTATCAGTTTTATTTCATGAAAGTTGCATTTATAGTGTCCATCCATAGGCATTGAGGCCAGGTACATGATTTTTTATTACTCTGCTGTCTGAATTTATCCACTGTGTAACTAATAAAAAACCCACAACTGTTAATAAGCAGGAGATAATATTATCCTAAAGAACTGGAAAAATGGGGATTTTTTTGTATCCCTACAAGATCCCAGCCAGTTCAGGAAGAATCTCTGAGGGCAAAGTTTAAGAACAATTAGATTTATTACATCTGGAGTTATGCATACAGAAACATAAATGCTGAACCACCCATACACACAAAAGCACTATAGCAGAGGTAGGAACCAAAGACAGCTGGCTCTCCAAGCCATCTAGACTGCCAAGCCAAAACATAACAGCATTTCACTTTATCTGGGCTTTTTCTTATTTTAACTCCACAGGCTGAGCTTGTATTCAGGTCTTTCTGAAAAGATGCGAAGGAACCAACCAGGGATAAGAACTGAAGCAAGTGAAGGCAGCAGAAGAAAGAGGAATACCCAAGAAATACCATAGGGATAAAGGTTCCAGGGCAGCTTACTGGAAGATAACCCTGAGTGTTTCTGTAGGGTTCAAGAAGCCAAATTTGTTTGATGTGATCTGACCATCTGTTGTAGAGGTACAGTTCATAGACCAGGTTTACATACACCAGAACACTTGGAGGACACCAGTGCGAAACAGTGTGGAAAAGGAGCACCTGCAGGAGAAGTTATGAAATAGCTGTTATAAAAATGTTCTAGATGGTCAACGTGTGTGGACCATTTATCTAAACCCTGATCTAACCATATGTGACTAATTAAAAGAACCTTAATTTCCAAAACCTTGTTATTTTGGTGTTGTTCTCTATTTCCAAAATGTTAAAGTTTCACAGATTCCAGGCCAGTTTCACTAGTGAGGAAATGAAGGAAGAAAATCCTATGCATTAGAGCAAGATAACAGATGCTAGGCATCCCAACAGAACGTATTAGGGGTCACTTTGACTGTTCTAGCATGAGTTAAAATTAATGTCCCAAGAAATTTTTCTTAGGTAACTTAGTTAACATAGCTCCAAATTTTGCCTCTTGGTTCAATTTAGGTAGTTCTGCATTATGGTGTGGATACAGCAGTGACAACAGCAAGAAATCTCCAAAGGCATTAATGCAATCCCCATCACAGCAGAAATACGACTTCAGCACCATGCATCCTGATGACTGATTTCCTCTGAGCTTCACTGACCAGTGTCATTATAACAACAAAAATAGACTGTGGAAGTAAGATGAAGCCAGGGGAAATAGTTCATTAAAAAGTAAAAGCATGCACTCTCATACACATACTTGTACGCCCTCAAAGCAGCCAGCTGGTTTAGAACAGACTAATTTTTCTAAATGCAATAAAAGGGACACGGTATATTTTATAGTGATAAAAAGCTCAGTTATGACTGAAGCAGTCACTGGTTTCCAGAAACACATGTCAACAATGGCAAAGCAGCCCCATGAAGGATCAGAGCACTCACATCTATCAAGGACCTAGGTGAGCAGTTTTGAGCTTAGGGGGAAATTCATGATACTTTCCTGAAGTAATTGGTACCGCAGGAGAAAGACTTCCCATGCGGTCACCAAATCCATGTAGCCTGACTTCTCCAGGAGAAGCTAGTAGCAAAAAGGAATCTCTCCACTGTATTGGTGTCTGAGCTGTTGAAGACCTTACATATGCCTTCACACAAGTCAAACTCTTCTCCATCCTCTGAACCATTCAGTGCAGGTACCTGAAGGGAGTATGGGTTGCATCATATTTGAAACCCTGCTAAGCCAAGAGACAAAACAGAACAAACTCTGTGCTGCTCTGATGTATATGGAGCTTCATAGCCCCATAGTGATTTCCATGAACTGCAGATTATGAGGCAGCACAGCCATCACTGAGAGGTACCTGTATCCCTTTAGGGAATTATCAGGAGAAGCCACTCTGCTTTAGGGACAGCTAGTTTTCATCCCTGGACTGCAGTATTGCACATCCATTTCATTTAGATTAAGAAGTTTGCTCCTAGTTTATGGCAGTCTCAGTAGAGACCCTGAGGACCAAACTAACTGGCTAGTGGGGAGAAGTGTTTATTGTGAAAGCCTGGTAAAGCTTGCACAGCTGCTTTAAGAGACGCTGTCAGCCTGGCACCTCTAGCAAGTACTGCAAGGAACTTACCATCGCATGAGGCAAACATCATTTCAAAGATAACAGAAACCAGAAGCAGTACTCCTTTATTTACTTATATTTAGAAACCCATCCAGTCAAATTCTTCTTTAACTTGTATCTGTGCAGACAGGCTGCAGTCAGTGTTACACAGGGTGAAAATCAGGTCAGAGTCTGGCCTAAAGCCTTCCTGAGGAGCGGGTGGCAGGTGACATCTCTACTGCTCAGAGGCACTTGGCAGATGGGGCTAATTCTACCCTCAGTCACACCATCACTGACTTCCCTCTGATTGATTTGTGAGAGGGCTTGGTTTTCCTCATTCTCTTTTAGTTTTCTTCCACTTTGCTCACAGTTTTAATTTACTTTACAAGCTTATTTTAAGGAGTTGGTACCAAGCTCCTTGTTTAATTTGCCCTTGTTTTTGTCTCTTGCTCAGGCCAGGACCTCAGATAAAAATCAGATTTGAGCCTTAGTGAGTAATATCCTGGTGCACTTTGTGAATAAATAAAAACAAGATCATTCAATAAGTGCCACTCAATCTTGTTAAACTCCTTACACATGTAGAAATGCTATTTAATCCTCCAGTAAAATAAGTGACTCCAAAATAAGGATCCAAGTGTAATGAACACACTGCTTTAAAATAGAAAGAATTAAAAAAAAGAGGAATTCCATTAAAAAAAATTTATCCTGAGAGGAAAAAACCTCAAGCAAACAAGAAAGCTTAAGCCAACTATAATATGTAGAAACCTAATATCCCCCAAACTGAAAATAGCTCCAAAATCCAATAATATAAAAATGCTTTATAAGGTTTTCCTTTTGAGTTGTGGTGGGTTCCAAAAGGTTCTACAATGCAGAACCAATGAAATAACACACAGACGTGCCTTTGCTTTTTGACTCTTTGCTCCAAGTGACAGCTTTCATTGTAAACCTTTGTTTAGAAACAAGAGATTACATGATAAGGCTCTTCCAAAAGAGGTTATGAAAAAGACATTGAGACTCTCCAGCATTATTAGGAACAGCACAGCAAGATTCACAGCAAATGTCACTTTCATTACGATTAGGAAGGAAAGAAATATAACAGTAGGCTTGGTGATTTAACAAGCCCTTTATGGGAGGCTGGGGTTAGTTAACCTCCTCTTTCTTTGGAGGTTACTTAACAAAAAGAAAAACTTCTTCTTTCAAAGACAGGCCAGGGATTCTTGGCACAGGCTTAGAGCTGGTGCACCCTCATACTCTACCTTTTCCTTCAATTTGGGTGATTCTTGCAGCTTTTATCCGAGAAACCCTAGTGCCTTCTGCCTTGGGGGATATGCGTTCATGGGAAATCCAGTCAGACATATTTATCCAAGCTGCAGGCTTTTCAGAAATACCTGCAAATATCTGTAGGTCCCACGGGACCACAATTTATATAAAATCACACTCCATCCCCCAGCTATGTCCATGCTTCCCCACACTACTATCTCAGTCACTTTTGCAGCTGCAGGAGCCTGGGGCTTCACATGTCCCACATGACATCCTTGTCTCTAAATTGGATTTGATGGATGGACCACTTGGTGGATAAGGAACTGGCTAGTTGGTTGCACTCAAAGGGTTGTGGTCAACAGCTCAATGTCCAAGTGGAGACCAGTAATAAGTGGTGTTCCTCAGCAGTCAGTACTGTGACTGGTAGTTTAACACCTATCTGGAAACATGGACTGTGGGATTGAGGGTACCCTCAGCAAGTTTGCCGACAACAACAAGTTGTGTGGAGCAGTCAACATGTTGGAGGAAAGGGATGCCATCCAGAGGGACCTGGACAGGCTTGAGAGGTAGGCCTGTGCAAATCTCCTGAAGCTCAACAAGGCCAAGGGCAGAGTCCTGCATGTGAGTCAGGGCAATCCCAAGCACAAATACAGGTTGGATGGAGAGCAACCTGAGAAAGACTTGGAAGCGTTAGTGGATGAGAAGCTCAACGTGAGCTGGCAATGCATGTTTGCAGCCCAGGAAGTCAACTGTATCCTGGGCTACATCAAAAGAAACATGGACAGCAGGTCAAGGGAGCTGATTCTACACTCCGCTCTGGTAAAACCCCACCTGAAGTACTACATGAAGGACATAAGGATGTGGACCTGTTGGAGTGAGTCCAGAGGAGGGGCACAAAGATGGGCAGAGGACTGGAGCACCTTTCCTATGAAGACAGGCTGAGAAAGTTGGGGTTGTTCAGCCTGGAAAAGAGAAGGCTTTGTGAGACCTTATAGCAGCTTTCCAGTATCTTAACGGGGCCTACAAGAAAGCTGGAGAGGGACTCTTTAAAAGGGCAAGTAGCGATAGGACAAGGGGTAATGGCTTCAAGCTGAAAGAGGGTAGATTTAGATTAGATATCAGGAAGAAATTTTTCACTATGAGGATGGAGAGGCACTGGAAGAGGTTGCCCAGGAAAGCTGTGGATGCCCTCATCCCTGGAAGTGTTCAAGACCAGGTTGGATGGAGCTTTGAGTAACCTGGTCTATTGAGAGGTGTCCCTGCCCATGGAGGGAGGTTGGAATTAGATGATCTTTAAGGTCCGTTCCAACCTAAACCATTCCTGATTCTATGATTGCCACCTACGATGGCCTCCAGCTTCTGGGGCTGAGGGATAGCAAAAGCATCAGGCTGTGGAGGCCCCCTACCTTGCATGCACCTGGGACCCCACGCAAGATAACACATGAGGGGTAGCCACCCATTTCACAGGGCTTGGTGCTCAAGTCTCCATGTCAGTGTACTCCTGACTTCAGAGTCTCGTGACCTTGACCCACTCTCAGCACAGACACATATAGGTAACTCCACAGGGCTTTGGTTGTGAAAATTAACGCATGGTGCAAGTAAGAGAGAATAACCACCTACACAACAGAAGAGAGAGGTCCAATAGAATTTAAAAGAAAAATATAAATCAATCATGTAACTGTGATTATAAATACACATGTATGCACAGACACACAAAGAGCTTGATTCAATTATTAATTCTGTCATTTCCCAGCTTTGAAGGCCTTGATTTTGTGACCCTAACACTTCCCTACAAATTTACAGGGTGTAAATGTCATTCGCAGTCCCTTGTAACTTTACGATACATTCTGAATCCAACACCTACTAGCTGACTTCCTGCCAAAAGGCAGTATTTTTGTATAAAATGTGATCAAAAAAACATTCAGCTAGATAAATATATACATACACACAAGTCTCTTTTTTTTTTTTAAGCAGCTCAGTGTGGAAAGATGGAATTTGGCAAGAAAAGAGCCTTCAAACAAGAAGAACAGCCTCTATGAGTTTGTGGTGAAAACTGGGTTTGATTTGATCCAGTTCTAAGTGTTTTAATATCACACGTTGGGCATGCAGCGTTCACACTGTGCCATTTTGAAGTCATTTTCAGAGTCCTACCAAGCAAGGGCTGCTGCACAGCACATGCCTTAGCTGTGCAGTGAACACACATCTTTCTGCTGAAGGCAGAAGGCTTTTCCTCAAATGCACACTGCAAACTGTGCAGCTGAAAACTTCATTCTCCCACCAAAGGAAGAGGTTTTGGCATGTGTGTGTCCCAGAATTAAAGGAGCACAGTTGAAGTTGGAGGAGAAGCAATCAAAGATGTGAGAGAGACTGAGAAGTGCCTGATGATTATTTTTTTTTAATTTGGAGGAAGGTTGAAATGTGCCTTTCTCTGAAAGTTTCTTTTACTGAGGATATTATTGTTACCTCTTTACAGCCCAGGAAGATACAGATACTGTCTAAAGGAAATCACACCTGAAGACCTAACCCAGGGCCACCACTTATCCATTAGTGGCAGGAGCATCTTGAGCAAGCTCTGCCACTTTGGGTGGCGTGAGCCACACATGAGTGGCTGCCCCAGATGCAAAGGGCTCTTCCCCACACCAGTGCTCCTTCCATAGCCTTGCAGAAGGGAGATGGGAAACTCCCTGGGTGCATATCCCATCAGGCCTGGTCTCCCTCCTGTGAGCAGCAGCACCTTCCATTCCCACATATCTTTTACTTATGGTACTGCTTATGCACAGTATCAGAGCTCACCAGCCAGATCTGAGCCTAAACACCAAAACATTTAACACTCAGAGAATTTATTCCTGCTTGTTAACACCGAGCTTACCTCCTTAACTGGGTGGGAGTTTTCCTGTTTTTCAAATGCCAAGAACACCAGAGGATCTGAATGTTTAGCAGGAGCTGGTCCTCCTGACCATTACGCCCAGGCTCAAGGCCCTTCCTACAAGCAAGGCTAAACAAGAAAAATCCTCTGCACCAACCAGGCATTCCAGAAAAGCTCCCACAGTTCTGCCTTGGCGTGCCCTACCAGCTCTGACTGTGCTGCCAAGAAGGGAGCCCACAGAGCCTCTGGTTCACCACATCCTGCTCTCCACAGTGTGTTCACAGCTGAATCCATGCTGCAAGTCTCAGGGGAACAAAAAAGCTCAGGGAACAGAGATGACATCTCTGAACTTCTAGGGTTTACATGCCTTGGCTTTCAAAGAAATGGTCCCTATCTCTCTCTCTTTCCAGAAGAAATGCTTCCCAACATCTTAAGCTTTTCCATGTTGTTTTATCCCCCTATAGTTAATTAATTTCTATTGTTTTCTTGTCAACTATTTATTCATTTAAACAAGGCTTGCATGAAATGCAGGAAACTCAGCAAGCCTACAGCTGTCAGACAGCATAGCAGTACAAGAAGCATGACTACAACAGGAGAGCAACCATATTGTCATCTCCAGCAGCAATGCAGGGGTCCCTGGCAGGGAGGAGACCTTTGGGCAGGATGGGCAAGACCAGGACTGGGGCAAGCCAACAGGATGCTCCACACCAGATAGTGGCCATGGAGCTGTCAGCACTATAAGATGTGGCCATGGGCAAACCCAAGGAATGGGAGGCACAAAAGAAAGACCTTCATTATCAAAAAGTTCAGTTCCTCCTCCCCAAAATGGGAATGGATAGTACCAACTACATAATCTTTTATACATTTATGTTGCATAAGTTCCATTAAGCACCAATTAATAAATCCCCTGGAGTGAGTTATGAATTTAGTCCTGCTTCTGCAGGATTCTGAGGTAAAGGCAATGCTACTGTCCCCCCTTGGACAAGGGATGGGGGCCCACAACTGGGCCAGTGCTGCATGGTAGGGCAAACAGCCTTTGAGAATTCAGTTTCTACAGAAACAAGATGGAAGATGGGAGAAAAGAAATGTTATTAATCCCTTCTGCGAAAGTAAGTTATGGAAATTTGCTGTCTGTTCAAAGTCAGTCTGCTGCACAGCTGGGAACTGATCTCTTATCTCA
Source organism: Nycticryphes semicollaris (assembly GCA_013400055.1). NCBI lineage: Eukaryota > Metazoa > Chordata > Aves > Charadriiformes > Rostratulidae > Nycticryphes > Nycticryphes semicollaris. The sequence goes on along the minus strand of VXBJ01001130.1, from coordinate 361,029 downwards.
AGTGCCAGTCTAGTGCCTAAACCACAAAAGCACTCTTTCCTGTACTCCTTCAACATGCAAATGAAACATAATTGTATAGGCATGCTTACCATAAACAACTAGCAGAACTTGGCATCATGCTAATGGGATTTTTATTAGGGAAATATTTCTTTGGTAACCAGGTCAAACAATCACGTTCTCTTTTGTTTCCTGTTATGAAATGAAACTGAAAAAATATGCCACTTAAAAAAATAAAATAAGAAGAAGCCCAACCAGTCCTTTTTTCATAAAGAAAACAATATGCTTAATACAGAATAAACCACATTTTATGAAAAGAGGTCATCTTTGGGGGGAGGGAGAGAAACAATTGAAAAGAAAAAATGTAGCACAAGAGGGAATTATGAATCTTTTTTTTTTCTTATGGAAAGTATTTACATGTTTATTTTAAGCCTAACATAAATGTAAATATTTTAAACAAACAAAAACACACCAGGGGTAACAATAGAGTATTGTTTTTTTTATGTTGAATAAGAACTGCCAGGACAGTGCATGTATATTTTTAAACATGCTGCTTCAAAAAGCAGGATGCAAGGGATGTTGCATCTTTAATTTTTCTGTTAATTATGGATTGAGCATTGTTGTGAGCCTTGTCCTCAAAACCCAGCTCAGAAAATAAGAGCAGATGCTCATACCCAGGTTTGGCTCATGTGGGAATTGAACAGAACATATTGGTTTATAATTAATGTAATTTGTTGGATTATCTTTTGTGAAGGAGCTAAGGTAAACAACCTTGCAGCATTGTAGTGAAATTCTTCTGCGCTCAGAGCCTCTGTACTTGATGGAGGATGACAAAAAGCCTACCCTTCCTCCTGGATTGTGGGAAAATTTGGAAATGTCTGTCACATTCAAACATATTTTAATTAACTCAAAGGAAAGAATTAGGCTACAGACCCTAAAGCAAATTACAAATAGTGTTTAAAATCAGAGCTAATGATTCCCCAATTGACTATTCTGATTAACGGAATTCTCTTTTCTAGTTTGTTCTAATTTAGTTATGGGGCAAAGATGGAGGAGGAACATGATTTTCTGTCCTGAAAACAGTAGCTGTTCTTCACTGTCTGGCTGGACAGTACTCAAACATGCATGGCACCAAATGGCAACTTTAAAAAAAGAAAGCAAGCATGATTATATAATGTGACACTTTCCAAAAGATCTTTCTCCAGGAACACTCAGGGTCTTGGTAAACATTAATGAACAACGCTTTAGTGTCCAGGAAAAAGAAAAAAGAAAAAAAAAAAACAAAGAAAAAAAGAGAGGAAGAGAAATCAAGCACTGTGTTCTTACGGATAATAACTGCAAAAATATAGGCCAAAATCTTGGATGTGTGTGACAGGACGATAGCACTCATCCTGACTCCAAACTGTCAGTAAACCTTGGCTCTACTTCTCCGTATTTCACAGAAAGAAAAAAAAAATTGAAAGCAGCAGTTTAAGGAGTTCAGGAGTCAGGATTGCTGTCTCTTCAGGTCCCCACAGAATCATATGGTTAACTTTTTAATCCTTTGTGCATTTAAGTCCTCCTCCCTCCAAAGCACTCATGAATTCACCTTGCCATACAAGGCATACCAGCATGGTGCCCCCACTTTGCCCCTGCTGCCAGGTGCTAAGGAGGGGCTGCTGGCCATGATGGAAAGGTGGCCAGGATCACAACAGGAATCTGGCACACAGCCAGCAAGAGAGACCTTTTTTTGAGCCAAGCACACATGCCATGCACCCTCTGCCTTAAAGGGCTTCCTTCAACAGCAAGCATCTCTCTCACTTAGGCCTCACAGTTTATGTGGCTGACAACGTACCTTGGGATCATGTCTTCTGGAAGAAGACAGAATAAGGAAGAACAGGAGACCAAAGAGCTTGTCTCAGGCCATTCCTGCCAGCCCCGCTAATCGGGAGCTGGAGAGACACACCACCAGCTCACAGCAGAGAGAGGCTAGTAAGTGAGTCATCTCAGTGCTGCTTTGGGACTTCTAGTTTGCAACATGGCAAGTCATGGCAAGTGCATCAAGCACCCTCAGCTCTCTGAGCACACAGCACCTCCCTAGGGCATCTGCCAGCATCCCACATGCAGATGCATGCTGCCTTTGGCCACAGTTAGGGTGCTGGCATCACAGAAGAACTTTACCTTACAGAAGCCATAGCCTACATCTCAGATGACAGATGTGCAAGGAGAAAGAGTTTTAAACAAAAGCAGTAATACTAAACATTTGGTCTACTTTTAAAGATGAAAAATAAAAGTACATATTGGGTGAATGATGTTTCCTCAGTCAGGACTGCCAGAAGTTAGTGCTGCTAATGTTCATTAAGAGGGTCACCCTACTCCCATGGAAAAAAAAAAAAAAAGTCATTAAAACCAGGCATCTATTCTTGTGCCAGCCTGATTTGTTTTCAGGTTCTGTCAAGAACTTTCAGTGGTCTGCCCAGCTGAATTACAGGTTGGTACTGACTATCCTGGAGATAGCCTGCCCCTTTTCCAACTCTGCCCTACCACAGAAATGGCACTCCAGAAAGCATATTCACACACCAGGCACACAACACATGAAACAGTTTGTCTGCCAACATTTTGACTCATAAAATAAGAAGTTATCTGCTCTTCAAAGTGCATGTGCAGAATACTTTTTGAGAACAGTCCTTCCTGAATATGTAGCACTTCTGCAGTTTCCTGAGAGAGGCAGTAGTTGAGTTTGGGACACTCATTCACTGAGTTTAAAGCCATAAATGAAGTAGATTTCCACCTCAGAAATGTACATTGCTAATGAGCTACAGGCACAGCTGATACAGTAATAGTTCCATCCCATACTCACAAGAACAATGCTCACTCATGAGGAATGACAGTCTTATCAGATTGGTAACTTTATCTCGAATATCATGTTCAAATTTTCATATCCTTATAAATTAAGAAATACTAGAATGAAGTGACCAGCTGTTCAAGTCTCTTCTGCAGCACATTCACTACCAGGCACACATTTAAGATGCATGAAAGTCTGCTAGGACTCTTCTCTGAAGAGGCTCACTCCTCTTAGTGTCATCTGTTTTTACTAGCACAATGTCTGTAGCACCTCAGCCCAGAGCAAACTTCCACCTCCATCATTAACACATCCCAGGACTACTAATGCACTGCATTGTTTCCAGTGGGCACACGAATGAGAAAACAGGGTGTCTCCTTTCAAGCCAGAACCAGAGGAAGAACGTAAAGGAAAGGCTGGAGAAAAATCTTGCTTCGTGCAAAAGAGTAGTGGGTTTAGTCACAATCTCCCTGTCTTCTTCACCACTGCAGAGCACCACATTCAAAGGCCCAAAAGCTCCTACAACTTCATCTTTCATTTAATACAAGTTTTTGTTCTATGTTAGCCAAGCACCTCATCTCCTCAGGGGTTGCCAGTCCTTGTTGTTAGGCCTTGAATCTCTGCTTTTACAGTGCTAATAATTACATCCCTGCTTTTCAGCACTGTTGAGGGCATGAATCCATAGCATAAGTTCAAGTGATCTGTTACTAATAGCAGTGAACTGTCTCTATATAGATACATGAGTTCCCTTTGATAGCTTACTATTGTTTCTGAAAGATATGGAATGCAACTCTAATCTGATTACAATTAATCAGAAATTTAAGAGTAAACATTTTGGTCCATGTAAGTGAGAAATGCTGAGGACCAGCCTATAGAGCATCTTAAATCACTTATTACTGTTTCCCTGTGCTGTTCTAATGCCAAGAGAACGACATTTTCTTTTCAAATCTTATAAAAGAAAAAATATAAACCAAACAGGCTGTTCTCTGGCTGAGACCTTGGATTCCTTGGCATCTAATATAACAACAAAAAAATTAATTTCACATCATACTGGCAATAGCTTGTATTAAAATTGCATTCTTGATGCTTTGACGTTACTGCACATGGATCTTTTTGTTCTACATAAGTACTCAACGGTGGGGCTTTTTTTAACTAGCTGGTATCCCTCCATTAATTCAATAGGATGCACAAGACTAGCATTTTCCTACTTGTTCACGTATCATGAAAATTGTGTCCTTCTTTCTAGGTTTAGTTTTGATTGCCCAGAAGCCTTTCCTCTAGAGATAGACCTTCAGTTGGATATCCACAGAAAACAGACAAACCACCCAAAATAAAAGCTTGACCCTTCTTGCCTCAGGCATAACTTAAGGATAGCAAAACTTCACAGAACACCAAAGAAAGGAGAGCTTCTGCAAAGAATTCCACAGAACACCAAAGAAGGGAGAGCTTCTGGTAGTAAGTATCACTATAAAGGACAAGTCAGATTCCCTTCCCCAGGGTGACTGCTCTGCTCCTCGTCCTGCTGTTCACCAGCCACCACCATTCACAAGAGACACGAATAAGACCTACTAAATGCATTTTGCTATCCATGTGACAGACCTCAAAGCTAGGCTATTCTCTATATTTTCCAGTACTCTGTCCCTTCTCAGCTGAGGGGTGTCAAGTGTCTGTATATTCAGAGGAAGTGTTAGGCAGCAACTCCTCCAGGCACTTGACCCCTCCTCCCTCCCAGCCATCCCCAGAACCATCTCTTCCCCATGCTTATTACCTCCTTCTCAAAAGCAGTTAACATAGAACTGGATCCAGTTTGTAGTGGTCCTCCTCCCTCCTTTGGCAGACAAGGCTGCTTGGTTGCCTTTGATGCAGAAAACTTGCATTGCTGCAAGAATTTGTAATGCCAAAATCCAAAAGGAACCAGCATGGATTTCTAGTACAGACACTCTCTGTAAAGCCAATGCAAGGTTTTACTGTCTCAGCAGATACCAGAAGCATTAATTGCTCACACTGTTTACTATTGGGTTTTGTCAGTATTTGATCCACTGTTGGTTTGCCTTTTCTCCTGGGAGTGGGTGGATAGTATTTTCATTACAACACTAATAAGATAATTTCATATTTACTGAAAACGTAATTATGTCATTTTTGAGTATCGTTTATTTACTGCCTCCATACATTCCACAATGGGACTAGAATTTGGGAAAGCAAAAAACATTTATGTGAAAGGGTCATGTCCTCAACAGCAGGGAAAAAAAGAATGGAGAGAAACCAGCTTTTAACCCCTCAATCTTGGATCCTACTATGGTGTTTGTAAATAAAGCAGTGGGAGGGGATGGGGGTGAACCATAGGAATCCTTTACTCAGCTGAACTAAGGAGATGAAAGCATCTGTCCAGGCCAAATGGGTTTGTGGTTTTTCACCATAAGGGTTGCCACTTCAGGGGGGTACCAAGTTTTTACTGGAAATTTAGCATTCATTGACCAGAATGTTTTCAGTGGTCTTCAAAACTGAAAAATTGCAAGGCAGAAGTTTTGCACCTTGATGTGGCAAATAAGCTAAGAAAATTTAGACTTGAGGAGAAAGCAGTATTAAAAAAAAAAAACCCCAAAAGATCACAATGACCAGAGTCACTGCAGTTTTTTCTCATCATCAGAAAGTCACACAAATCAGCTGCAGCCATCCTTTAGCATAAGAGCAGTTGTCTCTGTTTGGAGGAGCACATGTGTCTGAGGCCAGGCTGTTTGATTTGCAACTGACACCTTTAAACAAGGAAGCTTGTAAGTTGTGCATATGATCACTCCGCAAAGGCAGCCATCTCAAAGCCCTGTCTTCAACCCAGGAGTCTAATTCAGTGGTTTCCTAAACTGTGCATGCTGCAAAAAAAGCAAATGCTATTGTCATCAAGCTTTTTCTAAGATTAGATCTGACCTTGAAGGTAAATGCAAATTCAAGAAATATCATAATTCCCATTTTAGAATCATAGAATGGTTAGAGTTGGAAGGAACCTTAAATATCATTGACTTCCAACTCCCCTGCCATGGGCAGGGACACCTTCCCCTAGACCAGGTTGCCCAAAGCCCCATCCAGCCTGGCCTTAAACACTTCCAGGGATGGAGTATCCACAGCTTCTCTGGGCAACCTGTGCCAGTATCTCACTNTGAACAACCCCAGCTCTCTCATCTGTCTGATGGTGCTCCATCCTTCTGATCATCTTCATGAGCCTCTGCTGGACCTGCTCCAACAGGTCCATGTCCTTCCTGTTCTGAGGACTCCAAAGCTGGATGTAGTACTCCAAANCTCCTCTCTTTCAATTTAAAATCAGTACTCCTCGTCTTATCACTATACCCCCTGACAAAGAGTCCCTCTCCAGCTCTTCTGTAGGCTCCTTTAAAGTACTGGAATGCTCTAATGTCTCCCCGGAGCTTTCTCTTCTCCAGGCTGAACAACCCCAGCTCTCTCATCTGTCTGATGGTGCTCCATCCTTCTGATCATCTTCATGAGCCTCTGCTGGACCTGCTCCAACAGGTCCATGTCCTTCCTGTTCTGAGGACTCCAAAGCTGGATGTAGTACTCCAAATGGAGTCTCACGAGTGCAGAGTAGAGAGGTAGATTCACCTCCTACGACCTGCTAGCCATGCTCCTTTTGATGCAGCCCAGGATGTGGTTGGCTTTCTGAGCTTCCCGAGCTTCCCATGCTCACTGCTAGCTCATGTTGAGCTTCTCATCCACCACCACTCCTCACCAAGTCCTTCTACTCAGGCTGCTCTCAGTCCATTCTCCACCCAACCTATATTTGTGCTTGGGATTGCCATGTCCCAGGTGCAGGACCCTGCCCTTGGCTTGGTTGAACTTCATGAGATTTGCATGGGCCCACCTCTCAGCCTGCCCACCTCCCTCTGGATGGTATCCCTTCCCTCCAGCATGTCAACCACACCACACAGCTTGGTGTCATCAGCAAACTTGCTGAGGGTGCACTCTATTCCACTGTCCACGTCTCTGACAAAGATGTTAAATAGCACTGGTTCCAGTACCGAGCCCTGAGGAACACCACTCGTCATTGGCCACCACTTAGACATTGAACCATTGACCACAACCATTTGAGTGTGGTCATCAAGCCAGTTCCTGATCCACCAAGTGTCCCATCTGTCAAATCCATGGCATTCCAATTTTGAGACCAGGATGTCGTGTGGAACCATGTTGAACACTTTGCATAAGTCCAGGTAGATGATGTCTGTTGTCTTGCCCTTATCTACCAAGGCTGGGGCAATATCATAACAGACCACCAATTTGTCAGGCATGACGTGCCCTTGGGTTAAGCTATGTTGGCTGTCACCAATCACCTCCTTATTTTCCATAGGCCTTAGCAGAGATTCCATGAGGATCTGCTCTATGATCTTGCCAGGAACAGAGGTGAGACTCAGCAGCCTGTAGTTACCTGGGTCTTCCTTTTTTAGTCTTTTTGAATATTAAGGTTATGTTTCCTTTTTTCCAGTCAACAGAAACTGCACAAGATTGCCACAACTTGTCAAATATGATGGAAAGCAGCTTAGCAACTTCATCCACCAGCTCCCTCAGGACCTGTGGATGGATTTCATCAGGTCCCATGGATTTATGCACTTTCAGGTTCCTTAAATGGTGTCGAACCTGATCTTCTCCTACAGTGGGTAGTTTGTCATTCTCATAGCCCTATTTTTGCCTTCCATGACTGGGAAGGTATGGTTAGAGCCCTTGCCAGTGAAGACTGAGGCAAAAAAGTTATTCAGTAATTCAGCATTTTCCATATCCTCGGTGATCAGGTCTCCTGTTTCCTTCCGGAGGGGGCCCACAACTTCCCTAGTCTTGCCTTTATCCCTGACATATCTATCAAAGTTTTTCCTGTTGTCCTTCATGTCTCTGACCAGATTTAATTCTGTCTGGGCTTTAGCTTGCCTAACCTGGTTCCTGGCCCCTTGGACAGTTTCTCTATATTCTACCCAGTCTACCCCTCCTTGCCCCCACCCACTATAGGCCTCCTTTTTGGTTTTGAGCTTGCCCAGGAGCCCCTTGTTTAACCATGCAGGCATTTAAGAGAAGGGAAAGCTGACATTTGAAAGTCAAAGTGTCTTCTTTTACAAATAAGCTTCTTTGAATCCAGCATCTTCTCCAACTGAGTATCTGCATTACAGGCATATTTAAAGTGGCACTGTAGTGGGCAGTACAATCTGGGAGAACATAGTTTAATTTAAAAAGGTTGTCCAGGTTTGGTACCCCAGCACAGGCATGTTCTGAACATGGTATGTTTGTCCATGAGACCCAGAATTGGGAACAGGTGGTGGCTCTCTGTGGTTTGGAGTATAAGGAAAGAGTGGGAAAAATCTTGTAGATTAGGATGTCTGGGCCACTTGATATCTTGAAGATTAAAATAACTGCCTGGAACCCAACACAAGTCCACAGCAAAATATACCACTTAATAGACAGGCTCTACTTCCTGTAGTAACCTGACTTCCTGGGTTAATTGCAACTCTTGTCAAATGCATGGCAATAATCTGGCATCCATGGAAAAAGTAAAGGTAATACAAGTACAGTTCAGACATTCAGGAGAATAGTGTTCAGTCTGTCTAGAAGATACAGGAGATCTCTGCAGCTTTCAGAACATCTTGCATACTTACTTTCATTGACAATTGGGAACTTCAGGAGCAAGCAAAATTCAGAACCAGCAGACCAGGGAAGCATAGCTACTCTATAGGTATGGCAGGCTAAATATAGCATGAGATTAAACAGTCTCTATGATCTGCATTTTATTGCTAAGAGTTTTGGCTTTGTGGCATGTTTAAAAGGAAGATTGAACCCTGAATGAATTTCAAACTAAAAACCAAATTTGTTCAGTACTTTTCTCATCCTCCTTGCTTATCCCATGAGATCATTATATAAAATACCTTTCCAGAGCAATCCAAGAGCAAAAGCCCAGCTTCACACTGGCAGAACCAAAGGATAACAAGGGTAAGAAAGAAACAGCTACTGAGGAACCCAAAAAGACTATTCTACAACAGGAAGTAGTATCCATACACAGAATAGCCGTAATAAATTTACTTCAAAATAGGCTTCACCACGGTCTCACTTTGCATATGCACATCCCAAAGACCAGCTTTATGCATTCTGTCACTCTGCACATAGGAGAAAACCACTTTCAAATTCAAAGAAGACATGTTCTCCGCTTCTGCTTTCAGGAGGTAACAGTAGTTCAAATGGGAAGCGCCGTGTACTCTTAAGCAGCAAATTGTAAACAATTATATATTTTCTTAAGGTGCCTTGTATTATTAAAGCATCTTTAAAGACAATAAAACTGAACATAGTTTAAGTACATGATTGCACAACAAGCTACATTCCAGAACAGAAATGGACAGTGCTTCTACTCTTTAGCTCATCCCATGTTAACCAGCACCACAAGAACAACAGGAAGAACAGCAAAGCATCTGCAGGCACATTTGTTACCATCTTTCAGCTGTATTTACCCATTGAACTAACAGAACTACAGAAATTCCCCTCCACTATCTGAAGGGAGTCTACAGAAGAGCTGGAGAGGGGCTCTTTTTCAGGAAGTGTAGTGACAGGAAGGGTTTTAAATTGGAAGAGGGGAGATTGAGATTAGATACTAGAAAGAAATTCTTTACTGTGAGGGTGGTGAGACACTGGAACAGTTGCCCAGAGAAGTTGTGGATGCCCCATCCCTGGAAGTGTTTAAGGCCAGGCTGGACGGGGCTTTGAACAATCTGTCCTGTCTCTGCCAATGACAGGGGCATTGGAACTAGATGATCTTTAAGGTTCTTTTCAACTCTAACCATCTATGATTCCATAGAAGTTACAGACCTCACACCACATACTTACAGAAACATGATTTCTGATAAACTTGTAGACAAAGCATTTGTAATCAAAATTTGGACATGACATCACAAATGAAGACAACATTTCCCTGTCACTACCTTGGGGTTTTGCTTTAAAAAAGCAACCAAGATGAGAAGATACATGAGATGGTAAAAAAAAGCAGTTCCACCCACTGAAGACCAGGCCACACATTCTCCTTGAAACAGACCACTAAAAATTACTTAGTACAATCAATTACCCACATCTAACAGGGCAGATTAATGCTGTTGTTTGATTATAAACCCAAGAATTTGTTCCTGACATGCAAACCTTGACTGTCAGGGAGTACAGGAACATAATAGACTTTTAGCTTTGTTTTAACAGTAAGGTTCCTGAAGGGAAATAGTGTGATACATACTCATCACACTATAGAGAGCCTGGAACATACCCAAGTCTATTTTAGGCCTTTGCCTCAGGGTACATCTCTGAGGAAACAGGAAACTTTGGTTTAATACCAAAGCTGGACTACAGTTCCCAAAGAATTTTCCTCCCCCTCTTCTGCCTCTTTTCTGAGTTTTCTCCATGAACTTCAGATTACCAGTGCATCTTTTAGTTTGCTGCACTTTTTACTCATGATGTACCCTCAACACCCTGAGTATCCTGCTACTGCTTCCCTCTGGAGTCCTTGGCCTGGCCATCACATCCCCCACAGCACTTCTCTGCTCCAGACACCCCAGCACAGAGTCCCTGCCAAACTTTCCATGGATGATTTCTCTTCAGGTCATCCCCACCCACCCGCCACTCCACCGCCAGTCCTACCTAATTAATCACCGCAGAGGCTCCAGCTATCTTACCCATGGCCAGTCACCCTGTGTCACAGGGATAAAAGCTAGTCCACAAACTGTATTTAAAGGTTTTCAGTAGCCACAGGAAGGGTAAGCAGCTGCCCTGAAGAGCACAGGCTGTTTTAGTGTTCCCTGTCACAGAACAAACGTGAATCTAAACATACTAAGGGCTGAGCTCTATATGGGCAAGATCCTCAAACTGCTTTTCCCAATTTCTGAGTCCCCATGCTGTATTACCCTTCCGTAGGCAACAGAAACAGTTAGGTCTAGGCCTCAGATTAAAGGTGGCAGGGACACAAACAACTGCCACATCGCAATTGATGACACACATGAGGTAAGCCTGATGCATCAGTTCTTCACCACATAGCTAGAGCTATCAATGTACAGCTCCAGGTCTGCACAGAGCTAGAGCCCACCAGACCATACCTTAAAATAATCCAGGCTTTCTCTTTTCTATTCCTTCCTCATCACGAGCATCCAAATTCAACAATTTTAGGTCTTATAGACATTAGAGGACTAAACCAGCCAATAAAAACTATCGTGTATGAGACTGACTTAAGGTACATTTGGGAAATAGGTCACTGAAATCCTAAGGGACAACTTGTGGATGCAGCAGACACAAGCCAGTTTATCTGGAGGATCACCAATTTCCCCCTGAGAACATTCTCAGATCTACGCCAGCTAGCTTCCATGGGACCAATTGCTCTTCCTAATGTACAGATGCAATAATATGAATGAGCATTTTCCTGGAATGTGCTTTAGTCTTTTACTGGTTTCAGTGGCAATTGTACTCCTACTAGTCAGTTAGTCCAATCCACAATTGCTTGATTATTCATGTAGATTATTAACTATCAGATGTTACAACCTTCTGGAGCAGTATAACATTTTCATATGTTCCCTCCTGCCACGTGCACCTACAGAGCATTTGAGGTTACTTTAAACAAATCTACAGCTGTAACTGGAAAAAAAAAAAAGTATGAATTATTGAAAGTTTAGAAGAAACATTAATTACTTCCAACCAAGGTCCAAAATATTTAGTTAAATACTCCTTAGAGTGTATATAGCACATTCAAGAATATTGGCTATTCTCCAAAGGTTTGTATCTGCTAAGCTTAAAAATTCATGTAAGTCTTTAAAATTAATGCTGCATAACCATGTGTACCCTCTAGAACCATAGCAATTACAATAAAAGTGCTTTAATTTGTTATCAAGTGATTTTCATCATAATGTGACACTAAGTACCAAAGCATTTAATAATTATCCTATACTAAAATGTATTAACAATATTTCCAAATATTTACACTAGAAGATAAGATGGTTTTCAGTTCTCACTTCTTGTACAAACATAAATTCTTTGAGAGGTTCTTGAAACAGGTCACATCCTAAGATTTCTCTGGCAGCTCTTCCTCTTTCAGACTAGAATAAGAAGAGACAACAAAAGCAAAGTCTTCTCTAATTCCTAGCAATGCAACAGGAAAGTATCACCCTCTTTACAAAGCAAGTCCCAAGTCTTGAAGCCTTGCACAGATGCTGAACTTTTAATTCAATTGGCTTACTCATATGCATCAAATCAAGCATAAACTTCAGTCCCTGCAGCTTCAAACTTGACCTATCCAGCAAATAAAATCCAAGATATTAGCTATATATTTCTTCATCTAGCTTTACACATACCAGTTCATCAAAAATGCCACACACAAACACACAACGGTGCTTTAAGATTTCAAGCACAGAACTAGTGTGGACTAAGTAGTTGCACCAGCATGTCTTTCCTGCAACAACCAAAGCTAAATAATGACAGCAACCCAAATCCTGCAGATTTTGTTGACTAGAGGAAAGATGCCCCCCCCTAAAGTTCCCCTCTAATTGAATGGTGTCTGTTCACTGCCCTCAGGTGAGTCTAAGGCACAAAACTTGCCACATTGTGGTTTTAACTAATTTTTATTGGTGTCAGGTGTGTACAGACCTTTCTTGCTTCTTGAGATCTCTGTCCTCCCATCCATCAGCTAGGATTTCAGCTCCTAAACTCAGACCCTGTCCCCAGTCTGAGCTTGCCACGGACGCCTATGACAAAACGCCTGCTGCTCTGATCCTGGACATGACTGGTGTGGGTTTATGTGGACACAGGAGCACATGCCTGCTAGCAGGATTGAGGCCAGACCCCTCCTGCTGCTCCAGTGTTCTGCAGTAACAGGACTCTCGGGGCTCTCAAAAATCACCCTTTGGGAGAGGTGTGGGGATGTTGCCCCACTGAGAGGAAAAGCAGTGCTGAACTCATCTCACCTCCTTTCAGACTAAGGAGGAGCACTGGAGGGGAAAACAAGGAAACTTTTTTGCCTCCCTGATTATTCCCATGTCT